>CATNWA010016217.1:0-190198 GCA_951230385.1 Staurois parvus | reverse complement strand
AGGAAGGATTCAGGTGTCTCCATTCCTATCATACATTCACTTTAGCAGAATGAAATTTCCTCTTCTAGATGTGATCTTCTTCTTTCTTTTTCTTCTTTTTTTTCCTCTTCTTCATTCTTCCTCTTTCTTTTTCTTCTTTTTCTTCTTTTTTCTCTTCTTCGTTCTTCTCTTCTTCGTCTTCTTCTTCTTCTCCTTCCTCTTCTCTTTTTTTCTTCTTCGTTCTTTTTATTATTTTTGTATTTTTCTTCATCTTTTCTTCTTTTTTTTCTTCTTCTCTTTTTTTTTTCTTCTTTTTTTTTTTCTTTCTTTTTTTCTTCTTCTTTTTTTCTACTTCTTCTTCTCTTTCTTCTTTTATTCTTCTTCTTTTTCTCCTTTTTTTTTTCTCCTTTTTTTTTTTTTTTCGTCTTCTTCGTTCTTCTTTTTCTTTCTATTCTTCTTCTTCTTTTTGTCTTTTTTCTTCTTTTTCTTCTTCTTTTTTTCCTTTTCTTCTTTTTCTTCTTCTCATTTACAGTAAAAAGAATGCTGGCAACTATGCAGGTCACGGCTCATGCGCAGATTTTTTTATCGGTAAAACGATCGGCCGATTTGTCCATCATTGCCGGGAAAATCAGCCGCGAATTTTCCATCATGACCGATATAAAAACTGTGCAAAACACCCGAAAAATGGCCGACCAATGAACCCACTTACAGTGCGAAAAAACGGCCGATTTTTGACCCGTCTATGGCCGGCATAAGGCAGGATAAAGTCGTTTTCTAACGCCAATATCTGAATGTCTGCTTGGCAGGGAAGGAGGTGACGGCGGAGACCTTCCTGGAGAAGCTGGATAATGGAGCCCTGCTGTGTCAGTTGGCGGAAACTCTACAGAACAAGTTCAGGGAAAAGCTGATGGAGACGGGAAAGTCAGACAAGGTGAGCGAAGTGCTGCTCCCGGCCTGGAGCTCACATTCAGTGGGCCGGTCATCACATTCTTCATGCTAAGTCATGTGTCCCCCCATTCCTTCCATAAATACGGAGCCATATTTGTTCAGACATTGGCAACGGTCACTGAGATGCCGCATCAAAGGTGACAGGCTGTGTCCTCAAATGTCTGACACAGATCAGCCCCTGCTGCAGCCCCCTACCTTGTGACGTGCTGCAAAGGTACAGCGCTGGAATCTGATGAATGAGAGAAATTGGAACAAACAAAACTGCTTTCACTGACATCATATGCAGATTGAGCTCCATCGCTTTGATCTGCAGATAAATGAAACATTGAAACATTGTTTCTAAAAATCAATCAGACGGAGATAGAGAGATACAAAGTAACATTGTTTATAAACATCGATCAATCTCCCGTCTGATCGATGTTTATAAACAATGTTACTTTGCATCTCTCTATCCCCCGTCTGATCGATGTTTATAAACAATGTTACTTTGTATCTCTCTATCTCCCGTCTGATCGATGTTTATAAACGATGTTACTTTGTATCTCTCTATCTCCCGTCTGATCGATGTTTATAAACAATGTTACTTTGTATCTCTCTATCTCTCGTCTGATCGATGGTTTATAAACAATGTTACTTTGTATCTTTCCATCTCCCGTCTGATCGATGTTTATAAACAATGTTACTTTGTATCTCTCTATCTCCCGTCTGATCGATGTTTATAAACAATGTTACTTTGTATCTCTCTATCTCTCGTCTGATCGATGTTTATAAAAACAATGTTACTTTCTATCTCTCCATCTCCCGTCTGATCGATGTTTATAAACAATGTTACTTTGTATCTCTCTATCTCTCGTCTGATCGATGTTTATAAAACGATGTTACTTTGTATCTCGCTATCTCCCGTCTGATTGGTGCTTATAAACAATGTTACTTTGTATCTCTCTATCTCCCGTCTGATCGATGTTTATAAACAATGTTACTTTCTATCTCTCTATCTCCCGTCTGATCGATGTTTATAAACAATGTTACTTTCTATCTCTCTATCTCCCGTCTGATCGATGTTTATAAACAATGTTACTTTCTATCTCTCCATCTCCCGTCTGATCGATGTTTATAAACAATGTTACTTTGTATCTTTCCATCTCCCGTCTGATCGATGTTTATAAACAATGTTACTTTGTATCTCTCCATCTCCTGTCTGAGCGATGTTTATAAACAATGTTACTTTGTATCTCTCTCTCTCCCGTCTGAGTGATGTTTATAAACAATGTTACTTTCTATCTCTCTATCTTCCATCTGATCGATGTTTATAAACAATGTTACTTTGTACCTCTCCATCTCCCGTCTGATCGATGTTTATAAACAAAGTTACTTTGTATCTCTGTCTCCCGTCTGATCGATGTTTATAAACAATGTTACTTTGTATCTCTCTCTCTCCCGTCTGATCGATGTTTATAAACAATGTTACTTTGTATCTCTCTGTCTCCCGTCTGATCGATGTTTATAAACAATGTTACTTTGTATCTCTCTCTCTCCCGTCTGATCGATGTTTATAAACAATGTTACTTTGTATCTCTCTATCTCCCGTCTGATCGATGTTTATAAACAATGTTACTTTGTATCTCTCTATCTCCCGTCTGATCGATGTTTATAAACAATGTTACTTTGTATCTCTTCATCTCCCGTCTGATCGATGTTTATAAACAATGTTACTTTCTATCTCTCTATCTCCCATCTATACAATGTTGTTGTATTCACAGAGCAGCTCCCGGCTGTCATTTTGACAGTTGGGAATTGCCAGTAAGTACAAGGGGGAGGGGCAGAAGGGCGGGGTGTACTTCAATGAGGGTTTTTTGGGGGGCCCATAGCTGGCTAATGATTGCCTGTATACTGGGACATGTCAGGACGTTCTCTATGGAGACTTGTGAAGTGAAAGGTCCTCTTTCAGCAGCAATAGAGATGACAATTAGGATTCCTCTAAGAGCAGATGATTGGCTGTAATGGGTCATGTGATCACGTAGCATGGTGACAACTATTCAGTTTGGTGATCCCAGTAATGAAGTGGGAATCCCGGTCAGCTGGACTGTGTTGTAGGGAGGAACAATCCCTCCAGACATGGACTGCACCAGGCAGTGCCGGGATGAGGTCCTTCAGCACCCAATGAAAAAATTCCACAGAGCGCCCCCTAGGGGTCAGAGAGTTCCATGTTGTAAACTGGCTTCATATATCTCTCAGATATTCTGGCTGTGAGATCCCACCTGAGGAATTCCAGCCAAGTCCTATGGTCATTGCAGTGCTAGGTGAGGGTGTCATGCCCCCCCCCCCATGAATCCTCCATAATGCAGATTCAGCCCGGGTTCACATATATGCGGCGCATGTGATTCACACGGGAACCGTAGTGCATTCCTATGCAGATCACATGTGACTTGTGCGCGGTGCAATCCGAGCCGTACATTTTGTATGGCTCTAATCGCACCGCACCCACACTAAAAATGTGCAGGACCCTTTTTTGGGTCCACATTAGAATCGGATCGCATGGGTATTCACACCTCTGCGATCCGACTCTGCACATCGCACTGCGTTTTGCGAACCACTTTCGGGGTGTTGTTAACTTAACATACACACCCACAGCGGTCCGCATGAAAGGGGTGCGATTGTGATGCAGTGCGGAAAACTTTGTGGGAGGAGTTTGGGGATGGCCCCTTCCTGTTCCAACATGACTGCCCACCAGTGCACAAAGCAAGGTCCATAAAGACATGGAGGAGCCAGTTTGGGGTGGAGGAACTTGACTGTCCTGCACAGAGTCCTGACCTCAACCCCATAGAACACCTTTGGGATGAATTAGAGCGGAGACTGTGAGCCAGGCCTCCTCCCCCGACATCAGTGCCTGACCTGACAAATGTGCTTCTGGAAGAATGGTCCAACCTTCCCATAGACACCCTCCTAAACCTTGTGGACGGCCTTCCCAGAAGAGTTGAAGCTGTTATAGCTGCAAGGGGCGGGGCCAACTCAATATTGAACCCTACAGACTAAGACTGGGGGGCCATTAAAGATCATGTGTGTGGAAAGGGCGGGGCCAACTCAATATTGAACCCTACGGACTATGACTGGGGGCCATTAAAGGTCATGTGTGTGGAAAGGGCGGGGCCAACTCAATATTGAACCCTACGGACTAAGACTGGGAGGCCATTAAAGGTCATGTGCGTGGAAAGGGCGGGGCCAACTCAATATTGAACCCTACGGACTAAGACTGGGGGGCCATTAAAGGTCATGTGCGTGGAAAGGGCGGGGCCAACTCAATACTGAACCCTAAGGACTAAGACTGGGGGGCCATTAAAGGTCATGTGCGTGGAAAGGGCGGGGCTAACTCAATACTGAACCCTACGGACTAAGACTGGGAGGCCATTAAAGGTCATGTGCGTGGAAAGGCCGGCGGCTCAATACTTGGGGCAATATAGTGTAGTTGGACAGATTGAGGTAGAGAGTTCAAGAGGATGGGGGGAGGCTCTAGAGAAGTCCTGGAGATGAGCATGAGAGGAAGAGGAAAGGGAGCTAGAGAGCAGGAGGTCATGAGAGGAGCGGAGAGGACGGTTTGGGTGATATCTGGAGAAAGGATTGGTGATGTAGTTTTGGGCAGTGTGGTAAATGGCTTTATATGTTATTGTCATTTATATATATAGATAGATATAGATATATATATAGATATATATATAGATATAGATAGATATAGATATAGATATATATATATGTGTATTGTAAAAAAAAAAAGACAACGACTCCGTTCTGTTCTGCGCAGCACGCAATGTGTTAGAGGATGTATGTTACTGCAAGATACATAAGAAAATATATAAAAGAAAAAAAAAGAAGAAAATGTAAAACAAAGTATCACATTTATCAGGTCATTGTTACGAGAGAACCTGATTCAACCCTCTTTTCTGTTCTGCTCGGCAAGCGAAGTGTTAAAATTACGCTTAATCTCCTTCAGCCAATTCATTTGGAAAAAGTCGAGCTATAAAAGTCCGGGGCTCTCGGGTTTCACAACACCGGCGGCGCAGCGCGGGACCCCAGGAGCCTACCAAGAACTCAACTCCCTGGAATGGTTGCGGGATGACATCATGGCTTCTCACATCCTGCCTCAAACCGCAGGCCCTCGCCACCAGCAGGATGGGGCAGCCCCGGGCAGCTGGGGGACCATCAGACGGATACCTGAGAAGACGGGGGGGCGGCGGGCATCTCTGGTGAGCGGCGGAGCTGGAAATATTAGACGGCGTCGGCCAGATCCATTCTCACCACCTGGAAAGATAATCATTCCCCCGGAATCTGCGACTCGCCAGAGAGAGAAAAACGGGGCTGAGAAAAGACACATCCAGTCTGGGGGTTCGTTAGACGTGTGCAGAACGAACTCATTGGTTTCGGATCGATTCGTTAAGACATTCGTTTCGTTTTGTTGTGTTCGTGCCTTCGTTTTGTTTTCCACCGGATTCAAATTTTTCCCATGGATTCAACATATTCGCATTAAAAATATGGAATTAATTACGATTTTGTTCTGTTCTATTCACATTCGAATTTCAGAAGACTTATATTCTATTTTATTCTGCTCCAGAGGCGGACTGACCATTCGAGCACTCGGGCACAGCCTGAGGGCCCGGGGTCAGTAGGGGCCCCATGAGATGCCTCTGGTACCTTTCATGGGCTTTTTTTGGGTGTGGTCAATGACAAAGGGCCCCATGATCCCCTATTACCCGGGGGCCCCATGAGTTGTCAGTCCGCCCCTGTTCTGCTCTGTTCTATTCTAATCAAAAACATTTTTCTATTCTATTCATTTTTTTTATTATATTCTTTTATTTTCTATTCTATTCTGTTCTTTTTTTACTGTATTTTGTTCTTTCTGTTCTGTTTTATTACTTTCTATTCTTTTCAAAATTCTAATTTCTATTAATCTTTTCTATTCTATTAATTTATTTTCTATTCTATTTTATTCTATTATTTTATCTTATATTCTATTTTTGTTTTGTTTTACTCTATTATTTTCCGTTTTATTCTGTTCTGTCTTATTCTCTTCTTTTCTACATTTGAATTTTAGAAGACGGCTATATATATTCTATTCTGTTTTTTCTATTCTGTTTCTTTCAAATCTTTTTTTTTTCTCTATTCTTTTCTATTCCTTTATTTTCTATTCTATTCTAACATAAGAGTTACATAGTTAGTCTGGCTGAAATAAGACAAAAGTCCATCCAGTTCAACCACAGCAAAAAAGAAAAAGTTATCATCCTACACCCACAATTGATCCAGAGGCAGGCAAAAAACCCAGCAAAGCACGATCCAATTTGCTCCTGCTGGGGGAAAAATTCCTTCCTGATCCCCCGAGAGGCAATCGGATATTCCCTGGATCACCTTTCCCTACTTTACCTATAAATGTATCCAGTCCAGTTATATTGTGTGTATCCAAGAATAACTACACCGAGTTCACTATATGAACCACTGATGTATTATACATGGAGATCATATCCCCCCCTTATGTATTGTACATGGAGATCATATCCCCCCTTATGTATTATACATGGAGATCATATCCCCCCTTATGTATTATACATGGAGATCATATCCCTCCCTTATGTATTATACATGGAGATCATATCCCTCCTTATGTTATTATACATGGAGATCATATCCCTCCCTTATGTATTATACATGGAGATCATATCCCTATTTTTTCCCTTATGTATTATACATGGAGATCATATCCCCCCCTTATGTATTATACATGGAGATCATATCCCCCCTTATGTATTATACATGGAGATCATATCCCCCTTATGTATTATACATGGTGATCATATCCCCCCTTATGTATTATACATGGAGATCATATCCCCCTTATGTATTATACATGGAGATCATATCCCCCCTTATGTATTATACATGGAGATCATACCCCCCTTATGTATTATACATGGAGATCATATCCCCCCTTATGTATTATACACGGAGATCATATCCCCTCTTATGTATTATACATGGAGATCATATCCCCCCCTTATGTATTATACATGGAGATCATATCCTCCCTTTATGTATTATACATGGAGATCATATCCCCCCTTATGTATTATACATGGAGATCATATCCCCCCTTATGTATTATACACGGAGATCATATCCCCTCTTATGTATTATACATGGAGATCATATCCCCCCCTATGTATTATACATGGAGATCATATCCCCCTTATGTATTATACATGGAGATCATATCCCCCCCCTTATATATTATACATGGAGATCATATCCCCCCTTATGTATTATACATGGAGATCATATCCCCCCTTATGTATTATACATGGAGATCATATCCCCCCTTATGTATTATACATGGAGATCATATCCTCCCTTATGTATTATACATGGAGATCATATCCCCCCTTATGTATTATACATGGAGATCATATCCCCCCTTATGTATTATACATGGAGATCATATCCCCCCTTATGTATTATATACGGAGATCATATCCCCCCTTATGTATTATACATGGAGATCATATCCCCCCTTATGTATTATAGATGGAGATCGTATCCCCCCTTATGTATTATTCATGGAGATCATATCCCCCCCTTATGTATTATACATGGAGATCATATCCCCCCTTATGTATTATACATGGAGATCATATCCCCCCTTATGTATTATACATGGAGATCATATCCCCACCTTATGTATTATACATGGAGATCATATCCCCCTTATGTATTATACATGGAGATCATATCCCCCCTTTATCCCCCTTATGTATTATACATGGTGATCATATCCCCCCTTATGTTATGTATTATACATGGAGATCATATCCCCCCTTATGTATTATACATGGAGATCATATCCCCCCCTTATGTATTATACATGGAGATCATATCCCCCTTATGTATTATACATGGAGATCATATCCCCCTTATGTATTATACATGGAGATCATATCCCCCCTTATGTATTATACATGGAGATCATATCCCCCCTTTATGTATTATACATGGAGATCATATCCCCCCCTTATGTATTATACATGGAGATCATATCCCCACTTATGTATTATACATGGAGATCATATCCCCCCTTATGTATTATACATGGAGATCATATCCCCCCTTATGTATTATACATGGAGATAATATCCCCCCTTATGTATTATACATGGAGATCATATCCCCCCCCCTTATGTATTATACATGGTGATCATATCCCCCCCCTTATGTATTATACATGGAGATCATATCCCCCTTATGTATTATACATGGAGATCATATCCCCCCCTTATGTATTATACATGGTGATCATATCCCCCCTTATGTATTATACATGGAGATCATATCCCCCCCTTATGTATTATACATGGAGATCATATCCCCCTTATGTATTATACATGGAGATCATATCCCCCCTTATGTATTATACATGGTGATCATATCCCCCCTTATGTATTATACATGGAGATCAAATCCCCCTTATGTATTATACATGGAGATCATATCCCCCCTTATGTATTATACATGGAGATCAATCCCCCCTTATGTATTATTATACATGGAGATCATATCCCCCCTTATGTATTATACATGGAGACATATCCCCCCTTATGTATTATATATGGAGATCATATCCCCCTTATGTATTATACATGGAGATCATATCCCCCCCCTTATGTATTATACATGGAGATCATATCCCCCCCTTATGTATTATACATGGAGATCATATCCCCCCCTTATGTATTATACATGGAGATCATATCCCCCCCTTATGTATTATACATGGAGATCATATCCCCCCTTATGTATTATACATGGAGATCATATCCCCCCTTATGTATTATACATGGAGATCATATCCCCCCCTTATGTATTATACATGGAGATATTTCATATTATACCCCCTTATGTATTATACATGGAGATCATATCCCCCCCTTATGTATTATACATGGAGATCATATCCCCCCTTATGTATTATACGTGGAGATCATATCCCCCCTTATGTATTATACATGGAGATCATATCCCCCCCTTATGTATTATACATGGAGATCATATCCCCCCCCCTTATGTATTATACATGGTGATCATATCCCCCCTTATGTATTATACATGGAGATCATATCCCCCCTTATGTATTACACATGGAGATCATATCCCCCCTTATGTATTATACATGGAGATCATATCCCCCCTTGTGTATTATACATGGTGATCATATCCCCCCTTATGTATTATACATGGTGATCATATCCCCCCTTATGTATTATACATGGAGATCATATCCCCCTTATGTATTATACATGGAGATCATATCCCCCCTTATGTATTATACATGGTGATCATATCCCCCCTTATGTATTATACATGGAGATCATATCCCCCCTTATGTATTATACATGGAGATCCTATCCCCCCTTATGTATTATACATGGAGAGCATATCCCCCCCTTATGTATTATACATGGAGATCATATCCCCCCTTATGTATTATACATGGAGATCCTATCCCCCCTTATGTATTATACATGGAGATCCTATCCCCCCTTATGTATTATACATGGAGATCATATCCCCCCCTTATGTATTATACATGGAGATCATATCCCCCCTTATGTATTATACATGGAGATCATATCCCCCCCCCTTATGTATTACACATGGAGATCATATCCCCCCCTTATGTATTATACATGGAGATCATATCCCCCCCCCCCCCCCCTATGTATTATACATGGAGATCATATCCCCCCCCCCTCCCTTATGTATTATACATGGTGATCATATCCCCCTTATGTATTATACATGGAGATCATATCCCCCTTAATATCTCCTCTTCTCAAGAGAGAATAAATTCTACTCTGTTCTGTTTTACTATAGTCTATTCTTTCTATTCTGCTTTATTAAATTCTATTCTTTTCAAAATTTAAAATTTTAGAAGATGACTATATTCTTTCTATTCTATTCTTTTATCTTATATTCTATTATGTTATGTTTTACTATTTTCATTTCTGTCTTATTCCATTCTATTCTATTGCAGAAGAAAGCTATATTTATTTTATTCCATTTCTATTCTATTCTTTTATTTTCTGTTTTTTTTTATTCTATTCTTTTATTTTCTATTCTATTCTGTTCCATTTTGCTATATTCTATTCTTTCTATTCTGTTTTATTAAATTTTATTAAATTCAAACTTGATAAGATGGCTATATTTTTTCCATTCTATTATTTTATTTTCTATTCTATTCCTTTGTTTTCTATTCAATTCTATTCTACATATGAATTTCGGAACTATTTCTATTCTGTTCTATTGTATTCTGTTCTGTTCTGTTCTATTCCTTTATTCACTATTCTATTGTTTCCTTTTTTTTTTCATTCAAATTTGAATGAAGACAGTTATATCCTTTCTATTCTATTCTTTTCTATTCTATTCCTTTATTTTCTATTTTATTATATTATTTTATCTTCTATTCTAGTCTGTTAAATTTTACTCTATTCTTTTTCATTTTATTCTGTTCTGGCTTATTCTATTCTTTTCTGCATTCGAAGTTCGGAAGATGGCTATATTTATTCTATTCTATTTTTTTCTATTCTATTCTTTTATTTTCAATTTTATCCTTTTCTGATCCATTCTTATATTTTCTATTTGTTTATTTTCTATTCTATTTATTCTATTATTTTCTTTTCTATTCTGTTCTGTTTTATTCTATTCTAATCAGTTTTATTCTATTTTATTCTTTTCAAAATTCGAATATTGGAATACAGCTATATTCTAACACTAATACACACTGTGTCTGAAGGAAATCAGCAATATGTTTATATTTCTGAATTTGTACTTTGAGTTCAATTTGAATTTTGGATGAAATTTTGGTTGCATTATTTCCAATTCTTTTAAATTCATTACTACTGTAATTCAGAACTTCAGATACATCGGAATCTCTGAATGTCGAAAATTTTGTTCCGAATTTTCTAGTGTTTGTTTTGTTCAGAGATCCCATCTGGGGCCCTCCATCAGGGTTAGGTTAAGTGTAAGGGATGCAGTTGAGGCTAAGGGTTGGGGGGTTAAGTTGAGGACTGAGGTGGGGATAGGTTAAGTGTAAGGGGTTAAAGTTGAAGTAAAGGTTTGGGGGTTGGGTTGAGGATTGAGGCTGAGGTTAGGTTAATTAAGTGTAAGGGTTAAAGTTGATGATAAAAGTTGGGGGTTAGGTTAAGATTAGGTTTAGGGTAAGGGTTAAGGAATAGGTTGAGGGTAAGGTTGAGGGGTTAGAGTGAGGGTAACAGTGAAGGGTTAGATTAAGAGTAAAACTGAGGTAAAGGGTTGGGGGTTAGGTTGAAGATTGAGGCTGGGGTTAGATGAGGTGTAAGAGGTAAGGTTGAAGCTGAGGGGGGGTTAGGTTGATGATTGAAGATGAGGTTAGGTTAAGTGTAAAGGGTTAGGTTGAGGCTCAGGGTTTAAGGTTAAGTTGAGGACTGAGGCTGGGGTTAGGTTAAGTGTAAGAGGTAAAGTTGAGGTTAAAGGTTGGGGGTTAGGTTGAAGATGGAGGCTGAGGCTAGTTGAAGTGTAATGGGTAAAGTTGAGGCTAAGTGTTGGGGGCTAGGTTGAAGTTTCATGTTAGGCTTAGATTAAGTGTAAGGGTTAAAGCTGAAATAATGGGTTGGGTTGAGGATTAAGGCCGAGGTTAGGTTAATTAAGTGTAAGGGTTAAAGTTGAGGATAAAAGTTGGGGGCTAGGTTAAGATTAGATTTAGGGTATGTGTAAAGGGTTAGGTTGAGGCTCAGGGTTTGGGGTTAAGTTGAGGACTGAAGCTGGGGTTAGGTTAAGTGTAAGGGGTTAAGTTGAAGTAGAGGTTTGAGGGTTAGGCTGAGGATTGAGGCTGGGGTTTGGTTAAGTGTAAGAGGTAAAGTTGAGGTTAAAGGTTGGGGGTTAGGTTGAAGATTGAGGCTAGGTGAAGTGTAATGGGTACAGTTGAGGTTAAGTGTGGGGGCTAGGTTGACGTTTAACATTAGGCTTAGATTAAGTGTAAGGGTTAAAGTTGAAGTAAAGGGTTGGGGGTTGGGTTGAGGATTGAGGCCGAGGTTAGGTTAATTAAGTGTAAGGGTTAAAGTTGAGGATAAAAGTTGGGGGTTAGATTAAGGTTAGGTTTAGGTTTAGGGTAAGGGTAAAGGAATAGGTTGAGGGTACAACTGAGGGTTTAGAGTGAGGGTAACAGTGGAGGGTTAGATTAAGAGTAAAATTGAAAGTTGAAGTAAAGGGTTGGGTTGAGGACTGAGGCTGAGGTTACGTTAAATGAAAGGATTAAAGTTGAGGCTAAGAGTTGGGGATTAGGTTAAGGTAAGGTTTAGGGTAAAGGTAAAGGTTTAGGGTAAGAGTAAAGTTGAGGGGTTAGACTGAGAGTAAAATTGAGGTAAAGGGTTGGGGGTTAGGTTGAGAATTGAGGCTGGGGTTAGGGTAAGTGTAAGAGGTAAGGTTGAAGCAAAGGATTGGGGGTTGGGTTGAGGATTGTGGCTGGGGTTATGTTACGTTTAAGGGGTAAAGTTGAGATAAAGCATTGGAGGATTAGGTTGAGGATTGAGACTAGGGTTAGGGTAAATTGAAGGGGTTAGGTTGAGGTAAAGGGTTGAGGGTTACATTGAGTATTGAGGATGGGGGTGGGTAAGTGTAAGTGGTTAAGTTGAGGTTTAGTGTTGGGGGTTAGGTTGAGTATTGAGGATGGAGGTGGGTAAGTGTAAGTGGTTAAGTTGAGGTTTAGTGTTGGGGGTTAGGTTGAGTATTGAGGATGGGGGGTGTGGGTAAGTATAAGGGATTAAGTTGAGGTTTAGTGTTGGGGGTTAGGTTGAGGATTGAGGATGGGGGTGGGTAAGTGTAAGGGGTTAGGTTGAGGTACTGTGTTGGGGGTTAGGTTGAGTATTGAGGATGGGGGTGGGTAAGTGTAAGGGGTTAAGTTGAGGTTTAGTGTTGGGGGTTAGGTTGAGGATTGAGGATGGGGTGGGTAAGTGTCAGGGGTTAAGTTGAGGTTTAGTGTTGGGGGTTAGGTTGAGTATTGCGGATGGGGGTGGGTAAGTATAAGGGGTTAAGTTGAGGTTTAGTGTTGGGGGTTAGGGTGAGTATTGCGGATGGGGGTGGGTAAGTATAAGTGGTTAAGTTGAGGTTTAGTGTTGGGGGTTAGGGTGAGTATTGAGGATGGGGGTGGGTAAGTGTAAGGGGTTAAGTTGAGGTTTAGTGTTGGGGGTTAGGGTGAGTATTGAGGATGAGGGTGGGTAAGTGTAAGGGGTTAAGTTGAGGTTTAGTGTTGGGGGTTAGGTTGGGGATTGCGATTGGGGTTGGGTTAAGTGTAAGGGGTAAGGTTGACGCTAAGGGTTGGGGGTTAGGTTGAGGATTGAGGATGGGGGTGGGTAAGTATAAGGGGTTAAGTTGAGGTTTACTGTTGGGGGTTAGGTTGGGGGACAGCGGCGGACTGACCATTTGGAAACTCGGGCACTGCCCGAGGGCCCGGGGTCAGTAGGGGGCCCCCATGAGATGCCCCTGGTACCTTTTTCATAGGCTTTTTTGAATTTGGGCAAGGACACGGGGGCCCCATGAACCCATATTGCCTGGGGGCCCCATGAGTTGTCAGTCCGCCCCTGGTTGGGGATTGCGATTGGAGTTGGGTTAAGTGTAAGGGGTAAGGTTGACACGAAGGGTTGGCGGTTAGGTTGAGTTTAGGGTTGGATAAAGCACTGAGGGTGAAGTGGAGGGTTACACTGAAGGGTTGGGTTGAATTTCGTTGAGTCCCTCACCCTTCACAGAGGTTGCTAACTGGATGTTCCAGACAACATATCTGTTCCTATAGATGGACCTCCACAGCTGTGACACACTTCATGTGTTTCTGCAGAGTCTTCCATCCAAGAGGATTCCATGTCGAGCCAACGCCCCGTCTGGATCCTTCTTCGCGAGAGAGAGACAACACGGCCAACTTCCTGTCCTGGTGCAGAAGTATAGGTGTCGGGGAGACCTGCTTGTTTGAGTCTGAGGGACTCGGTAAGTCGCCAACTTTACTTACAGTTCTACTCGGGTCATTTTTTTTTATCCATTGAAGTATATCTGCTGGATTGCATCTGTGCACCCCATCCCCACCCCACCCACCATGCAGCCTGCCCCCTGCCATGTTTTCTGGGCTCCACGTTCCCACCTGCAGACCCGGGACTGAGATCTGCAAACATCTATTATCTCCTCTACCTTGTAAGAACCCTGAAGTGGGACGTATTACATCACTGCTGGGTTCTGATGTCACTTCCCCGGCCTCTGTGGCTGTAAGAGAAGCCAATGGAGTAGGATCTGCATTTAAGGCGTCTAACCTAATAGACGAGAGGTCTCCAAACTATGGCCCAGGGGCTGGATGTGGCCCTTTGCTTGTCTTTATCTGGCCCTTTGGGCACATTTCCACCCACTGACTCCAGAAATGTAACATAATTTGTACCTAAAACACCAACCATGGGGCACTATTCCTCCCACTGACACCAATGATGGGGCACTATTCCTCCCACTGACACCAATGATGGGGCACTATTCCTCCCACTGACACCAATGATGGGGCACTATTCCTCCCACTGACACCAATGATGGGGCACTATTCCTCCCACTGACACCAATGATGGGGCACTATTCCTCCCACTGACACCAATGATGGTGCACTATTCCTCCCACTGACACCAATGATGGGACACTATTCCTCCCAGTGACACCAATGATGGGACACTATTCCTCCCAGTGACACCAATGATGGGGCACTATTCCTCCCACTGACACCAATGATGGGGCACTATTCCTCCCATTGACACCAATGATGGGGCACTATTCCTCCCACTGACACCAATGTTGGGACACTATTCCTCCCACTGACACCAATGATGGGGCACTATTCCTCCCATTGACACCAATGATGGGGCACTATTCCTCCCACTGACACCAATGTTGGGACACTATTCCTCCCACTGACACCAATGATGGGACACTATTCCTCCCACTGACACCAATGATGGGACACTATTCCTCTCACTGACACCAATGATGGGGCACTATTCCTCTCACTGACACACCAATGATGGGACACTATTCCTCTCACTGACACCAATGATGGGGCACTATTTCCTCCCAATTATACTAATGATGGGGCACTATTCCTCCCACTGACACCAATGATGGGGCACTATTCCTCCCAATTATACTAATGATGGGGCACTATTCCTCCCAATGACACCAATGATGGGGCACTATTCCTCCCACTGACACCAATGATGGGGCACTATTCCTCCCAATTATACTAATGATGGGGCACTATTCCTCCCAATGACACCAATGATGGGGCACTATTCCTCCCACTGATACCAATGATGGGCACTATTCCTCCCACTGACACCAATGATGGGGCACTATTCCTCCCGCTGACACCAATGATGGGGCATTATTCCTCCCACTGACACCAATGATGGGGCACTAATCCTCCCACTGACACCAGTGATGGGGCACTATTCCTCCCACTGATACCAATGGTGGGGCACTATTCCTCCCACTGACACCAATGATGGGGCACTATTCCTCCCACTGACACCAATGATGGGGCATTATTCCTCCCACTGACACCAATGATGGGGCACTAATCCTCCCACTGACACCAATGATGGGGCACTATTCCTCCCACTGATACCAATGGTGGGGCACTATTCCTCCCACTGACACCAATGATGGGGCATTATTCCTCCCACTGACACCAATGATGGGGCACTAATCCTCCCACTGACACCAATGACGGGGCACTATTCCTCCCACTGATACCAATGATGGGGCACTATTCCTCCCACTGACACCAATGATGGGGCATTATTCCCCCCACTGACACCAATGATGGGGCACTAACCCTCCCACTGACACCAATGATGGGGCACTATTCCTCCCACTGATACCAATGATGGGGCACTATTCCTCTCACTGACACCCATTATGGGGCACAATCATTCCCAAAGACACCAATGATGGGGCCCAATTCCTCCCACTGACAGGAATGATAGGGCACTATTCCTCCCAATGATACCATTGAATTCCACTGACACCTACAACAGGGGGCACTATTCCTCCCAATGACACTAATTATGGGACACTATTCCTTCTAATGACACCAATGATGGGGCACTATGCTCCCCCCCCCCAATGACACCAACAATTAGGTACTATTCCTGCCAATAACACCAGTGATGGGGCACAATTCCTCCCACTGACACCAACGATGGGGCACTATTCCCTCCAGTGACACCAATGATGGGAGACTGTTCCTTCCCTAAAACTAAAGATGGGGCCTTGTTTATCCCTACTGACCCCAATACATTTTCTACTTCCACTTGCTCATGCCAGGCTCCCTAAAGTCTAAGAGTGTGGCTCACACCAATGCTGTGCGGGAAACGCTGCGCATCCCGTGCATTTCCCGCACCGCATTGCGTTCATGCGACCTGGTGTGGGTGTCCATGGTAAATTAATGTCACCCTATAACAGATCACAAAACTTAGAAAGTGAGAACACCCATGCGATGCGATTCAGGCGCGGGTTAAAAAAGGATCCTGCACCTTTGGAGGTCGCACCGCACACACATCGCCTGTAATCCGCACAGCAATGTTTCCTTTATCCTGAAAATTTGCACTTGATAAACCATTTCGTAAATATCGCGTGATTTTAAAAAAGTGGAGCAACTGCCATTTTATTCTCCAGGGTCTCTGCTTCCAGAAAAATGTATGTTTTGGAAAATGCTTTTTAACCCCTTCCAGTCCGGACACTTTCCCCCCCTTCCAGTCCAGACACTTTCCCCCCTTCCAGTCCGGACACTTTCCCCCCCTTCCAGTCCAGACACTTTCCCCCCTTCCAGTCCGGACACTTTCACCCCCTTCCAGTCCGGACACTTTCCCCCCCTTCCAGTCCGGACACTTCCCCCCCTTCCAGTCCGGACACTTTCCCCCCTTCCAGTCCGGACACTTTCACCCCCTTCCAGTCCGGACACTTTCCCCCCCTTCCAGTCCAGACACTTTCACCCCCTTCCAGTCCGGACACTTTCACCCCCTTCCAGTCCGGACACTTCCCCCCCCCTTCCAGTCCGGACACTTTCACCCCCTTCCAGTCCGGACACTTTCACCCCCTTCCAGTCCGGACACTTCCCCCCCTTCCAGTCCGACACTTCCCCCCCCTTCCAGTCCGGACACTTCCCCCCCCTTTCCAATCCGGACACTTTCCCCCCCTTCCAGTCCGGACACTTTCCCCCCCTTCCAGTCCGGACACTTCCCCCCCCCTTCCAATCCGGACACTTTCCCCCCCTTCCAGTCCGGACACTTTCCCCCCCTTCCAGTCCGGACACTTTTCCCCCCTTCCAGTCCGGACACTTTCCCCCCCTTCCAGTCCGGACACTTTCCCCCCCCCCTTCCAGTCCGGACACTTTCACCCCCTTCCAGTCCGGACACTTTCCCCCCCTTCCAGTCCGGACACTTTCACCCCCCTTCCAGTCCGGACACTTTCACCCCCTTCCAGTCCGGACACTTTCCCCCCTTCCAGTCCAGACACTTTCCCCCCCTTCCAGTCCGGACACTTTCATCCCCCCCTTCCAGTCCGGACACTTTCACTCCCTTCCAGTCCGGACACTTTCACTCCCTTCCAGTCCAGACACTTTCACCCCTTTCCAGTCCGGACGCTTTCACTCCCCCCCCCTTCCAGTCCGGACGCTTTCACTCCCTTCCAGTCCAGACACTTTCCCCCCCTTCCAGTCCGGACACTTTCACCCCCTTCCAGTCCGGACACTTTCCCCCCCCCCTTCCAGTCCGGACACTTTCCCCCCCTTCCTGCCCAGGTCAATTTTCAGCTTTCAGCGCTATCACACTTTGAATGACAATTGCGCAGGTCATGCAACACTGTACCCATATGAATTTTTTGAGCATTTTTTCGAGACAGATAAAGCTTTATTTTGGTGGTATTTATTCACCGCTGGGATTTTTATTTTTTTTGCTATATAAATGATAATGTCCAAAAATGTTTTTCTTATAAAATTTTGCAAAAAAATAATATTTCATCATAAATCTCGGCCAAAATGTATTCAGTTATCTTTTTAGTATACAAAAAAAATAACCCAAATTAGTTTATAACCAAAAATTATAAATTAAAAAACAAAATTTTTTACATTTTTATTTTAATTTGTTATATTATTATTTATGGGGTTTTTTTTACATACTGTCACCCTCGCAGTACAGTGTCACCATGGTAACACTGTACTACTTGTGGGGGGCATTCTTGCAACCATTGAGAAATACTGTGTGAGCTGTGATTGGTCACAGCTTGTCACATGGTACAAGGCTGTTGTGAATGGCCCTGTACCATGTGATCTCTGTGATCATTCACAGATTTCACTAGTAGTAAGCAATGATGTCAGAAGTGACATCTTGCTTACTACTCTTCATGTGATCACTGATTGGCCAATCAGTGATCACATGATCGGGACCTCGCACAGAAGTCCCGTACGACGATTGGTGCTCCGGAGGACACCGGATCGCGGTGCTGCGTGCTCCATAAACGCCACCCCACCCTGCACTGCTACCCTGCACTGCCGTTTATATACAATGGCCGGATGGGAGGTGGTTAAACATTTCCAAAAAACAAAAAGGAAAACCGTCTCTGACAGTAAAAGGGTTAAAATAAAGGGATGAGAAATAAAGCCCGCGGTTCTTCGGTAAAAAAATGCGCAAAGATTCCTAAAGAAACAATCTCTGGGGAAAATGTCAGATATGTGCGAGGAAGAAGACGGCCTTTATATTTGATATCAGGGGAGAGTCTATTTTAGGTTTGAGTTTCCTTTTCACGTCAAAGCGTCTTTATCAGAGCCGATCGCAGCGCCGAACACATGACTGCCAATCAGCCTGAGGAATAAAGAGCCATAGATAACGGGACGGCGGAGCGCGGGATAAATGGCGGCTCTGTGTGCGGCCATGAAAGCCTTCTGTCGGCTGACACCAGATACTCGGCCCGGGTCCTCTGAGTGGAGATGACTCCCCGTATCTCCATCTCCATCTCTGCTATTGTCACAGAGACACCAGGATGGAGCGGCTCCCCGCGGAATACGATCTACGCCGATTGGCAGCGCTCGCCGGTGATGAGCCGCGACGGTCACCGCTTCTGCTGCTCCCTGAATACGATTTTCCGGCTCACAGATCTTTAAAAAGAAAAATGTTATATTGTAATGAAATATATCTTAAGACAATACTTTTATTTGGCTTTGAGATAATCTGGGAGGAGTTTAGTCTGACCTCCGACCTTCCCTCCAGTCTTGCAAGGTGTCCCGGCTCCTCCTCTTCCATCTTGCACAGGTGTCCCGGCTCCTCCCCTTCAGTCTTTCACTGGTGTATCGGCTCCTCCCCTCTAGTCTTGCACAGGTGTACCGGCTCCTCCCCTTCAGTCTTACACAGGTGTATAGGCTCCTCCCCTTCAGTCTTGCACAGATGTATCGGCTCCTCCCCTCTAGTCTTGCTCAGGTGTACCGGCTCCTCCCCTTCAGTCTTACACAGGTGTATAGGCTCCTCCCCTTCAGTCTTGCACAGGTGTATCGGCTCCTCGCTTCAGTCTTACCCCTTCAGTCTTACACAGGTGCACCTGCTCCTCCCCTTCACTTTTGCACAGTTGTATCGGCTCCTCCCCTTCAGTCTTGCACAGGTGTACCGGCTCCTCCCCTTCAGTGTTTTGCACAGTGTATCAGCTCCTCCCCTTCAGTCTTGCACAGGTTTACCGGCCCCTCCCCTCTAGTCTTGCACAGGTGTACCGGCTCCTCCCCTTCAGTCTTGCACAGGTGTACCGGCTCCTCCCCTCTAGTCTTGCACAGGTGTACCGGCTCCCCCTTCAGTCTTGCACAGGTGTACCGGCTCCTCCCCTTAGTCTTGCACAGGTGTACCGGCTCCTCCCCTTCAGTCTTGCACAGGTGTACAGATCCTCCCTTCACTTTTGCACAGGTGTACCGGCTCCTCCCCTTCTGTTTTGCACACGTGTACTGGCTCCTCCCCTTCACTTTTGAACAGGTGTACCGGCTCCTCCCCTGTCCTGGCTCTCTCTGAGGTCACTGCACACTGGGAGCTTCTCACAATGTGCATTAGCAGAAAGTCAGAACCCAGGACGTCCAGCATCATCCAGCACCTTTTTCCCCATCCTGACTGGCCCACCCCTTCCATTCTTTAGTCAGGCATTGCCTCAGCATCACATTGTGTGTGTCACCAGGTGCCCTCCTCCAGACTGACTTCACAGTATTGCAGTGTCTTGCTGTGACCCCCATGAACCCCTGTGTGCCCTCTGACTCTAGAGCACCCTGTGTCCTTCTCCTGACTGCATCTTGTGTGCCCCAGACTCTTGTGCCGAGCACCCTGTGTTTTCCCCTTTAGTGTGACCTTGTGTGCCCCCATGTGGACCCCATGAGCACCCTTGTGGACCCATGACTATGCACCCCTGTGGACCCCATGACTCCAATGTATCCCTGTGGACCCCATGACTCCAATGTTCCCTGTGGACCCCATGACTCCAATGTATCCCAGAGCACCCCGTGTCTTCTTACAACCTCAGTACATCCTTGTTTGCCCCATGACTCTTGTGCACCACAGGCATGTGTCCTTGTGCCCTTAGTGTGTCCTTGTGTGCCCCCTGTGCACCCCTGTGTGTTCCATGTCTCCTGTGCACCCCACTGTGTGCTCCATGTATCCTGTGCACCCCTGTGTGTTCCATGTGTCTCCTGTGCACCCCTGTGTGTTCCATGTCTCCTGTGCACCCCTGTGTGTTCCATGTCTCCGTGCACATCTGTGTGTTCCATGTCTCCTGTGCACCCCACTGTGTGTTCCATGTCTCCTGTGCACCCCACTGTGTGTTCCATGTCTCCTGTGCACCCCTGTGTGTTCCATGTCTCCTGTGCACCCCTGTGTGTTCCATGTCTCCTGTGCACTCCACTGTGTGTTCCATGTCTCCTGTGCACCCCACTGTGTGTTCCATGTCTCCTGTGCACCCCACTGTGTGCTCCATGTCTCCCACCCCTGTGCTCCCCGTGACTCTAATATGCCTCAGAGCACCCTGAGTCTTCCAGCAACCTCAGTACATCCTTGTGCACCCCTTAGCTCCTGTGGACCCCAGTGCATCCTATTTGTGACCTCAGTATATCCTTGTGCACCCCTGTGTACCTCATGATTCCCATGCACCCCTGTGTACCCCATGACTTCCGTGTACCCCATGAATCCTGTGCACCTCTGTGCTTCCCATGACTCCCTTGCATCCCTGTGTACCTTATGACTCCCATGTGCCCCATGACTCCCCTGTGCTCCCCATGACTCCCTTGCCCCCTGTGCACCCCATGACTCCCTTGCACCCCTGTGTACCACATGATTCCTGTGCACCTCATGACTCCCATGCACCCCATGATTCCTGTGCTCCCCTGTGTGCTCCATGACTCTCATGACTCCCCTGTGTGCCCCATGACTCCCGTTCACCCCTGTGCGCCCCATGACCGTTCACCCCTGTGCACCCCATGACTCCGTTCACCCCTGTGTGCCCATGACTCCCGTTCACCCCTGTGCGCCCCATGACTCCGTTCACCCCTGTGCGCCCCATGACTCCCGTTCACCCCCATGTCCGTTCCCCCTGTGCACCCCATGACTCCGTTCACCCCTGTGTCCCCATGACTCCCCCGAGCACCCTGTGCTTCCCCCCATGACCCGTTCACCCCTGTGCACCCCATGACTCCGTTCACCCCTGTGTGCCCCATGACTCCCGAGCACCCTTGTGCTCCCCATGACTCCCGAGCACCCCTGTGCTCCCCATGACTCTCATGCACCCCTGTGCTCCCGTGACTCTAGTGTACCCTTGTGTGCTCCCATGACTCTCGTGTACCCCTGTGCTCCCCCCTGTGACTCCTAGTGTACCCCTGTGTGACTACCCCTGTGCTCCCATGACTCTAGTGTACCCCAGAGCATACTGTGTCTTCTGGTTATCCCTGGCACGTTGCGTGCCTCCATGGCACCTGTGTCTCTATGCAGTCTCTGGCACAATTCCTCCCACTTGTATGGCCTGTGACACCCCACCAGGGCGGGCAATACAAAGTAGTAAAATAAATATTTTAGCGCTCTCTTTATATATAATAATTAAAATGAAAACAAGTAAAAAAAACACACAAACCGCAGAGCAGCCATAAGATAAATCGCCTCCTTTGAAAAGGAATTTTTTTTTCTCCTTTATTACGGGAGAAAGGTCAGAGTATGGACAGCGAGCGCTCGGCGCTGACAATGGCGGGTCTGTTCCTCATTTTATGCTTGACGTGTTGTAGACAGTCGGCCAGCTGACGGTTTGGACTGCGTCTGCCAAACTTTTGATTCCCCCCATCCCCCCCCCAAATAAAAAATGCTGCAAAACATTTCAAGAAGCAATACAAGGATCTGATGAAAGCCAGATTTCAGCTATTCAGCCATTCTCCATCCAGGAAGATTTTATTATGATTTTTGTATAGCTACCTTAAAGCTGCAGCCAGACAGATGCATTATATATATATAAATGAAGAATTGAAGAATGCATCTGTCTGTCTGGCTGCAGCTTTTAAGTAGCTATACAAAAATCATAATATATATATATAATGCAGGATGGACCCTGGAACAGTTCCACCTTAGGCTGGGGCCGCTATTGCCTTTCCAGGGGCTATGCAGTAATGATTCACAATAAAACTATTAGAAATTTCTCATTAAAATTCCCCTGCAGGTAGTTACATATTCCTTTTTGTAATTCTATTATAAATGTATATATCATTTTATATTATAAATTTATAATATTAATAGGTTTTTTTTTTTGGTTTTTTTTTAATACGTATACTATTATAATTTTATATATAATATATTTTTTTATTATATACTTATAATATTGTAATAATAATAGTTATGTTTTTAGGTTTTTTTACTACTTTTAGTATAATTTTATGTATAATATATATTTATATTACAATATTCTATATTTAATATATTATATTATTAATAGTTATGAATGTTTTTGGGTTTTTTTAATACTTATATTTTAATTTATAGGTAATATATATTTTATATATTATATTATTCTATATTTATAATATTATAATAATAGTTATGAATGTTTTTGGGTTTTTTTATACTTATATTTTAATTTAGAGGTAATATATATTTTATGTATTATATTATTCTATATTTATAATATTATAATAATAATAATTATGAATGTTTTAGTTTTTTTTTTTACTTATAATATTATAAATTTATATGTAATATATATTTTATATTATATTATTTATATTTTATAATATTATAATAATAATAATAGTTATGAATGTTTTTGGTTTTTTTAATACTTATATTTTAATTTATATGTAATATATATTTTATATATTATATTATTCTATATTTTATAATATTATAATAATAATAATTATGAATGTTTTTTTTTTTTTTAATACTTATAATATTATATTTTTTTTATAATTTTATATGTAATATTATATTTTATTTATATTATTCTATATTTATAATATTATAATAATAATAATATAGTTATGAATGTTTTTGGTTTTTTTAATACTTATATTTTAATTTATATGTAATATATATTTTATATATTATATTATTCTATATTTATAATATTATAATAATAATTATGAATGTTTTTGGTTTTTTAATACTTATAATACTATAATTTATATGTAATATATATTTCATATTATATTTATTCTATATTATAATATAATAATAATAATAATAGTTATGAATTTTTTGTTTTTTTAATACTTATATTTTTTATATATGAAATATATATTTTATATTATATTGTTCTATATTTATAATATTATAATAATAATAATAGTTATGAATGTTTTTTTTTTTTTTTAATACTTATATTTTAATTTATATGTAATATATATTTTATATTTATATTATTTTTTATATTTATAATATTATAATAATAATTAATTATGAATGTTTTTGGTTTTTTTAATACTTATAATACTATAATTTATATGTAATATATATTTCATATTATATTATTCTATATTTATAATATAATAATAATAATAATAGTTATGAATGTTTTTTTTTTTTTTTTATACTTATATTTTAATATATATAAATATTTATTTTTATATTATATTGTTCTATATTTATAATATTATAATAATAATAATAGTTTTTTAATGTTTTTTTTTTTTATACTTATAATATTATAATTTATATGTAATATATTTTTTATATTATATTATTCTATAGTTATAATATTATACTATTAAAATATATGTTTTTAGTTTTTTTAATACGTATATTATAATTGTATATATAATATATTTTTGATTGTAATAATATATATTTATAATATTAATATTATTATTAATGTTATAATATATTATAGTAATATTAGTAATAATATTATCTTTATTTTTTCTCCTTTGTTGTAAGCTAATGCCATCTAGATGCCAACCCAGCTGTATTTTGGTAGGATGCTGATTTTTATAATAGATCACCCATCACCATTTCACGTCTCCATTGTTGTATTCCTGGTATCCTCTATACACATCTCCTGCGCTCGGCTTTGCGCACCAAACATTCACATCCATTTTAAAGTGTATCTAAACCCAACTACAAAAATGTCATATATTGCAGCTTACCAGCCCGTAGATGGGGTGGCTGCATTTGCTACCTTTCTGAGCTGATAACTTTCTGTGCTACACTCTTATCAGTTCCCAGTTATTTCTGGGGACTACAGAATACATCCCCCTCTCCTCATCTCCATAACATAGGGGGACGTGGTCTATAGTCCTTAGAAATAAATGGGAACAATATAACTGATAATTTGGATATTTGAAGTGGCACTAAAAAAATAAAATTCTATTCCAGTATGTATTCTATACTCAAAAAAAGTCCCTTCTATTCCTCTTAGCCGCCTCCAAATCTCCAAAATTCCCCTTTTTTCTAATTTTCCTGTTAGAGAGGGTGGTTTTGTTTCGTTGGTCATGGCACCACTGCATGTAGAATGTAGCCTTCGTCTCTTGGAATGTGGACTATGGACTATAGATTGGACTATGGACTATAGACTGAACTACAAACTATAGACTGGACTGTAGACTATAGACTGGACTATGGACTATAACAGGGGTCTGCAACTTTTAAGACATAAAGAGCCACTTGGAGACCGTTTTCCGAAGGGAAAAAAAAGACTGGGAGCCGCAAAACCATTGCAACATTTAAAACAAATCCGACACTGCATATATTGTTTCTTACCTTAATGCTATATACAGGATCGTGCAGTTAGCTTCATCCCCCATATAAATTCATCCCCCATAGTAATTCATCCCCCATAGTAAATTCATCCCCCCTATAGTAATTCATCCCCCCTATAGTAATTCATCCCCCCTATAGTAATTCATCCCCCATAGTAATTCATCCCCCCTATAATTTCAATTCATCCCCCATAATTCATCCCCCATAATTCCCCCCATATAGTAATTCATCCCCCATAGTAATTCATCCCTCATAGTAATTCATCCCCCATAGTAATTCATCCCCCATATAGTAATTCATCCCCCATAGTAATTCATCCCCCATATAGTAATTCATCCCCCATAGTAATTCATCCCCCATAGTAATATATAGTAATTCATCCCCCATATAGTAATTCATCCCCCAATAGTAATTCATCCCCCATATAGTAATTCATCCCCCACATAGTAATTCATCCCCCATAGTAATTCATCCCCCATATAGTAATTCATCCCCCATAGTAATTCATCCCCCATATAGTAATTCATCCCCCACATAGTAATTCATCCCCCACATAGTAATTCATCCCCCATATAGTAATTCATCCCCCATAGTAATTCATCCCCCATATAGTAATTCATCCCCCCTATAGTAATTCATCCCCCCCTATAGTAATTCATCCCCCATATAGTAATTCATCCCCCATATAGTAATTCATCCCCCATAGTAATTCATCCCCCCTATAGTAATTCATCCCCCCATAGTAATTCATCCCCCATATAGTAATTCATCCCCCATATAGTAATTCATCCCCCATATAGTAATTCATCCCCATATAGTAATTCATCCTCCATATAGTAATTCATCCCCCATATAGTAATTCATCCCCCATATAGTAATTCATCCCCCATATAGTAATTCATCCCCCCTATAGTAATTCATCCCCCATATAGTAATTCATCCCCATATAGTAATTCATCCCCCATATAGTAATTCATCCCCCATAGTAATTCATCCCCCATATAGTAATTCATCCCCCCTATAGTAATTCATCCCCCCTATAGTAATTCATCCTCCATAGTAATTCATACCCCATATAGTAATTCATCCCCCATATAGTAATTCATCCTCCATAGTAATTCATCCTCCATAGTAATTCATCCCCCATAGTAATTCATCCCCCATATAGTAATTCATCCCCCATAGTAATTCATCCCCCATATAGTAATACATCCCCCATAGTAATTAATCCTCCATATAATAATTCATCCCCCATAGTAATTTCATCCCCCCCCCCTATAGTAATTAATTCCCCATATTGTCTCAATTCACTTACCTTTGCTCCGCGCGTTCCTCTCGCTGTGTTCCGGTCTTCAGGGCGGACTGTGAGAGGAGTTCGTCACGCTGCCCCGCCTACATCCTGGCTGCCCCGCCTACATCCTGACAGCCAATGTTCCACGCTACGCGGGCCGGATTAAAAGAGTCCTGACTTTTGAGGCGGCCGCCCGAGAGGAGGGAGGGGAGCGGGCGCCCGGCACACAGAAGAGCCGCATGTGGCTTGCGATCCGCGGCTTGCCGACCACTGAAACCCTATTGCCCTGTCACCTGGTGGGCAGTGTGCTCCGGAGCCGCAGCAAAGATGAAAAAGAGCCGCATGCGGCTCTGGAGCCGCGGGTTGCCGACACCCGGACTATACTGTAGACTGGACTGTAGACTATAGACTGGACTATGGACTATACTGTAGACTGGATTGTAGACTATGGACCATGGACTATCTATGGACCATGGACTATAGACTGGACTATGGACTATACTGTAGAGTGGACTGTAGACTAAGGACTATGGACTATGTACTATTATTATTATTATACAGTATTTATAAAGCGCCAATAGTTCGCTCAGCGCTGTACATTACAATGGGAGACAGAACATGTGACAGAACAATACCAATACAATGTGATACACGAGGGGATCGAGGGCCCTGCTCCTTGGAGCTTACAATCTAGGAGGGAGGGGATGGTGGTACAGGAGGAAAAGCTGTGGGGGATGGAGTGGTAGGAAGAGTGGAGGAGGTCGGCAATTAGCAGGGGGTGGGGTAGGCTTCCCTGAAGAGGTGGGTTTTCAGGGTGCGCCTAAAGGAGAGGAGAGTAGGTGATAATCTGATGGGTTGGGGCAGAGAGTTCCAGAGGATGGGTGACACCCTGGAGAAGTCCTGGAGGCGGGCATGGGAGGAGGAGACCAGTGAACTAGAGAGAAGGAGGTCTTGTGAGGAGCGGAGAGTATGTGTTGGGTGCCATTTGGATATTAGGTCGGTGATATAGTTTGGGGCACACTATGTACTATAGACTGGACTATGGACTATAGACTATGGATTATGCATTATAGACTGGACTATAGACTATGGACTGGACTACAGACTATGGGCTATGCACTATAGACTGGAGAATAAATTTTGGATTATGCACTATAGCCTGGAGTAGGCACTATAGACTACGGACTATGGGCTATAGACTGGACTATATGGACTATGCACTATAGACTGGACTATGGACTGTGGACTATAGACTGGACTATGGACTGGACTGGACTGTGGACTATAGACTGGACTATGGACTAGACTGGACTATGGACTATAGACTGGACTATGGACTAGACTGGATTATGGACTATAGACTATGGACTAGACTGGATTATGGACTATAGACTGGATTACAGACTATAGACTGGACTATGGACTATGAACTATAGACTGGATTATGGACTATAGACTATGGACTATAGACTGGATTATGGACTATAGACTGGACTATGGACTGGACTATGGACTATAGACTGGACTATGAACTATAGACCTATAGATGGACTATGGACTAGACTGGACTATGGACTGGACTATGGACTAGACTGGACTATGGACTATGGACTGGACTATGGACTAGACTGGATTATGGACTATAGACTGTGGACTGTGGGATTTGCAGTGTTTATAGAGCTCTGTACATGGCCACAACTAGTGTGCTCTGCTTGTTCTGCAGGAAAGCGATGATCGGGGCTCACAGACTACATTCCGAGGCAACAATGTAACAAAAGTAGAGGATGTGTATGGATAATTGTCGCCAATAAGGACATTGTATAGTGTCACTTTAACAGACCAGAATGGAGCCAATAAGAGAAGCTCGTTGTCGGGGGGTACATACACTTTAAGTGTAGAGGTCTGTGAGCACACTGCTGAGACCCCGGTGTTTCTCCATCACTAATCCATACATTGGTAGATTTCCCAGAACGATTGTATGTTCACCATTCACACAGATCACCATTCACACAGATCACCATTCACACAGGTCACCATTCACACAGATCACCATTCACACAGGTCACCATTCACACAGATCACCATTCACACAGATCACCATTCACACAGGTCACCATTCACGCAGGTCACCATTCACGCAGATCACCATTCACACAGATCACCATTCACACAGGTCACCATTCACACAGATCACCATTCACACAGGTCACCATTCACGCAGGTCACCATTCACGCAGATCACCATTCACACAGGTCACCATTCACACAGGTCACCATTCACACAGATCACCATTCACACAGGTCACCATTCACACAGGTCACCATTCACGCAGGTCACCATTCACACAGGTCACCATTCACACAGATCACGCCATTCACGCAGGTCACCATTCACACAGATCACCATCGGAACACAACGGTCATAATTCGTGGTTCACCATTACTAGACGATCGCTTTTCTAATGTCTTGGCGTTTGCGTTCACCGGCTGCTCCTTCTGCACGTCAGATGTGTACAGAAAGTGTTTTCCCAGAGTCCGGAGCATGATGGTGGAAATCTGATCTGGATCCTAAACCTGAAATATATCCTTCAATAGCCACGAAGGATACAAAGTCATTTTATGAGCAGCAAACCCGGATATTACAGTGATGTCATCACTAGGTTGTACTTAGCCTGTGCAGAGAGCAGAGCTGTGGGAGGGGTCTGTCAGTCTCCACCCACTACAGGCTGCCTGCAGAAATCTACAGGAGGGGGTGGAGACAAGACCAGTCCCCCTGCACAAGGAGAGAGGGCAGCAGTGAGCGGTCTTTATTACAGGAAGTCTCACACGGGACGACTGCACAGATCTGGAAGAAAGACACAAAGCACATTGAGAGTGGATTTGTGCTAGGAGGGGGATATGATGGAAGGGATGAGAGAGGGGGATTTGGGGGAGGATATGTGCTGGGAGAGGGGATTTGGGGGGAGGATTTGTGCTGGGAGAGGGGATTTGGGGGGGGAGGATTTGTGCTGGGAGAGGGGATTTGGGGGGAGGATTTGTGCTGGGAGGATGGGAGAGGGAAATTGGATGGGGAGGAGGATTTGTGCTAGGAGAAAGGATTTTGGGGGAAGACATGTCCTGGGGGGGGAGGTTTGGGTGAGGGAGATGAATTATGCTAGAAGGTGAAATTAGAGGGGAGGGGATTTGTGCTAGGAGGAGGATATGATGGAGGGGATGATTTGTGCTAGGAGGGGGATATGATGGAGAGGATGATTTGTGCTAGGAGGGGGATATGATGGAGAGGATGATTTGTGCTGGGAGAGGGGAATTGAGTGGGAAAGAGGATTTGCGGTAGGAGAAGGGATTTTGGGGGAAGACATGCTGGGGGGGGAGGTTTGGGTGAGGGAGATGAATTATGCTAGAAGGTGAAATTATGCTAGGACGAGGATATGATGGAGAGGATGATTTGTGCTAGGGGGGGATGAGAGGAGAGGATTTGTGCTAGGAGAGGGGAATTGAGTGGGGATTGCGGTAGGAGAAGGGATTTTGGGGGAAGACATGGGGGGGGGGAGGTTTGGGTGAGGGAGAGGAATTATGTGGACTATTAGGGGTGAGAGGATAGTGCTAGGGGGGGGGGTTTTGTGTTAGGTTTGTGAGGGGTTGTGCTATCTAGGAGGGGGGAGTTGTGGGGGGTTGTGCTATCTAGGAGGGGGGAGTTGTGAGGGGTTGTGCTATCTAGGAGGGGGGAGTTTGTGGGGGGTTGTGCTATCTAGGTGGGGGAATTTGGGGGGAGTGGATTTGTGCTAGGAGAAGGGATTTTGCGGGAATATTTGTTCCAGGGGGGAGGTTTGGGTGGGGGAGAGGAATTATGCAAGGAGGTGGGATTGGGGGAGGGATTTGTGCTAGGAGCGGATATTTGGGGGTGAGAGAATTTATGCTAGGAGGGGTGATAGGGAGGGGGGCACTTTTTGCTAGGAGAGATTTTGAGGGGGTATTTAATCTAGGAGTGAGGATTTGGGAGGGGGAATGCTAGGGGAGGGCATTTGAGGGAGGATTTGTGCTTCAAGGGGAAATTTGGTGTGGGGAGGGGATGATATGTGCTTGGATGGAGGATTTATGCTACGAGGGGGGATTTGGCAGGGGAAGGGGGGGATTGGTAGAGAGGATTTTTTCTAGGAGGGATTATGGGGGTACAATTTGTGCTCTGTGGGGGATTCGGGGGGATGTGTGCCAGTAGGAGGGATTTGGGGGGGATTTGTGCTAGGAGGGGGGGAAGAAGTCATTTCAGCAGGGGAGGGATTTGTTCTGGGAGGGATTTGTTCTGGGAGGGATTTGTACTGGGAGGGATTTGTTCTGGGAGGGACTTTGTACTGGGAGGGAGATTTGTACTGGGAGGGACTTGTTCTGGAGGGATTTGTACTGGGAGGGACTTGTTCTGGGAGGGATTTGTACTGGGAGGGACTTGTTCTGGGAGGGATTTGTAGTGGGAGGGATTTGTTCTGGATGGATTTGTACTGGGAGGGAGTTTTGTTATTACTGGGAGGGATTTGTAGTGGGAGGGACTTGTTCTGGGAGGGATTTGTATGGGAGGGACAGGGATAGTGGGAGGGGGGATGGGGGAGGAGTTTTGTATTACTCTCATTATACAGGTAATCTATCAGGAATTGTCCCCTTTTGTCTCGTAGTCCTGCACAAGCAGCCGCGGGAGGTGTGTCTCTGCCTGCTGGAGTTGGGCCGGATAGCCGCGAGGTAGGAGAACTCCTTCTGGATTCACATTTTCGGCATATTTTACGTCTCGGACTTTTTTTTTTTTTTGTTCCTTAAAATAACAACATTTGTCTTGAAATAATAAACCTTTTTTTTTTTTTTTCACTCCTGTAATAATAACCTCCTGGAAGCGAAGCGTTCGGTGTGACCGATAATGAACATCTTGTGAGCAAATGTTAGAGGGAGAAGGCGCGGAATTCCACCGCGGCGGATTAAAGGGGAACTCCTGAGCAGAAACGATCCGGGAACATTTCTATATCGTTACCATGGTTACTGTACAGGATTAATATCGTACCAACAAACTGAACAGCGATTCACAATATACAGGGAGCAGGGGCGGACTGACCGTTCGAGTACTCGGGTACTGCCCGAGGCCCCGGGGTCAGTAGGGGGCCCCATGACATGCCCCTGGTACCTTTTCCATAGGCTTTTTTGGGTGTGGTTTAAAAGTGGGTGAGGCCCCATGATCCCCTATTGCCCGGAGGCCCCATGAGTTGTCAGTCCGCCCCTGAAAGGGAATACATATTAGGACCAGAGGGTGAGGGACGATGGAGGAGTGCAGTTGTTAGGTAGAGGTGGGATCAGGGGCAGACTGACAACTCATGGGGCCCCCGGGCAATAGGGGATCATGGGTAAAGGTTCCAGGTTCCAGGTGTACCGGGCAGTCTTGCACAGGTGTACCGGCTCCTCCCCTTCAGTCTTGCACAGGTGTAGTGGCTCCTCCCTTTCAGTATTGCACAGGTGTATCGGTCCTTCCCTTCAGTCTTGCACAGGTGTACCGGCTCCTCCCCTTCAGTCTTGCAACAGGTGTACCGGCTCCTCCTCTTCAGTCTTGCACAGGTGTATCGGCTCCTCCCCTCTAGTCTTGCACAGGTGTACCGGCTCCTCCCCTTCAGTCTTGCACAGGTGTACGGCTCCTCCCTTCAGTCTTGCACAGGTGTACTGGCTCCTCCCCTTCAGTCTTGCACAGGTGTACTGGCTCCTCCCCTTCAGTCTTGCACAGTGTACTGGCTCCTCCCCTCCAGTCTTGCACAGGTGTATCGGCTCCTCCCCCCTTCAGTCTTGCACAGGTGTACCGGCTCCTCCCCTTCAGTCTTGCACAGGTGTACCGGCTCCTCCTCTTCAGTCTTGCACAGGTGTACCGGCTCCTCCCCTTCAGTCTTGCACATGTGTACTGGCTCCTCCCCCGGACTGAAACAGTTTCTTCTGATGTCACTGCACACTGGGAGCTTCTCACAATGTACATTAGAAGCTGCAGCCAATGAGATAGAGCTCTGCCTCATTTCCTGGCTGGAGGACGTCCAGCATCATTTAGCTCTCCCCTGCCTTACTGTCCCTGGCCCCGCCCCTTTTTATCCATTGGACTTAGGTTCTTTCAGTCCTAGAGACTCCGCATCACATGGGGGCGTTCTGTGAATACAGCCCGCCTAGGAAAGCCTAGGGATGTTTTCAGGAAGCCTTGCACAGCACCCTGCTGGCCCCTCCCCTCAGTCGTGATCTGCTTTCATTGCATAGAGAAGCACAGAGACCCAGTGATGATAAAGTATGCCATGAAAATGGAAAGGGTTTTTTCTAGTTTCCATCTGCATATTGATGGGGTGGGGGGTGGGGCCCTTAAAGTGAACCCCGCCCTCAGCGGAAAAAACGAACATGAAAACCTTTCATACTGTCACATCGACAATTTTTTTTTTGTGGTAAAATCTGCACCAAGTGTTTGCATTCCATCCAATGCGGAGGTGCCATTTGGGAATGTGGGAGGGGCTTCAGGCAAATGGAGTTACAATGTCTGTGAAATCGTTCTACTTAATAAAAAATCGAGATCAGGGAAGAGAATTGAAGGGATTTTTTTCCCTTTCATTGTTTTCAGGGTCATCCAGGACTTCTGGCCTGCAGAGATTTTTTTTTTTTCCGTCCTGCGCGGCGAGCGTCTCGTATTTCCATTTTATTTTCCGTCATTCTATAAATAGCCGAATGCGTTTTCCTGCCATCTTCGAGGCGGCGTGTAATATCTGCGCGATTTCGGGCCCCGGCAGCTTCTTTTTATGTGCAGGTGTCGGCCCCGGGGCCCGGAGGGAATTCCCAGATTTACGGCCAGAGGCCAGACAGACAGGAAGTCGATGGAATTTTTTTTGTAATCGTCTCATCCAACGGCTGCAATAACAGGCGGGACCGCCGCTCCGAATATCGCCTCCTTGCTGGCACCCGGCGCCGACCACACACACTACAATCCGCCCGTATCGTCCTCCAATCTCACGCTTCACTCCAGAGTCTGCGGCCAATGGGAAGAAGGCTGGGAAGCGCCAGGAAATGTGCGCTTCTCTAGAACTGACGGATGACTGCGTTCACGTGCAGGGGCGGACTGACCATTTGGAAACTCGGGCACTGCCCGAGGGCCCGGGGTCAGTAGGGGGGCCCCATGAGATGCAAAAAAAGGGGGGGTTGTGAAAAGAAATTCACAGAGAAAGTGGCTACATTATGAACAGAATGTGATACTCTCAGAAAAATTTCCAAAAAATTATGCTTTATTACACATACAAATTTGACATTTGGGCAATCGCCCTGGTTTACCATCACCTCAGTATGAGACAATACACACAGACCTAAAACCATGAGATGCCCCTGCTACCTTTTTCATAGGCTTTTTTGAGTTTGGGCAAGGACACAGGGGCCCCATGATCCCCTATTGCCCGGGGGCCCCATGAGTTGTCAGTCCGCCCCTGCTCACGTGTGTTTCATTTATCCAACTAAATAAATAGATTTTTTATTTTTTTTTTTAACCACTCCCAGTCCGGACACTTTCCCCCCCTTCCACCCCGGACACTTTCACCCCCCTTCCAGTCCGGACACTTCCCCCCCTTCCAGTTTGGACACTTTCCCCCCCTTCCAGTTCGGACGCTTTCCCCCCCCCCTTCCAGTCCGGACACTTCCCCCCCCCTTCCAGTTTGGACACTTCCCCCCCCCTTCCAGTTCGGACACTTTCCCCCCCTTCCAGTCCGGACACTTTCACCCCCCTTCCAGTCCGGACACTTTCCCCCTCTTCCAGTCCGGACACTTTCACCCCCTTCCAGTCCGGACACTTTCCCCCCCTTCCAGTCCAGACACTTTCCCCCCCTTCCAGTTCGGACGCTTTCCCCCCCCCTTCCAGGCCGGACACTTTCCCCCCCTTCCAGTCCGGACGCTTTCCCCCCCTTCCAGGCCGGACACTTTCCCCCCCTTCCAGTCCGGACACTTTCCCCCCCTTCCAGTCCGGACACTTTCACCCCCTGCCAGGCCGGACACTTTCCCCCCCCCCCCCCGCCCCCCCCCCCCGTTCCAGTCCGGACGCTTTCCCCCCCCCCACCTTCCAGGCCGGACACTTTCCCCCCCCCCCTTCCAGGCCGGACACTTCCCCCCCTTCCAGTCCGGACACTTTCACCCCCTTCCAATCTGGACACTTTCCCCCCCTTCCAGTCCAGACGCTTTCCCCCCCCCCTTCCAGTCCGGACACTTTCCCCCCCCCCTTCCAGTCCAGACACTTTCCCCCCCCCTTCCAGTCCGGACACTTTCCCCCCCTTCCAGTCCAGACACTTTCCCCCCCCCCTTCCAGTCCGGACACTTTCCCCCCCTTCCAGTCCGGACACTTTCCCCCCCCTTCCAGTCCAGACACTTTCCCCCCTTCCAGTCCGGACACTTTCCCCCCCCCCTTCCAGTCCGGACACTTTCCCCCCTTCCAGTCCAGACACTTTCCCCCCCTTCCAGTCTGGACACTTTCCCCCCCCTTTCTGTTCGGACGCTTTCCCCCCCCTCTTCCAGTCCGGACACTTTCACCCCCCTTCCAGTCCGGACACTTTCTCCCCCCCTTCCAGTCCGGACACTTTCCCCCCCTTCCAGTCCGGACACTTTCACCCCCTTCCAGTCCGGACACTTTCCCCCCCCCCCTTCCAGTTCCGGACAGTTCCCCGCTTCCCCCCCCCCCCTTCCAGTCCGGACACTTTCACCCCCTTCCAGTCCGGACACTTTCACCCCCTTCCAGCCCTGACACTTTCACCCCCTTCCAGTCCGGACACTTTCACCCCTTCCAGTCCGGACACTTTCCCCCCCTTCCAGCCCGGACACTTTCCACCCCTTCCAGTCCGGACACTTTCCCCCCCTTCCAGCCCGGACACTTTCACCCCCCTCCAGTCCGGACACTTTCCCCCCCCTTCCAGTCCGGACACTTTCCCCCCCCCCCCTTTTTTTCCATTCCAGTTCGGACGCTTTCCCCCCCCCCTTCCAGTCCGGACACTTTCACCCCCCCTTCCAGTCCGGACACTTTCACCCCCTTCCAGTCCGGACACTTTCCCCCCCCCCCTTCCAGTTCGGACGCTTCCCCCCCCCTTCCAGTCCGGACACTTTCACCCCCTTCCAGCCCTGACACTTTCACCCCCTTCCAGTCCGGACACTTTCACCCCTTCCAGTCCGGACCCCCTTTCCCCCCCTTCCAGCCCGGACACTTTCCACCCCTTCCAGTCCAGACACTTTCCCCCCCCTTCCAGCCCGGACACTTTCACCCCTTCCAGTCCGGACACTTTCCCCCCCTTCCAGTCCGGACACTTTCCCCCCCTTTCCCCCCCCCCCCTTCCAGTTCGGACGCTTCCCCCCCCCCTTCCAGTCCAGTCGACACTTTCACCCCCCTTCCAGTCCGGACACTTTCACCACCCCCTTCCAGTCCGGACACTTTCACCCCCTTCCAGTCCAGACACTTTCACCCCTTCCAGTCCGGACACTTTCCCCCCCCTTCCAGCCCGGACACTTTCCCCCCTTCCAGTCCGGACACTTTCACCCCCCTTCCAGTCCGGACACTTTCACCCCCCCTTCCAGTCCAGACACTTTCACCCCCTTCCAGTCCGGACACTTTCACCCCCCTTCCAGTCCGGACACTTTCAGTCCGGACCTTTCAGTCCGGACACTTTCCCCCCCTTCCAGTCCGGACACTTTCACCCCCCTTCCAGTCCGGACACTTTCACCCCCTTCCAGTCCGGACACTTTCACCCCCCTTCCAGTCCGGACACTTTCACCCCCTTCCAGTCCGGACACTTTCCCCCCTTCCAGCGCAGGCCAATTTTCAGCTTTCAGCGCTATCACACTTTGAATGACAATTGCGCGGTCATGCAACACTGTACCCATCTGAATTTTTTTGCATTTTTTTGAGACAGATAAAGCTTTATTTTGGTGGTATTTATTCACCGCTGGAATTTTCATTTTTTTTTGCTATATAAATGAAAAAGTCCAAAAATTTTGAAAAAAGGTGTTTTTTCTTATAACATTTTGCAAATAAATAATATTTCGTCATAAATCTTGGTCAGAATTTATTCGATTATCTTTTTAGTAAAAAAAAATTAACCCAAATTATTTTATAGCCAAAAATTATAATTTTTTTAAAACATTTTTTACATTTTTATTTTATTTTTTTTTATATTATTACTTATGGGTTTTTTTTTAACATACTATCACCCTAGCAGTAGTGTCACCATAGTAACACTGTACTACTTGTGGGGGGTGATGAAGATTTTTTTTTTTTTTATACTGACCTTTAGAGCCCTGGTGCAAAAATAACATAAAGGGCCCCCCTGACTGGGACCCTTTACCCATCACTGGGCCCTTTATTATGGTCCCTTTTGCATGTCCTGCACTGGGCCCCCTTCCTGCCCTTGATGGTGAAATACCAGGTTGCAAGGGCAACCTTTGCGACCCTGGTAGTTTCGCCGCAGTAGTTTTTTTTTATTTTTGATATTTTATTTGTTATTATTTTTGACCACCTAATTTACTTTATTTTAAAAATTAAAATTTTTATTATTTTCTTCAATTATCTAAGAGCCCCGTTGGGGGGGGGGTTGGTGAGATATCGGGGATCTAAACAGACCTTTGGTGTTATTCGTTTTTCATTTTTATTATTTTATGTTTTACCATTGTATTTATTTATTTTTAAAACTGTATTTTTTATTATTTTTTTTACAATTTTTTTTAGGAGCCCCATTGGGGGACTTTGGTAAGATATCAGGGGTCTAAACAGACCTCTAATATTTCACCTTTAGGACAGAGAAAAGTAGAGGACACCTCAATCTCCTTCTCTGCAGCCTCAGCTGTACAGAATGAATGGACAGGAATAGCTCTGCCATTGTGGGCCCTCCCCATGGTGGCGGAACTCCAGGGCCCAGTCGCAAGTGCAACCTTTGCAACCCTGGTAGTTCCGCCACTGGTGTCAGTAGTTTTTTATTATTGCTATTATATTTTTTTTTTATTTTTTAACATTTTGTTTATTTTTACCATTTTTCTTCTTTTTTTTTTTACTTCCTACAATTTTTTTAGGAGCCCCGTTAGGGGGCTTTGGTGAGATATCAGGGGTCTAAATTGACCTCTGATGTTTCACGTTTAAAACAGAGAAAGTAGAGAGGACACCTCAATCTCCTCTGCTGCCTCATCTCTACAGAATGAATGGACAGGACTAGCTCTGGGAACGCCAAGGCCCAGTGGCAAGTGCGACCTTTGCAACCCTGGTAGTTCCGCCACCAGTGTCAGTAGTTTTTTATTTTTGCTATTTTATATTTTTTACCATTTTATTTATTTATTTTTACTTTTTTTTTTTTCTTTAAATATTTTCTACAATTTCTTAGGAGCCCCGTTGGGGAGCTTTGGTAAGATATCAGGGGCCTAACAGACCTCTGTTGCTTCACCTTTAAGACAGACAAAAGCAGAGGGCACCCCAATCACCTTCTCTGCAGCCTCAGCTGTATGGAGATTCCCATTAATTCACAAACTGAAGCATAGTAAACAGTTTACTATGCCACAGTTGTGAATGAACACAGCCAGTGATTGGTACGGCTCATTGATTCTATTCACAAAGACAAGGAAGTGGCCGGTAAATATATTTACCGACCCCTTCTCCGCTCTCCATCCTGACAGATCCCCCGCAGCAGCCGGCGGGAGAGGGGAAAACCAGGCAGCACTGCAGAGGATGAAGGGGGGGAGGGGCAAGGGGATCACACAGGGGCCCAGGGCAGCAGAAGGTAGATAGGAGGGGTGGTGGGAAGGCATGTGGAGGAACCGATCCCCTGCATTTTCCTCCTGCAGCTGCTGAAAGGATTTGAAGTCCCAGAGGTGTGTGTCTCCTTTAAGAATGGGCGGAGTCCTTGGTGACACCCCTTCCGACACATAGCTGTGCGATACGTGTTGGCGGTGGTCTGTCTGCTGTAACCATACGCTCATCATGTGACTCCATTCTGATTGGCAGGTTCGGTGTGGAGCCGCCGGGTTTGATCAAACTGGAGAAGGAGATTGAGCAGGAAGAGACGTTATCGACCCCGACGCCGTCACCGACCCCTTCCCCCACAAAGTCGCCGTCTGGAAAGAAGAGCGCTGGGAAGCTATTAGATGATGCGGTAAGACTACATGGATGATGTTTATCGATGTTTATAAAAACAATGTTACTTTGTATCTCTATCTCCCGTCTGATCGATGTTTATAAACAATGTTACTTTGTATCTATTTCCCGTCTGATCGATGTATCGATGTTTATAAACAATGTTACTTTGTATCTCCCGTCTGATCGATGTTTATAAACAATGTTACTTTGTATCTCTCTATCTCCCGTCTGATCGATGTTTATAAACAATGTTACTTTGTATCTCTATCTCCCGTGATCTGATCGATGTTTTAAACAATGTTACTTTGTATCTCTCTATCTCCCATCTGATCGATGTTTATAAACAATGTTACTTGTATCTCTCTATCTCCCGTCTGATCTCCTCATCTGATCGATGTTTATAAACAATGTTACTTTGTATCTCTCTATCTCCAGTCTGATCGATGTTTATAAACAATGTTACTTTGTATCTCTCTATCTCCAGTCTGATCGATGTTTATAAACAATGTTACTTTGTGTATCTCTCTATCTCCCGTCTGATCGATGTTTATAAACAATGTTACTTTGTATCTCTCTATCTCCCGCCTGATCGATGTTTATAAACAATGTTATGTTGTATCTCTCTATCTCCCGTCTGATCAATGTTTATAAACAATGTTACTTTGTATCTCTCTCTCCCGTCTGATCGATGTTTATAAACAATGTTACTTTGTATCTCTCTATCTATCTCCTCGTATCTCCCGATCGATGTTTATAAACAATGTTACTTTGTATCTCTCTATCTCCCGTCTGATCGATGTTTATAAACAATGTTACTTTGTATCTCTCTATCTCCCGCCTGATCGATGTTTATAAACAATGTTACTTTGTATCTCTCTATCTCCCGTCTGATCGATGTTTATAAACAATGTTACTTTGTATCTATCTCCCGTCTGAGCGATGTTTATAAACACTGTCCATGGTAATTGTTGCTCATCAAGTCCCGTCTGTCATTTGGAGAGTCAGGAATTGACAGGTTAACACCTTGTAGAGTTTGTATGCTCTCTGGCCTCCCTCTGTGGTGACACGGTGTCATGGCATGCACATACAGATGTGAGTCTGGGGACTGAGGGGGTGCAGAGCTGCGTGCACAGTGTACTCGTAGTGCCCGGCGAGGGAAGCGCGCGGATCTGGTTGTGTTTGTTTGTTTTCCCTTTAGAAAGGAATTTTTTCAGCAGAACCGCAGCCTAACCTGCCTCCCCTGTGTTTCAGGTGCAGCATATCTCTCAGGACCCTCCATGTAAATGTCCCAACAAGTTCTGTGTGGAGCGCCTCTCCCAGGGGAGGTACAAAGTGGGAGAGAAGATCCTCTTCATCAGGGTAAGTGTACTGCGCCTTTAAGGGGAGGGGCCATCCGGACAACTGACATGGCTGGCTTACTCTTAAAGGAACAGACCTCATGGCTGCCATGTTACCAAGATGTCCTGGAGCTCCAATCACTGACATTGCCTAGGCTGAGATGATGTCATCAGTCTGCTGCAGGTAGGAAGGAGCATTTCCTTAGTCTCCCCTCCCCCAGTGATCAGACTGTACAATGTAACTTTGCAGAAGGAGGAGGAGGCATTTCCTCAGTCTCTCCTCCCCCAGTGATCAGACTGTACATTGAGGAAATGCTTCCTCCTCCTTCTACAAAGTTACAATGTACAGTCTGATCACTGGGGGAGGGGAGACTGAGGAAATGCCTCCTCCTTCTACAAAGTTACAATGTACAGTGTGATCACTGGGGGAGGAGACTGAGGAAATGCCTCCTCCTCCTTCTACAAAGTTACAATGTACAGTCTGATCACTGGGGGAGGAGACTGAGGAAATGCTTCCTCCTCCTTCTACAAAGTTACAATGTACAGTCTGATCACTGGGGGAGGGGAGACTGAGGAAATGCCTCCTCCTTCTACAAAGTTACAATGTACAGTGTGATCACTGGGGGAGGGGAGACTGAGGAAATGCCGCCTCCTCCTTCTACAAAGTTACAATGTACAGTGTGATCACTGGGGGAGGAGACTGAGGAAATGCTTCCTCCTCCTTCTACAAAGTTACAATGTACAGTCTGATCACTGGGGGAGGGGAGACTGAGGAAATGCCTCCTCCTTCTACAAAGTTACAATGTACAGTGTGATCACTGGGGGAGGAGACTGAGGAAATGCTTCCTCCTCCTTCTACAAAGTTACAATGTACAGTCTGATCACTGGGGTAGGGGAGACTGAGGAAATGCCCCCTCCTCCTTCTACAAAGGTACAGTCTCCCCTCCCCCAGCGATCAGGAGGATGTATGAGGGACTCTGGTGGGGACTCTGATGTAAGGGGGGACTCTGATGTAAGTCAAATGCATTCATTTCTATACATTTTATTTGTTCATTTATAAAACTGAATTTTTTGGCCCTCAAATATTTGTAGAATATATTCTGTGGCCCTCATCCTGAGAGTCCCGGGGCCCCCGCTGCCCGCGGTTCCTCTTCCTGCAGATTGTCGGGTCGGGCCGTATTATTGGCTGTGAGGAATATTTCCTGGTATCAGAGCCAGACATGAACACGGGATCCCGGCACCCAGAGGCGGGCGGTCGCAGAATGCATGGTGGGATGAGAAGTCGCTAGCGGGCGGCGTCAGTGAATTCTTTGCCTAGTAGCTGCCCCCTACCATGGCAACGAACATGAGAACATCCCACCAATAAAATGGCGGCCGGCCTGCCGCGTAGAAGTGATGGACGCGCACGGAAGCGCTGTGAGGACGGGCGACCCCGGAGATCCGAGGGTCCCCCCCGGTGCATTATTCAGCGTTTCAATGGGAGCGGAGGAGCTCGGCGGACGTCGTTGGGCATCGATCGGCGTTGAGTATCGATCGGCGTCGGTGCGCGCAGCGTCCAGGGCGAGGCGGCCGGTCCCCCAGAGGGATGGGGCGTAATCCGGTCACCTTGGCAACAGAGCCGGGATCTCTCTTCGGGGATTTGCAGGCGGCGGAGGCATTAGCAGTGATGTATGCGACTCGGCCGCTGAGCGGGATTGATGGCTGCTTAGTACATTATAAATCGCAGCGTCGCCCGAGGCGGCCCCACCAAAATTAAACACGCACCTAATTTATGATAGAAGTCGGTGAGACCGCAGCCCGCCATCGCCTGCATCACCCCCCCGTGAAGGTGCGACGTGAAGATTTTCAACGATTTCTTGCAATTTGCAGTACGTTTTCAGCTGCGATTTCTGAGGATTTTATTGCAACGTGAAGATTTTCCGCGATTTCTTGCAGTTTGCGGTGTGATTTCAGCAGCGATTTCAGAGGATTTTATTGAGACGTGAAGATATTAAACGATTTCTTGCAATTTGCGGTGCGATTTCAGCGGCGATTTCTGAGGATTTTATTGCGACGTGAAGATTTTCAGCGATTTCTTGCAATTTGCGGTGCGATTTCCATTCTATGTACTGTATGTGAAATCGCAATAAACTGCTGAAAAAGTAATACTTTGGAAGTCGCTCTGCAGCAAATTACGGCGGGAATCCCTACACACTGTCCAGGTCGCAGCCTCTGTTGGCGGGGAATCGTCTCTCACTTCCTGCGCGTTGCGGGAAAAGAACCTTCCAAATAACAAGGTAACAATTTTCCGTAGAAGCCGATATTTCCCGGAATCTGCCAATAGCTGCGTGCTCGGATCTCGCCGTCTTCTCCGCCATACCTGTCAGCGTGCCCCCCCCCCCCCACGGCTCTGACATGGAACTCGGAGATTTAATTAAAACACGCAAACGGCTCACCACCGAAAATTGTCTGTCGGAGAACGAGGGGAGAGGGGGACCCCAATACATCACCTGAATGGGCTCTGCTGACCTCGGCTGGTATTAAAACTTGGTGGGGGTTTTTTTTTTTCTCAAACCGCAATTGTCACCCAGTGGGCTCATCCAGGGGCGGACTGACAACTCATGGGGCCCCCGGGCAATAGGGGATCATGGGGCCCCTGTGTCCTTGCCCAAACTCAAAAAAGCCTATGAAAAAGGTACCAGGGGCATCTCATGGGGCCCCCTACTGACTCCAGGCCCTTGGGCAGTGCCGGAGTTTCCAAATGGTCAGTCCACCCCTGGGCTCATCTACAAAAAAGATCTCCAGTAAGACCCCCGCTATGTGAGAGGTAAAATGCCCAAAAAATTTGAGAAAAATCCTTCATGCTTCCATCATATGTAACTACAAGCGTAAAGATGAACTCCAGACCAGAGGCGGACTGACGATTTGAGCTTAAAGAGATCATTAGTGTCATGCCGATGATTCTGCCAAGTGGTGTTGGCCCCAGAATCTATGAAGACACCAGTAAAGGAAGGTCATTTAGCCACAGCTCAAAGAACCTCTGAGGGACCATATACAGTACCATTGTGATAGAAGCTTATAATTCCAACTCTTCAGAGGATGACACTGAGTCTTAGTTCAGTCTGTGGTGGCCTTTCTAAACCTTTCACCCCAGAGGAACCCTTAAAATAAATTTCAGGTCTTGGGGGAACCACTGATAAAAGTAGTTTATTGAGTGTCAGTGGTAAATATGCCTCCTACATTGGTGGTCAGAGGGAAAAATGCCCCCTACATTGGTGATCAGAATACAACCTGGTGTTGGGCCAAGAACTATACAGGCTCCAGTAAAGGAAGGCCAATCAATCACTATTCAAGGAACCTCTGAAGGACTACAGTATATGCCATCATGGTAGGAGCTTGTAGTTGACTTCCACCTCTTCAGATGATGACGCTTAGTCTTAGTTCAGTCTGTGGTGGCCTTTCTCAACCTTTTAGCCCAGAGGAACCCTTAAAATAAAAATCAGGTCTTAGGGGAACTCCTGCTAAAAAGTAGTTTATTGAGGCTGAGGTGGAAAAATGCCCCCTACGTTGGTGATCAGTGGGAAAAATGCCTCCTACATTGGTGATCAGAATACAACTTTTCACCACAGATATAAAGATCATTGGTGTCCTGCCAATGACTTTGCCAAGTGGTGTTGGGCCAAGAACTATGCAGGCTTCAGTAAAGGAAGACCAATCAGCCACTACTCAAGGAACCTCTGAAGGACTATATGCCATCATGGTAGGAGCTTGTAGTTGTCTATGCTGGCCTTTCTCAACCTTTTTACTCCAGAGGAAACCTTAAAATAAAAATCAGGTTTTAGGGGAACTCCTGCTAAAAGTAGTTTATTGAGGCTCAGAGGGGAAAATGCCCCCTACATTTGTGATCAGAATACCACCCTTAACAAGAGATATAGAGATCATTGGTGTCATGTCGATGATTCTGCCAAGTGGCGTTGGCCCCAGAATCTATGAAGGCACCAATAAAGGAAGGTCAATTAGCCACAGCTCAAGGAACCTCCTAGGGACCATATACAGTACCATCATGATAGGAGCTTATAGTTCCAACTCTTCAGAGGATGACACTGAGTCTTAGTTCAGTCTGTGGTGGCCTTTCTAAACCTTTCACCCCAGAGGAACCCTTAAAATAAATTTCAGGTCTTGGGGGAACCACTGATAAAAGTAGTTTATTGAGTGTCAGTGGTAAATATGCCTCCTACGTCGGTGGTCAGAGGGAAAAATGCCCCCTACATTGGTGATCAGAATACAACTTTTCACCACACATATAAAGATCATTGGTGTCCTGCCAATGACTTTGCTAAGTGGTGTTGGGCCAAGAGCTATACAGGCTCCAGTAAAGGAAGACCAATCAGCCTCTACTCAAGGAACCTCTGAAGGACTATATGCCATCATGGTAGGAGCTTGTAGTTGTCTATGCCGGCCTTTCTCAACCTTTTTACTCCAGAGGAACCCTTAAAATAAAACTCAGGTCTTAGGGGAACTCCTGCTAAAAGTAGTTTATTGAGGCTCAGGTGGAAAAATGCCCCCTACGATGGTGGTCAGTGGGAAAGAAAGTCCCCTACATTGGTGGTCAGAATATAAAGATCAGTGTCATGCCAGTGCCAAGTGGCATTGGTCCCAGAACTAGGAAGGCACCATCTAATGGGAGGCCAATCAGCCACAGCTCGAGGAATCCCTAGCCACCTCTGATGGAACCCTAGTTGAGAATGTCTGGTCTATCCCATGGGTGGAGATACTGAAAAGTGCGCGGCGTCCGATGGCGCAGTAATGAGATTATGACGGCTCTGTCCTGAAGTCGCACTGAATTACGGTGTAATCGTCTCTGAGTGTTCTCCAATACGTCTGTATCATCTCCGGGATGTGACACCGTCTTATTAAGTGTCGGCGGCTCCCAATCTGTAATATCGCTCCACCATTCATCATGACGGCTTCAGGAAGGCAGAATGGTGTCTGCGGCCTCTGCGGGATAAGTGATTACAGGGATAAGACGATTGAGGCAGAGAGGATGCTGAGCTGATCGGGGAGATAGGAACATAGACAGGGCTATTATCTGGTTTTATGTTTGTTCAATGGGAAGATGGTGAGACAAAGAGGATCTCAAAGCAATACATCCTCAGACCGCGGACAGTGATGTCTACATTACCCACAATGCTCAGGGCACAGGGGGCTCCCACATACACGGTTGTATCTCTATATCATATCATATAATGTGAATCTTAGGTAGAAGCTACGCAATGTGTGATATACCCTTCATCACCCCAAACACTTCTGTGCCCCTCTCTGATTTAGTTTCACTTTGTTACTCGGGCTTGGCTTACTATGACTTCATGGCTAAACTTCACCAAGTGGGAGTGTCCTTACTGATCAATGAGACTCCCACTGCGGAGTGGAATGGTAGAAGGTATACGGGGAAGGGGGTACAAGAGGTGTAAAGGAAATGGGGTGCAGGGGATGTAGAAGAAACAGGGTGCAAGGGATGTAGAGGGAAGGAAGTGTAGGGGTTGTAGAGGAAATGAGGTGTAGGGGTTGTAGAGGAAAGGAGGTACAGGGGATGTAGAAGAAAGGAGGTACAGGGGATGTAGAAGAAACAGGGTGCAAGGGATGTAGAGTAAAGGGGGTTCAGGGGAAGTAGAAGAAATGGTGCAGGGGATGTAGAGGGAAGGAGGTACAGGGGATGTAGAGGAAAGGGGATGCAGGGGATGTAGAGGAAAGAGAGTGCAGAGGATATAGAGGGACGGAGGTGCAGGGGATGTAGAAGAAATGGGGTACAGGGGATATAGAGGGAAGGAGTTGAAAGGGATGTAGAGGAAAGGAGGTGCAATGGATGTAAAGGAAAGCAGGTGCAGTGGATATAGAGGGAAGGAGCTGCAGTAGATGTATAGGAAATGGTGTGCAGGGGATGTAGAGGAAACAAGGTACAGGGGATGTGGAGGAAATGGGGTGCAGGGGATGTGGAGGAAAGGGGTGCAGGGGATGTATTGGGAAGGAGGTGCAGTGGATGTAGAGGGAAAGGGAGTGCAGGGGATGTAGAGGGAAGTAGGTGAAGGGGATGTAGAGGAAAGGGGGTGCAGGGGATATAGAGGAAAGGGGGAGCAGGGGATGTAGAGGGAAGGAGGTGCAGGGGATGTAGAAGGAAGGGGGTGCAGGGGATGTAGAAGGAAGGGGGGGGTGCAGGGGATGTAAGGTACAAGGCCCTCCTTTCCCTCTTGTATTGAACTGTATTGTTGCTGTATTGTCTCCCGTTATATTGTAAAGCGCTGAGCAAACTGTTGGCGCTATAAAATCCTGTATAATAATAATAATGTAGAGGAAATGGGGTGCAGGGGATGTGGAGGAAATGGGGTGCAGGGGATGTGGAGGGAAGGAGGTGCAGGGGATGTAGAGGGAAGGAGGTGCAGGGGATGTAGAGGGAAGGAGGTGCAGGGGATGTAGAGGGAAGGAAGTGCAGGGGATATAGAGGGAAGGAAGTGCAGGGGATATAGAGGGAAGGAGGTGCGGGGGATGTAGAGGGAAGGAGGTGCGGGGGATATAGAGGGAAGAGGTGCGAGGGATGTAGAGGGAAGGAAGTGCGGGGATGTAGAGGGAAGGAGGTGTGCGGGGGATGTAGAGGGAAGGAGGTGCGGGGGATATAAAGGAAGGAGGAGCAGGGGATGTAGAGAAAGGAGGTGCAGGGGGATGTATGGGAAGGAGGTGCGGGGGATGTAGAGGAAAGGAGGTGCAGGGGATGTAGTGGGAAGGAGGTGCAGGGGATGTAGAGGGAGGAAGTGCGGGGGATGTAGAGGGAAGGAGGTGCGGGGGATGTAGAGGGAAGGAGGTGCAGGGGATGTAGAGGGAAGGAGGTCGGGGGATGTAGAGGAAGGAGGTGCAGGGGATGTAGAGGGAAGGAGGTGCAGGGGATGTAGAGGGAAGGGGTGCAGGGATGTAGAGGAAAGGGGGGTGCAGGGGATGTAGAGGGAAGGAGGTCCGGGGATGTAGAGGGAAGGAGGTCCGGGGGATGTAGAGGGAAGGAAGTGCAGGGGATGTAGGGAAGGAGGTGCAGGGGATGTAGAGGGAAGGAGGTGTAAGGTATGCAGAGGAGCCTAGAGCTGTGGGATTTGTGTGGCTCAGGGGCCAACAATAATTATTCTTTCATTGATAATCAATTATTTAAGTAAAGAATGTAATTATTATTAGTCTCTAATTATGCATGCAGAAATAAAAAAAAAAAGAAAAAGAAAAAAAAGTGCTAGCCCTTTCTCCAAAATCTTTGCCTTGTCTTTGAAACGGATGTGAGATCTTGGAGCAAACCCGCCATCTACTGGACAATTGGGGGGCTGCTGCTCTGGTTCTTTGATGGACCGTGGATGGAACATGAGATGGGAAAGACGTTAGAATTATTGATGATTTCATATAAACACAACAAGACTCCTGATTTCCTGAAAGAAAAAAAAACAACTTTCCTGAACCATTCTTACCTGCCTGTGTTTTGTAAATATTAAATCAAACCCGTACTGAGATAAATGAGGCTGTCTTTGGTGACGTCCTTCTGAGACTAGTGAAGGGATGGACGCTCTCAGCCGACCCCAGGAGTCCAATGTTGAGGAATGGCCTCAGCTGCTGCTCTGGCCATGCCCCTGATACGTTTCGCCCTGCCAACCGGGGGCTTGGATGCAGACCTCTGTGAACAAGCCATGAGCAGGCGAAACGCATCAGAGAGCGTGGCCTGAATGGCAGCTGAGCCCATTCCTCAACATTAGACTCCCGGGGCAGGGGCGGACTGACCATTTGAACACTCGGGCACTGCCTGAGGACCCGGGGTCAGTAGGGGGCCCCATGAGATGCCCCTGGTACCTTTTTATATGCTTTTGTGGGTGTGGGCGAGAACATGGGAGCCCCATGATCCCCTATTGCCCGGGAGCCCCATGAGTTGTCAGTCTGCCCCTGCTCCCGGGCTCAGTTAAGCAGTGTCCATCCCTTCACTGGTATTGGCTGACACTGGAATCGCTCGGTCTTATGATCCCCTCTTCTCCCTTGCTGGTGGGGGTGATCCTTTTCCTTCCATCCATAGCTTGGAGCCTGTTACTGTGCCACATTTGGTGAGGGCGTGGCCAGAATGGCGGCTGAGGCCACTCCTCAACATTGGACTCCTGGGGTCATTGAGCAGTGTCCATCCCTTCACTTGTATTGGCTGACACTGAAATCACTCAGTCTCATGCTCCCCCTCTTCTCACTTGCCGGTTGGGTGATTCTTTTCCTTCCATCCACAGCTTGGAGCTGCGCTGTAAGGTATAAATTTCACTATGTCCTTCTGAGACTGATGGAGGAGCTTGAGGACATGTTGGGGAAGGCTGATGGTGGGCCCTCAGTCTTGTCCTCAAGCTCACCCATTGTTGGTGAGGGTATATGAGAACCTCCTCCGCCGGTGTACGAAACGCTCACACCCAATGCTTTGACCGGTTACGGCAGCCTGTCTGATGTTTTACTTACCTGGCTGATAAAACCCGGATCTGTCGCCAAATAAAAAATATTCATTAATAGGACAGACGTCATAAGGATGGGATACCATAAACCTATTGTAATGAATCTGCGCTGTGATAACACGTATGGCCTCTGGCAAAATATTTCGATATACCCAAACCTAAAGACTTACAATAACATGAAACGATGCACAAAATGAATTGGGGGTAGAGTCTCAGTGCTGACGTCATGCCGCTGCACGATTCTGGGTTGTCAGCATCTCTCTTAGCTTTCTGTTGGCTCCTTGGCGAGCTCTGTCTGTCCTAATGGAAGTTGCCTTTTGCTGCTGCCCAAAAAGAGGGATTCCAGAATGGAAGTGCATACACCTGCAGAGGATTTGTGCCTGAGAAACAATGCTGTGTCTGCTGTACCTGTTACTGCTTATGGTTTGGTGAGTGTGCATCCCATTAAAGGTGGCGGCATTCGGTGTTTACAAGGATCTACTGGATGGTGGAAGATCTTTTTTATCTGAATAAATATGGACTTTGGTTTAAGAGAGATTTCACATTCGGCACATTGAACACCGTTTATTTACTTGGTTTTTGTATGTTTTTGTTATACTCACTAATGCTGCATCATAGTTGTGCACAGCCTATGGCATTAGGGCGTGAACCCTAAGGCTCCCATCACACTAGGACAGTGGTCGGCAAGCCGCGGCTCGCGAGCCACATGCGGCTCTTTACCCACTCTAATGCGGCTCTTCTGTGTGCCGGGCGCCTGCTCCCCTCCCTCCTCTCGGTCGGCCGCCGCTCCCCTGCCTCCTCTCGGTTGGCAGCCCAAAAGTCCGCGCGGACCTTTTAATTCGGCCCCCTGCGGATGTGGCTGTCAGGATGTGTGTAGGCGGGGGCAGCGTGCCGAACGTGAGGGGAGGGGAGCTAGGCTCCTCTCACAGTCCCGCCCTGAAGACCCGAGCGGCGCGGGAAGACAGCGAGAGGAACGCAAAAGGTAAGTGAATTGACACGGGGGACTTGGCTTACTAGAAGGGGGGATAGTACTGTGGGGGATGAAATACTATATGAGGGATGAATTACTTTATGAGGGATGAATTACTATATGGGGGGATGAAATACTATATGAGGGATGAAATACTATATGAGGGATGAATTACTATATGAGGGATGAATTACTATATGAGGGATGAAATACTATATGGGGGGATGAAATACTATATGAGGGATGAATTACTTTATGAGGGATGAATTACTTTGAGGGATGAATTACTATATGGGGGATGAAATACTATATGGGGGGATGAAATACTATATGGGGGGATGAAATACTATATGAGGGATGAATTACTATATGAGGGATGAAATACTATATGAGGGATGAAATACTATATGGGGGGATGAAATACTATATGAGGGATGAAATACTATATGAGGGATGAATTACTATATGAGGGATGAAATACTATATGGGGGGATGAAATACTATATGGGGGATGAAATACTATATGGGGGGATGAAATACTATATGGGGGGATGAAATACTATATGGGGGATGAAATACTATATGAGGGATGAAATACTATATGGGGGATGAAATACTATATGGGGGATGAAATACTATATGGGGGGATGAAATACTATATGGGGGATGAAATACTATATGAGGGATGAAATACTATATGGGGGATGAAATACTATATGAGGGATGAAATACTATATGGGGGATGAAAATACTATACGGGGGATGAAATAATACTATACGGGGGATGAATTGCTATGGGGGATGAATTACTATGGGGGATGAATTACTATATGGGGGATGAATTACTATATGGGGGATGAATTACTATGGGGGATGAATTACTATATGGAGGATGAATTACTATATGGGGGATGAATTACTATGGGGGATGAATTACGATGGGGGATGAATTACTATATGGGGGATGAATTACTATGGGGGATGAATTACACTATGGGGGGTGAATTACTATATGGGGGATGAATTACTATATGGGGGATGAATTACTATATGGGGGATGAATTACTATGGGGGATGAATTACTATGGGGGATAAAATTACTATATGGGGGATGAATTACTATGGGGGATGAATTACTATATGGGAGATGTATTTTCAGTTTTAAAAAATGTGGCTCTCAAAATAAATTTCAATCATGGTTTTTGGCGAGATTTGGCTCAGTTGAAAAAAAAGGTTGCCCACCACTGCACTAGGACATTTCAAATCACGGGAACTTCCACACTTCATCCAGCAATGTAGATTCATCGTCACTCACATCATCCAGCGATATAGGTCCATCGTCAGTCACGCCCGTCGTCCAATGTAGGTCCATCGCCAATCATATCGTCCATCAATGTAGGTCCATCGTCAATCATATCATCCATCAAAGTAGGTCCATCGTCAATCACATCATCCAGTGATATAGGTCCATTGTCAGTCACGTCGTCCATCAATGTAGGTCCATCACCAATCATATCGTCCATCAATAAAGGTCCATCGCCAATCATATCGTCCATCAATGTAGGTCCATCGTCAATCATATCGTCCATCAATGTAGGTCCATCGTCAATCATATCGTCCATCAATGTAGGTCCATCGTCAATCATATTCATCCATCAATGTAGGTCCATCGTCAATCATATCGTCCATCAATGTAGGTCCATCGTCAATCATATCGTCCATCAATGTAGTAGGTCCATCGTCAATCACATCATCCAGCGAATAGGTCCATTGTCAGTCACGTCGTCCATCAATGTAGGTCCATCGCCAATCATATCGTCCATCAATGTAGGTCCATCGCCAATCATATCGTCCATCAATAAAGTCCATCGTCAATCATATCCTCCATCAATGTAGGTCCATCGCCAATCATATCGTCCATCAATGTAGGTCCATCGTCAATCATATCGTCCATCAATGTAGGTCCATCGTCAATCATATCGTCCATCAATGTAGGTCCATCATCAATCATTTCGTCCATCAATGTAGGTCCATGGTCAATCGTATCGTCCATCAATGTAGGTCCATCGTCAATCATATCGTCCATCAATGTAGGTCCATCGTCAATCATATCAACCATCGATGTAGGTCCAACGTCAATCGTATCGTCCATCAATGTAGGTCCATCGTCAATCATATCGTCCATCAATGTAGGTCCATCGTCAATCATATCGACCATCAATGTAGGTCCATCGTCAAACCTAAGTCCATCAATGTAGGTCCATCATCATCATATCAACCAGCGTGTAGGTCGTCAATCACATGATGTAGGTCCATCGTCAATGAACCTAAGTCCATCGATGCAGATCCCATTAATCACGTCGTCCAGTGATGTAGATCCATCCCTATGGCATTTCAAATCGCAGGCAATTCCGCATTGTGAAAATGTGAAAACGTGCATTCGCATGTTGAGGTGCCATTCATTTCAAAGGCACCTGAAAACATGGGCTGCTTTTTGCCATGATCGCGGCGTGCTTTTCCTCCTGACACCATCACCCTGAACCGTTGATACAAGCCACTTGCTATTGGGGGCATTGGTGTGTGCTCACTCCAGAGCCCCACTCTATGGATCCATAAGACACCCCCCCACACACACACACACGCTCTCTCCTCATTGGATCACTGACCAATGGCTCCCACTGCTGTGTCTCAGCCAATGAGAAGAGAGACCCAGATCACAGACATGGGTGGATTGAGAGGGGGCTCAGGTAAGTATTAGGGGGGCTGTTGGGAGAGCAGCACACAGGTTTTTTACCTCCATGCCTATAATGCTTCTTCAGCCTTTACAAGCACTTTAAATTTAGCGTATTGTTTACTGAAAGGTTGCTTTTGATAAATCCTAAAACTAATATTGGGTGGCATAAAAAAATTGGAACCGCCACCCAGGGGCGGACTGACAGCTCATGGGGCCCCCGGGCAATAGGGGATCATGGGGCCCCTGTGTCCTCACCCATACTCAAACCAAACCCAAAAAAGCCTATGAAAGGGTACCAGGGGCATCTCATAGGGCCCCCTACTGACCGAGTTCCCAAATGGTCAGTCCGCCCCTGCCACCAACATTTTATTCTCCAGGGTCTCTGAGTTCAGAAAATATATCATATTTAACTCATCTTCAAGCCTAAAATTATTTTTTCAACATGTGTGCAAAAAAACGCAAAAAACATCTCTGGCAGTGAAAGAGTAAAGATTTTTTTTTTTGGGCTTCTTTAGCATGCCATCAGTGCCGTATTTTGAACCCGTTGAAGTCAATGTGTTCTGAATATGGAATACGTAAATTGATATCCTGCTAATAAAGGATTAGAAATCTCCTGTAATGTGAAGTTCCAGGTTTGTGGCCATTGTTGGGGTCCTTCGGAGGAATCTCTCGCCCGCCGTCCCTCCTCCTCCATGGCGGTCCTGTTTGTTCTCTTCTGCGCATAAAATATTTACAATCTGTCAGCTCAGCCCAAGGCCGCGGCGCTCAGTCTGTTGGTCCTCCGGTGACACCCGGGTTAATGTGTATTTATTGTAGGAGTGCGGTGCCTCCATGATGCTCCAACTGCATGAATTCTTCTTCATTTACACAGCCGTGCCCTTGAAAACGACTTGACACCCTTCCCTGGCAGCTACAGCCGCCATTACCTGCTCATCACCGCCAGGGGGTGCAGGAACAACTCTGGACCCGAATCCTTCCCTTCGTATCTCTCTTCTCCTGACGTCTGATGTATCAATCTGTACAGATACATTGTAACATGACGCAAGAGGCGCCATCCACACGGCTTTACCCAAGCCTGAAGCTGGCCACACACTTCACAATCTGATTGTGCAACTTCTCAGCTCTGTAACAACTGTAAAATCTCCGTACGATTCATCAAAAACTATATAAAATGAGGAAAAACCTAAACAATTCTTTGAGTTTGCATCCAATCAGGCAGGCCTTCAGACGACATGGACATTTGATGGTGACTCTAAAGGCGATTGTACAATCAGATTGCATAGTCATCTTCAGACACTCTAGTTTCAGCCATGTGACCGTCGTTTTGAGACCTCATTAGATCTAGCTGAAAATTACATTTTCAAACCTCTTTTATTTGAAAAAAAAATGCTCCCGCTGTAGGTCCATCGTCAATCACATCATCCAACGATGTAGGTCCATCGTCAATCACATCATCCAACGATGTAGGTCCATCGTCAATCACATCATCCTGGGATGTAGATCCATCGTCAATCACATCATCCAGCGATGTATATCCATCGTCAATCACGTCATCCAGCAATGTAGATCCATCGTCAATCACATCATCCAGCGATGTAGGTCCATCGTCAATCACATCATCCAGCGATGTAGGTCCATCGTCAATCACGTCATCCAGTGATGTAGGTCCATTGTCAATCACGTCATCCAGCGATGTAGATCCATTGTCAATCACGTCATCCAGCGATGTAGATCCATTGTCAATCACGTCACCCAGCAATGTAGATCCATTGTCAATCACATCATCCAGCGACGTAGATCCATTGTCAATCATATCATCCAGCGATGTAGATCCATCTTCCATCACGTTGTTCAGTGATGTAGATCCATCGTAAGTTACTTTGTCCAGCGATGTAGATCCATCGTCAATCACATCATCCAGCGATGTAGATCTATCGTCAATCTCGTCATCCAGTGATGTAGGTCCATCGTCAATCACGTCATCCAGTGATGTAGGTCCATCAGCAATCACATCATCCAGTGATGTAGGTCCATCATCAATCACTTTGTCCAGCGATGTAGATCTATCGTCAATCATGTCATCCAGTGATGTAGGTCCATCGTCAATCACGTCATCCAGTGATGTAGGTCCATCAGCAATCACATCATCCAGTGATGTAGGTCCATCATCAATCACTTTGTCCAGCGATGTAGCTCTATCGTCAATCACGTCATCCAGCGATGTAGATCCATCATCAATCACGTTGTCCAGCGGTGTAGATCTATCGTCAATCATGTCATCCAGTGATGTAGGTCCATCAGCAATCATGTCATCCAGTGATGTAGGTCCATCGTTAATCATGTCATCCAGTGATGTAGGTCCATCAGCAATCACGTCATCCAGTGATGTAGGTCCATCGTCAATCATGTCATCCAGCGATCTAAATCCATCGTCAATCACATCATCCAGCGATATAGGTCCATCGTCAATCATGTCATCCAGCGATCAAAATCCATCGTCAATCACATCATCCAGCGATATAGGTCCATTGTCAATGGACCTACGTCCATCGATGTAGATCCATCATTAATCACGTTATCCAACGATGTAGATCCACATCCATCATAATGAACGTTGGCACACAAAAACCCCACTGCCCTCCGAACCCGTCCGCTCCCGTCGCTTGCAGGTGCTGAATGTCATTATCTCCACCGCTAACGTAATCACAAATATCGTACAACATAAAAAGAAAACAAATACAGCCATTTTATTCTACAGGGCCTCTGCTTTCAGAAAATACATTGTTTCAGGGTTTTAAAGCAATTTCTAGCAGAAAACGCTGATTTTAACATGTGGAAAATATTTTAAAAAGTTTTAAAAAAATGCCCCCCCTTGATCTGAAATTAATAAGCAGCTCTGGCTGCAGAACTCCTCTCTGTCTAAACACTTTCACCCGCTGTAATTTCACTACTAAATGTCCTCAACTGGCTGAATGATGCCTGGAGTGGAGACTGAGGACATACATTTGAAATTGATATTTCACTTATGGGTGGATGCTGGTGGCTTGAATTGAAACGTATGGATCCCCTGTTTGTGGACCTCTTGATCCATCATCAATCACATCATCCAGCGTTGTAGGTCCATCGTCAATCACGTCATCCAGCGTTGTAGATCCATCGTCAATCACGTCATCCAGCGTTGTAGATCCATCGTCAATCACGTCATCCAGCGTTGTAGATCCATCGTCAATCACGTCATCCAGCGTTGTAGATCCATCGTCAATCACGTCATCCAGCGATGTAGATCTATCGTCAATCACGTCATCCAGCGCTGTAGATCCATCGTCAATCATGTAATCCAGCGATGTAGATCCATCTTCAATCACGTCATCCAGCGATGTAGGTCCATCGTCAATCACGTCATCCAGCGATGTAGATCCATCGTCAATCACGTAATCCAGCGATGTAGATCCATCTTCAATCACATCATCCAGCGATGTAGGTCCATCGTCAATCACGTCATCCAGCGATGTAGATCCATCTTCAATCACGTCATCCAGCGATGTAGGTCCATCGTCAATCACGTCATCCAGCGTTGTAGATCCATCGTCAATCACGTCATCCAGCGTTGTAGATCCATCGTCAATCACGTAATCCAGCGATGTAGATCCATCTTCAATCACGTCATCCAGCGATGTAGATCCATCATCAATCAATCATCATCCAGCGTTGTAGGTCCATCGTCAATCACGTCATCCAGCGTTGTAGATCCATCGTCAATCACGTCATCCAGCGTTGTAGATCCATCGTCAATCACGTCATCCAGCGTTGTAGATCCATCGTCAATCACGTCATCCAGCGATGTAGATCTATCGTCAATCACGTCATCCAGCGCTGTAGATCCATCGTCAATCACGTCATCCAGCGATGTAGATCCATCTTCAATCACGTCATCCAGCGATGTAGGTCCATCGTCAATCACGTCATCCAGCGATGTAGGTCCATCGTCAATCACGTCATCCAGCGTTGTAGATCCATCGTCAATCACGTCATCCAGCGTTGTAGATCCATCGTCAATCACGTAATCCAGCGATGTAGATCCATCTTCAATCACGTCATCCAGCGATGTAGGTCCATCGTCAATCACGTCATCCAGCGTTGTAGATCCATCGTCAATCACGTAATCCAGCGATGTAGATCCATCTTCAATCACGTCATCCAGCGATGTAGGACCATCGTCAATCACGTCATCCAGCGATGTAGATCCATCTTCAATCACGTCATCCAGCGATGTAGATCCATCGTCAATCAAGTCATCCAGCGATGTAGGTCCATCGTCAATCACGTCATCCAGCGATGTAGGTCCATCGTCAATCACGTCATCCAACGTTGTAGGTCCATTGTCAATCACGTCATCCAACGTTGTAGATCCATCGTCAATCACGTCATCCAGCGATGTAGGTCCATCGTCAATCACGTCATCCAGCGATGTAGGTCCATCGTCAATCACGTCATCCAGCGATGTAGGTCCATCGTCAATCACGTCATCCAGCGATGTAGGTCCATCGTCAATCACGTCATCCAGCGTTGTAGATCCATCGTCAATCACGTCATCCAGCGTTGTAGATCCATCGTCAATCACGTCATCCAGCGATGTAGATCCATTGTCAATCACGTCATCCAGCGATGTAGGTCCATCGTTAATCATTATCATCATCATCAATGGACCTACGTCCATCAATGTAGATCCATCATCAATCCATCAATGTAGGACCTTTTGTTCCTTCATCCAAAACCTTCATTTTCCTTACAATTAAACCTTGGGAATGGGACCCCAATATTAGCCAGGTGGGCAAAGTTGGGAACTCAGATCTAAGACCCCCCAGTGTAATCCTGCGCAGAATGACCAATCTTGGGGTCGGCAGCCATATGGAAAATAGGGAAGATAATTCCACCTTCCGAGATCCAACAAAACCATATTGATCCTGCAGAGATTGTGAATTGATTTTTAGGGGAGATGGACCCCCCCCCCCCCCCCCCCTCCCCCATCCTATCCCATCGCATCTTCAGAGAATGTATTCCTATCAGGTCTTTAATTAACGGCGTACGTGCCTTTTCATCTCCAACAGAGACATCGTTTTTTTTTACTGGGATGATCCGTGCGCAAAGACCCTCTTCAATCTGCCTGTTCGCAGCCTTGAGGACGCAGCCGTCTCTATGGCAACCCAGCCCGGGCCGCGGACTTGTGGATAATTTATAAAAAGGAAAATGCTTGCAGAATAAATCTGACTGATAAGGCTTTCCTCTCATTGGTGGAAACACAAAGGGCCGTTTCATTTTCGGTGGATGTAAGATAAAATCTCATCTCTCTTAGGTTATATGCGGCATCCTCATCCTCCTATATATTTAATTATATTATATAATATATAGATATCATACATACAGGTGGCCCATATCCCTTACTATAGAGCATTCCCAAGTTAATTGCCGCCATTTTTTTTTTTTGGCTTTCCCTTCCCAGGAACATTCAAAAGCCAGTACTCTCTCAGATGGACATCCCTGTTACCATGGCATTTAACCCACAATTCAACGAACAGGAAAAATAGACACTGCTCGGTGGGTTGCCATGGTAACAAGGATGCCCACCGAAGATCGGTGGGCGTACCCTGGTGTACCCAAGAATGGGGTGTCTTTGGCCGGTACAATCTCCGGTAACTAGCCCTGTTACTGTGGCAACTCACCCACAACAGGAATGCCTATTAGTCATGGACACAGCATCATTGGTTGCTAGGATACATGTACAGCAACCAATGATACTGTGGCCCAGCTGCATGCATCCTAGCAACCAATGATGGTGTGTGGCTGTGCATCATTGGTTGCTGGGACACAGGTCATTGGGCTTTACAGCAACATTGGTTGCTAGGACAATGATAGCTGGTATGAATAGCATCACTGGTTGCTAGGAAGCAGGCAGTTAAATTGTACAGCAGCCACCTGCACCATAACAACCAATTACGCTGTGTGGTGCAGATGCCAGTGTCCTAGCAACCAACTATGGTGTGCAACTGTGTGTCACTGGTTGGTGGGACACAGACCGCTGCGCTGCACAGCATCATTGGTTGCTAGGATTTTGGCAGCTGGACTGAAGAGCTTCACTTTTTGCTAGGTTGCAGGAAACTGAACTGCTAAATTGTACAGCAGCCACCTGCACCATAACAACCAATTATGGTGTGTGGTGCAGATGCCAGTGTCCTAGCAACCAACGATGGTGTGCAACTGTGCGTCAGTGGTTGGTGGGACACAGACCGCTGGGCTGCACAGCATTATTGGTTGCTAGGATGTTGGCAGCTTGAACCTTGTTGCTAGGTTGCAGGCAGTTGTACTGTACAGCAGCCACCTGCACCATAAAAAACCAATGACACTGTGTGGTGTAGATGCCAGTATCCTAGCAACCAACAATGGTGTGCAACTGTGCGTCACTGGTGGGAGGGACACAGACCACTGGGCTGCACAGCATCATTGGTTGTTGGATGCTGGCAGCTGGGCTGAAGAGCTTCACGTGTTGCTAGGTTACAGAAACGTGGACTGTAAAGCAGCCACCTGCACCATAACAACCAATGATGCTGTGTTGCCAGTGTCCTAGAAACCAATGATTCTGTGCGGGCCAGCATCCTAGCAACCAGCTCTGTAATGTGGCTCTGTGTACATAGGGCAATGTTACCGAGCTGAACTGAGGATGGAGTGTCTAGTAGGACTCTGACCTCAGCATCGCACCCCACAGAATGCCACCTGAGGCAGTAGGCTCATCTTGCCTCGTTGGCGGCTTGCCACTGCTCCTGCTTCCTCTCTGTAAGTCTCCCAGTGCTTTCTACACTCCCGGGTGTATCAGATGCTTGCTAACCTCTCTCTTCCCCACTGCGCACCCATGGTTCCATCCTGTGACCCCTAAATCACTGCTGTGTCCTCAGGTGATGTAGGGGGTCAGTGGAAAGAACCATAGCACAGCCTGGCTATATTGACACGTTACATTGATCCTATTCCATTGATCAGCAATGTAAGGGAGCACTTCTCTACTGAACACGAGTGTAAAGGGGGCATTTTCCATTGGCCACCAATGTAAGGGGGGGTCCTGTGGCTGTCAGAGTCTTGCAAGGCCTCATGGGACTTGCAGTTCCTCAACACCTGCAGGGCCATAGTTTAAAGACCCCCGATGTAGCAGATTGCTCAATCACATTGTTGAAACACGTATGTTGACACGTTACATTGACCACCAATGTAAGGGAGCACTTCTCTACTGAACACCAATGTAAAGGGGCCATTTTCCATTGGTCACCAATGTAAGGGGGGGGGGGTCCTGTGGCTGTCAGAGTCTTGCAAGGCCTCATGGGACTTGCAGTTCCTCAACACCTAGAGGGCCATAGTTTGTAGACCCCTGATGTAGCAGATCGCCTATTCACATTGTTGAAACGCGTATGTTGACACGTTACATTGACCCTATTCCATTGACCACCAATGTAAAGAAGCACTTCTCTACTGAACACCAATGTAAAGGGGCCATTTTCCATTGGCCACCAATGTAAGGGGGGGTCTTGTGGCTACATAGTTAGTCTGGCTGAAAAAAGTTCATCCAGAGGAAGGCAAAAAAAACTCAGCAAAGCATGACTGTCAGAGACTTGCAGGACCTCATGGGAATTGCAGTTCCTCAACACCTGGAGGGCCATAGTTTGTAGACCCCTGATGTAGCAGATCGCCTATTCACATTGTTGAAACACGTATGTTGACACGTTACATTGACCCTATTCCATTGACCACCAATGTAAAGGAGCACTTCTCTACTGAACACCAATGTAAAGGGGGGGGGGGGGGGGGGAGCCTGTGGCTGTCAGAGTCTTGCAAGGCCTCATGCGACTTGCATTTCCCCAACACCTGGAGGGCCATAGTTTGTAGACCCCTGATGTAGCAGATCACCCATTCACATTGTTGAAACACGTATGTTGACACATTACATTGACCCTATTCCATTGACCACCAATGTAAAGGAGCACTTCTCTACTGAACACCAATGTAAAGGGGGGGGGGAGCCTGTGGCTGTCAGAGTCTTGCAAGGCCTCATGCGACTTGCATTTCCCCAACACCTGGAGGGCCATAGTTTGTAGACCCCTGATGTAGCAGATCACCCATTCACATTGTTGAAACACGTATGTTGACACGTTACATTGACCCTATTCCATTGACCACCAATGTAAGGGAGCACTTCTCTACTGAACACCAATGTAAAGGGGGGGGGGGGGGGGGAGCCTGTGGCTGTCAGAGTCTTGCAAGGCCTTATGGGACTTGCAGTTCCTCAACACCTGGAGGGCCATAGTTTGTAGACCCCTGATGTAGCAGGTGGCCCATTCACATTGTTGAAACACAAATGTTGGCATGTTACATTGTTCATCAATGTACGCTGCATTTATTCAGTCTGTTTATTTGATTGCACTGCCCAACAAACCAGAGTGCACCCAAAATAGGTGCCTGTCCCATCCCTGGCCTTGCACTCATGAATGTGTTGCCGTGCGGTGCAATCCCATGCATTCCTGCGTTACCGCAATGCAATCGTGAATGGAGATATGAAAATTCCAGAATCCCCCTTAAGCCCGCTACTTCCATCCGAATGTCATTTTGTAGCTCGATATGAAAAAAAAATCCATATTGCGCCTTCACAATTGATAGGAGGCGTATGGAAGCCCCGGGGCGCTGGGACGGGATTCCGCTGGGAACTTAAGAACAATTACTGAGAGTGAAAAGCGGCGTCCAGAAATCTCATCACATCCCGTCTGACCTCTCACAGAACACAATCTGATTATCCCGCGTCTCACGTGGCCCGTCAATGTCGCCCGCCGTGAGGGACCTTCGTAGAGGTGATAATAATGCACAGATCATCGGCGCAAATCATTCAAATTTTATAAAATTTCAGTGGGTGGAAAAGTGCAAAGTGCCCGGAGCTCCCGGCATAAACAACGGAATACAATAAAACATGAAAGACAAATAAATCCTGGAGAAGTCTTTCTCAGGCAGGTTCTGTAGGATGTTAGGGTTCCTCCAGAGGTCACTAGGGGTTCCCTGAGCAATAAGTGGTGGACTGTCTCCGTCCTACACTGAGCATTATTTATAATGGGGCAATGGTATATCCAATGTGAGGGGTCACTTCTACAATGACCTACAATGTAAGGGGCCTATTCCACTGACCACCCATGTAAGGGAGCACTTCTCTACTGAACACCAATGTAAAGGAGCCTTTCTCCCTTGACCACCAATGTAAAGGAGCTCGTCTCCCTTGGCCATCAATGTAAAGGAGTCCTCCCTTGACCATCAATGTAAAGGAGCCCGTCTCCCTTGGCCATCAATGTAAAGGAGTCCTCCCTTGACCGCCAATGTAAAGGAGCCCGTCTACCTTGACGAACAACCATGTAAAGGAGCCCTTCTCCCTTGACCATCAATTTAAAGGAGCCCGTCTCCCTTGACCACCAATGTAAAGGAGCCCTTCTCCCTTGACCACCAATGTAAAGGAACCCTTCTCCCTTGACCACCATTGTAAAGGAGTCCTTCTTCCTTGACAACCAAGTTAATGGAGCCCTTCTCCCTTGACTGACAATAAAAAGGAGCCCCTTCTCCCTTGACAACCAATTTAAAGGAGCCCATCTGCCTTCACCGCCAATGTAAAGGAGCCCTTATCCCTTGACCACCAATATAAAGGAGTCCTTCTCCCTTGACCATCAATGTAAAGGAGTCCTTCTCCCTTGGCCACCAATATAAAGGAGTCCTTCTCCCTTGACCACCAATGTAAAGGAGCCCTGCTCCCTTGACCACCAATGTAAAGGAGCCCTTCTCCCTTAACCATTAATTTAAAGGAGCCCCTTCTCCCTTGACCACCAATGTAAAGGAGTCCTTTCCCCTTGTCTGCCAATGTAAAAGAGCCCTTTCCCTCATCCATCAATGTAAAGGAGCCCTTCTTCCTTGACCACCAATGTAAAGGAGCCCTTCGCCCTTGACTGCCTATGTAAAGGAGCCCTTCTCCCTTGACCACCAATGTAAAAGAGCCTGTCTCCCTTGACCACCAATGTAAAGGAGTCCTTCTCCCTTGACCATCAATGTAAATTAGTCCTTCTCCCTTGACCACCAATGTAAAGGAGCTCGTCTCCCTTGACCAACAATGTAAAGGAGCCCGTCTCCCATGACCACCATTGTAAAGGAGCCCCAAGAGATCCCCGAACTTTCCACTTTTTCATAGGTGATTTATCAGTACTGATTGGCATATTCAAGGCTTTGGACATCTTTTTATGTCCTTTTCCATCTTTATAAAGTTCCATTACCTTATTACGCAGGACTTTTGACAGTTCTTTTCTGATCCCCATGGCTCAGTATCTAGCCTAGTCAGTGCTCCCATGTAAGAGCTAACAAACTCATTGACTATTTATACACTGACACTGATTGCAATTTATAAAAGCCACAGATGTGGGACAGTAACCTCTAATTGGCATTGTAACCCGTGTGTGTCACCTTGTGCGTCTGCACCAAGGCCGAACATTCCAGGGGGCGGAGACTTCAGATCCAGGGGGCGGAGACTTAAGATCCAGGGGGCGGAGACTTCTGATCCAGGGGCGGAGACTTATGATACAGAGGGCGGAGACTTCTGATCAAGGGGGCAGAGACTTATGATCCGGGGGCGGAGACTTATGATCCAGGGGCGGAGACTTATGATCCGGGCCATTTGGGTGATTTCTGTTATTATGATTTAAAAAGGAGCCAAACAACTATTGGATAATAAATGCCTTCATATGATCCTCATCCTTCAATAAAAGAGCATTTTTTGGCAGATCAGTCATATTTTCAATAGAGGGAAACGTTTGAGCACAACTCTATATATATATATATAAAACAATATATGGTATATTTTATACTATAATAATAATATAATAATAATGATAATAAATAAATGATATATACAGTGAAGGAAATGCGTATTTGCTCCCCGGCTGATGCTGAATGTTCGCCCCCTCACACAGAAATGATCGGTCTAACAATGGAATGTTCGCCCCTCACACAGAAATGATCGGTCTAACAATGGAATGTTTGGTGTAACACTGAGAGACAGAATACAACAACAAATTCAGCAGAAATGCGTCTAACAAATGATGACTGATCTGCATGTTCATGAGGGAAAGAAGGATTTGATCCCCTTCACAAAACATGACTTAGTACTTGGTGGCAAATCCCTTGCTGGCAATCACAGAGGTCATACGTTTCCTGGAGTTGGCCCCCAGGTTAGCACACATCTCAGGAGGGATTTTGGCCCACTCCTCTTGGCAGATCCTCTCCAAGTCAGTAAGGTTTGGTGGCTGACGTTTGGCAACTCGAACTTTCAGCTCCCTCCACAGATTTACAATAGGATGAAGGTCTGGAGACTGGCTAGGCCACTCCAGGACCTTAATGTGCTTCTTCTTGAGCCGCTCCTTTGTTGCCTTGGCCATGTGTTTTGGGTCATTGTCATGCTGGAACACCCATCCACCACCCATTTTCAATGCCCTGGCTGAGGGAAGAAGGTTCTCACCCAAGATTTGAGGGTACATTGCCCCACCCATCGTCCCTTTGATGCGGTGCAGTTGTCCTGTCCCCTTAGCAGAAAAACACCCCCAAAGCAGAATGTTTCCACCACCATGTTTCACAGTTGGGATGGTGTTCTTGGGGACATAGACAGCATTCCTCCTCCTCCAAACACGGCGAGTTGAGTTGATGCCAAAGAGCTGGATTTTGGTCTCCTCTGACCACAACACTTCCACCAGTCCTCCTCTGCATCATTCAGATGTTCAGTGGCAGACTTCAGACGGGCCTGGACATGTGCTTTCTTGAGCAGAAGGACCTTGCGGGCACTGCAGGATTTCAGTCCTTGTCGGCGTAGTGTGTTACCAATTGTTTTCTTGGTGACTGTGGTCCCAGCTGCCTGGAGATCATTGACAAGATCCTCACGTGTAGTTCTGGGATGATTCCTCACTGTTCTCATGTACATTGACACTCCACGAGGAGAGATCTTGCATGGTGCACCAGACCTAGGGAGACTGACACTTGTTTTGTGTTTCTTCCATTTGTGAATGATTGCACCAACTGTTGTCACCTTCTCACCAAGCTGCTTGGCCATAGTTTGGTAGCCCAGTCCAGCCTTGTGTAGGTCTACCATCTTGTCCCTGACATCCTTGGACAGCTCTTTGGTCTTTGTCATGGTGGAGAGTTTGGAATCTGATGGTTTGATGGCTCCTGTGGACAGGTGTCTTTTATACAGGTAACACAATGAGATTAGCAGCACTCCCTTTAAGAGACTGCTTCTAATCTCAGCTTGTTACCTGTATGAAAGACACCTGGGAGCCAGAAATCCTGCTGAATGATAGGGGATCAAATCCTTCTTTCCCTCATGAACATGCAGATCCGTCATCATTTGTTAGACGCATTTCTGCTGAATTTGTTGTTGTATTCTGTCTCTCAGTGTTACACCCAACATTCCATTGTTAGACCGATCGTTTTTGTGTGAGGGGCGAACATTCCATTGTTAGACCGATCGTTTCTGTGTGAGGGGCGAACATTCCATTGTTAGACCGATCGTTTCTGTGTGAGGGGCGAACATTCACCATCAGCAGGGGAGCAAATACGCATTTCCTTCACTGTATATTATAGACTGTATATAATATATTTGATATAATAGCAGTTTTTGTATTTATTATTACTAACAATAATCCTCATCATCATAGACTGTATATAATACATTTTATGTGATACAATTCTTTTCGGATTTGAATAGACTTTTCTTTGATTGGAATCTCTCCTCTTTCCAGATGCTTCACAACAAACACGTGATGGTCCGCGTGGGAGGCGGCTGGGAAACGTTCGCCGGCTATTTGCTGAAACACGACCCGTGCCGGATGCTGCAGATATCCCGCGTAGACGGCAAGACCTCCCCCGTCCAGAACAAATCACCGACCATCAAAGACATGAGTCCCGACACCTACCTGGTGGTCTCGGCGCACTACAAGTCCAAGAGGGAGGTGAAGTGAGACGCCGACGCCGGGAATCACCGATAACAACGCCGAAACGCTGCCGATCTCGGCCAGCGACAGTTAGAAGTGTCATTTGTGTGTTGAGTATGTTTAGCGTGTGAAGAAAACATGTGAAGCCTTCACGTGTTATAATGAACATGGCGCTCTGATCCTCCAATCACGGGAAGGGATCCCACCTCATACATTCCTCTCATTGGTCGGAGCGACTCTAATCTTTTTTCCGGATATAAAAGCTCCAATCGTCTTTTTTATGTAATTTTATGTTTATTGCTGGAAAAAAATGTTTCCGCGCGTGTGACGGCCATATAGGTTTTGGTTGGGACTCGGGGAGGATTCGGGTTCAGCAGAAACGAGGCCGACCTTCTATCCCCAGATCTCTGTATGGGCACAAAGGGTTCCTTAGCTGCAGTATTCACTCCCAAAACACATCGAATTCTTCACCTTCTGTATATCTACAGGCAATGGTGACAAAGACAGGGCCTCCTAGCAGCATCCAGACAAGGCTACATCACCAGGGGCCCCTGCTCCCTCATAGGAGGCTACATCACCGGGGGCCCCCTGCTCCCTTCTAGGAGGCTACATCACCGGGGCCCCCATAGGCGGCTACATCACCGGGGCCCCCTGCTCCCTCCTAGGAGGCTACATCACCAGGGGCCCCCCTGCTCCCTCATAGGAGGCTACATCACCGGGGCCCCCCTGCTCCCTCTAGGAGGCTACATCACCGGGGTGACCCCCCTGCTCCCTCCTAGGAGGCTACATCACCGGGGCCCCCCCTGCTCCCTCCAAGGAGGCTGCATCACCGGGGCCCCCCTGCTCCTCCTAGGAGGCTACATCACCGGGGCCCCCCTGCTCCCTCATAGGAGGCTACATCACCGGGACCCCCCTGCTCCCTCCTAGGAGGCTACATCACCGGGACCCCCCTGCTCCCTCCTAGGAGGCTACATCACCGGGCCCCCCTGCTCTCTCCTAGGAGGCTACATCACCGGGGCCCCCCCCCTGCTCCCTCATAGGAGGCTACATCACCAGAGCCCCCCTGTTCCCTCCTAGGAGGCTACATCACCGGGGCCCCCCTGCTTCCTCATAGGAGGCTACATCACCGGGGCCCCCCTGCTCCCTCCTAGGAGGCTACATCACCGGGGCCCCCCTGCTCCCTCATAGGAGGCTACATCACCAGAGCCCCCCTGCTCCCTCCTAGGAGGCTACATCACCGGGGCCCCCCTGCTCCCTCCTAGGAGGCTACATCACCGGGGCCCCCCCAGGCTCCCTCCTAGGAGGCTACATCACCAGAGCCCCCCCCTGCTCCCTCCTAAGAGGCTACATCACCAGAGCCCCCCTGCTCCCTCCTAGGAAGGCTACATCACCAGGGCCCCCCTGCTCCCTCCTAGGAGGCTACATCACCAGGGCCCCCCTGCTCCCTCCTAGGAAGGCTACATCACCAGGGCCCCCCTGCTCCCTCCTTGGAGGCTACATCACCAGGGCCCCCTGCTCTCTCATAGGAGGCTACATCACCAGGGCCCCCCTCTGCTCTCTCATAGGAGGCTACATCACCAGGGCCCCCCTGCTCCCTCATAGGAGGCTACATCACCAGGGCCCCTCTGCTCCCTCCTAGGAAGGCTACATCACCAGGGCCCCTCTGCTCCCTCATAGGAGGCTACATCACCAGGGCCCGTCTGCTCCCTCCTTGGAGGCTACATCATCAGGGCCCCTCTGCTCCCTCCTAGGAAGGCTACTCACCAGGGCCCCTCTGCTCCCTCCTGGGAAAGACTTTGGAACTAGTGACTCCCAGCTGCCACCTAGAAAGGGAGAAGTTTCACTTTCACTTACAGGCCTTTTCCCTACCACCAGCCTATGATAGGCAGCGAAAGGAGAAGCAGCGGACCGATGAGCTCATCATTCCGTCACTCTACTCTCTCCTCCTCTCAATATGTTCATTGCACAGCAGAACATCTGCCTGGCTACTTGTGCTGCTTCTCCCTCTCCCAGTGTGAGCTCTGCTGTACAGGGACTGCATAAGGGAATTACCAGGCCACATTCCGGTACTCACACCTCTTGTATTACAAATAATGTTGCTGCACGAATCTGTCACTTCTGTCTGCCGGAGCTCAGATTTATTATTATTAGATGCAGGAGGTGGACTGACAATATTCTGGCTGAGGTCGGATCTGTTAGATACATTTCTGTCATTGTAAAATGATTGTAAATTGCATCCCAAGTATTTAAAGGGTATGTACACCCCAACATTGACCTTCTCCTATTGGCTCCCCTTAGGTGTGTTAAATATTCCATTAACAGCATTTTGTTGTATCTGTTCAATAAATCCCATATTAGTTCAATAAAATAAATTCAATAACTAAAATCAATTCAATAAATACATTCAATTAAAACATTCAATAAATAAAATAATAAAAATAACATGAAATAAACATAAGTAAAATAAAATAATAAAAAAAAACTAAATTAATTCAATTACATGAATTGAATTAGTAAATTAATTTCTGTATAATGATTGTAAATTGCACCCCACGTATTTAAAGGGTATGTACACCCCAACACTGACCTTCTCCTATTGGCTCCACTTAGGTCTGTTAAATATCCCATTAAAAGCGTTTTGTCGTATCTGTTCAATAAATCCCATATCAGTTCAATAAATTCAATAAATAAAATCAATTCAATAGAATCAATAAATACATTCAATTAAAACATTCAATAAATAAAATAATAAACATAAAATGAAATAATAAAAAAATAAAATAAAAAATAAATTCCATTACATAATTGTAAAAAATACATTAATTTCTGTCATTGTATAATGATTGTAAATTGCACCCCAAGTACTTAAAGGGTTCAAATTCAATAAATAAAATCAATTAAATAATATCAATAAACAAATAAATACAATTTAAACATTCAATAAACAAAACATTAAAAATAAAATAAAACATTTAAATGAAAAAAAACAAAATAAATTCAATAAAATTAATGTAATAAAATAACTTAAATTAATAAATTTCAATTAAAAAAATTTTAAAAATAAAATGAAATAGTAAACATTTTAAAATAAAAACAAAATAAATTCCATTACATAATTGTAAAAAATAAAATTCATTTCTGTCATTGTATAATGATTGTAAATTGCACCCCAAGTACTTAAAGGGTTATGTACACCCCAACAATGATTTTTTTCTTATTGGCTCCCCTTTGATTAGAATTATTATTATTTATATAGCGCCAAAAGTTTGCGCTGCGCTTTACAAAATGAAGGTAGACAGTATTACAGTTAGAATACAATTTGGTACAAGTGGAAACAGAGGGCCCGGCTCGTTAGAGCTTACAATCTAAGAAATCTGTTAAATATCTGATTAAAAGCATTTTGTTCAATAAAATATATGCAATAAATAAATTAAATTTTAAAAAAAAAATCAATAAATAAATGCAATAAAACAAAATCAATAAATAAAATCAATTAAATAAAATCAATAAACAAATTCAATAAATAAAATCAATTAAATAAAATCAATAAACAAATAAATACAATTTAAACATTCAATAAACAAAACATTAAAAATAAAATAAAAAACATTTAAAATGAAAAAAAAACAAAATAAATTCAATAAAATGAATGTAATAAAATAACTTAAATTAATAAATTTCAATTTAAAAAAAATGTTAAAAATAAAATGAAATAGTAAACATTTTAAAATAAAAACAAAATAAATTCAATTACATAAATTTAAAAAATAAATTCATTTCTGTCATTGTATAATGATTGTAAATTGCACTCCAAGTATTTAAAAAGGGTTATGTACACACCCAACAATGATTTTTTTCTTATTGGCTCCCCCTTTGATTAGAATTATTATTATTTATATGGCGCCAACAGTTTGCGCAGCGCTTTACAAAATGAAGGTAGACAGTATTACAGTTAGAATACAATTTGGTACAAGTGGAAACAGAGGGCCCGGCTCGTTAGAGCTTACAATCCAAGAAATCTGTTAAATATCTGATTAAAAGCATTTTGTTCAATAAAATATATGCAATAAATACATTAAATTTAAAAAATAAAAAATAAATAAACGCAATAAAACAAATTCAATAAATAAAATCAATTAAATAAAATCAATAAACAAATTCAATAAATAAAATCAATTAAATAAAATCAATAAACAAATAAATACAATTTAAACATTTAATAAAACAAAACATTAAAAATAAAATAATAAAACATTTAAATGAAAAAAAAACAAAAAATAAATTCAATAAAATGAATGTAATAAAATAACTTAAATTAATAAATTTCAATTAAAAAAATGTTAAAAATAAAAAATGAAATAGTAAACATTTTAAAAATAAAAAAAACAAAATAAATTGCACTCCAATATTTAAAAAGGGTTATGTACACCCCAACAATGATTTTTTTCTTATTGGCTCCCCTTTGATTAGAATTATTATTATTTATATGGCGCCAACAGTTTGCGTAGCGCTTTACAAAATGAAGGTAGACATAACAGAATACAATTTGGTACAGGAAACAGAGGGCCCTGATCCTTAGAGCTTACAATCTAAGTATAGAATTGGAGGGGGGCGGGGACTCCTGGCAGGGTCAACAGATACAACTGGATGCTCTCAGTGATATATTTTCACAGATCAGAAGCGAACAAATATTCCGTTCCTGTTGTTGCATTCAGATACACTCTGATGATTGCGCTTCAGGATATCCGTTCTTTATTAGAAGCCTCCAGGGGCGGACAACTCATGGGGCCCCCGGGCAATAGGGGATCATGGGGCCCCTGTGTCCTTGCCCACACTCAAAGCACACCCAAAAAAGTCTATGAAAAGGTACCAGGGACATCTCATGGGGCCCCCTACTGACCCCGGGCCCTCGGACAGTGCCCGAGTTCCCCAATGGTCAGTCCGCCCCTGGAAGCCTCTGATGGAAGCTGACACTCTCTGACCTGTGGACAACACACTGGATCTCAGCGGGTCATGGGTCTGGAAATGACAGCTTCCATCGGAAGCTTCTCACACAGGTGTTGCGCTTCGTTCCCTTTTCTCTCGAGTCGCTTCCGATCACATTTTGTATTTTTTATGTTTCAGTAACTGGAATGAAGATGAAGATGGATTTGTGTTTTCTGTAATTCGTAGATTGTAGATGTCGGCTCCGTACGGCCGGCTTTCTGTAGGTAGAGAACTGTCTGAACATTCATTTTGATAAAGTTTTTTTTTTTTAAACATATTTGTTTGTGCGGAGTGTTTATTGTTACTTCTCATGTCCCGGGGGGGGCCTTCATTCTTTCTTGCACAGGTGTACCAGCTCCTCCCCTTTAGTCTTGCACAGGTGTGTGGCTCCTCCCCTTCAGTCTTGCACAGGTGTACCAGCCCCTCCCCTTCAGTCTTGCACAGGTGTACTGGCTCCTCCCCTTCAGTCTTGCACAGTTGTACCGGCTCCTCCCCTTCAGTCTTGCACAGTTGTACCGGCTCCTCCCCTTCAGTCTTGTACAGGTGTACCGGCTCCTCCCCTTCAGTCTTGCACAGGTTGTACCGGCTCCTCCCCTTTAAGTCTTGCACAGGTGTACCGGCTCCTCCCCTTCAGTCTTGCACAGGTGTATGGCTCCTCCCCTTCAGTCTTGCACAGGTGTACCAGCTCCTCCCCTTCAGTCTTGCAGTTGTACCAGATCCTCCCCTTCAGTCTTGCACAGGTGTACTGGCTCCTCCCCTTCAGTCTTGCTCAGGTGTACCGGCTCCTCCCCTTCAGTCTTGCACAGGTGTACCGGCTCCTCCCCTTCAGTCTTGCGCAGGTGTACCAGCTCCTCCCCTTGAGTCTTGCACAGGTGTAGCGGCTCCTCCCCTTCAGTCTTGCACAGGTGTACCGGCTCCTCCCCTTTAGTCTTGCACAGGTGTATGGCTCCTCCCCTTCAGTCTTGCACAGGTGTATCGGCTCCTTCCCTGGCCTGACATGTCTTCCTCTGATGTTACTGCACACTGGGAGATTTTCACAATGTTCTTTAGAAGCTGCAGCCAATCAGAGAGAGCTCCGCCTCATTTCCTGGCTGGAGAACATCCAGTATCATCTTGCACTTTCCTCCCCGGACTGACTGTCCCTGACCCCGCCCCTTTCATTCATTGCATTTCAGTTCTTTTAACCATTGAGGCTCAGTATCACATGTGGGCGGTCTGCATGCAAATTAAGCCTGCCTAGGAACGCCCACTCCTCCAGACTGACACCCGCCCATAAAGACATTTTCATACATATTCATGACTCCTCCCAAGAGCCCACCCACTGCCTGCATCATCGGAGTGACAACTCCTACCAATCCTTGTACTGGTATCAGAGGGACAGGAAGTGAGGCAAAATCTCCCCAATGGGGTCAGAGTCCAAAATAAAATCCTCACCAGGCTAGTTTTAATGTCCTCATATTATCCCGACCAACGCATTTCAGGGGCCCCCAAGAGACCCTTCATCAGGGTCGGGAGATGGAGCAAGAGCACCCCTAGTGGTAGGAAATAAATTTTGTGCACCAAACTGCCTGTTCTTTGACGAGGATCTCCCGCCCATGATTCCTCGCTCTGCTCCTGCCTGCCTAGAAGTCTTCGATGTTCCCATGTATGGTGGGAACCCCTCATAATGGGCACAGCAGGCGTACAGACACGGGAACTCAGCACAGGGATGGTGGGAACCCCTCATAATGGGCACAGCGAGCGTATAGACCTGGGAACTCGGCACAGAGATGGTGGGAACCCCTCATAATGGTCACAGCGGGCATACAGACCCGGGAACTCGGCACAGGGATGGTGGGAACCCCTCATAATGGGCACAGCGGGCGTACAGACCCGAGACCTCAGCACAGGGATGGTGGGAACCCCTCATAATGGGCACAGCGGGCGTACAGACCCGAGACCTCGGCACAGGGATGGTGGGAACCCCTCATAATGGGCACAGCGGGCGTACAGACCCGAGACCTCGGCACAGGGATGGTGGGAACCCCTCATAATGGGCACAGCGGGCGTACAGACACGGGAACTCGGCACAGGGATGGTGGGAACCCCTCATAATGGGCACAGCGGGCGTACAGACCCGAGACCTAAGCACAGGGATGGTGGGAACACCTCATAATGGGCACAGCGGGCGTACAGACCCGAGACCTCAGCACAGGGATGGTGGGAACTCCTCATAATGGGCACAGCGGGCGTACAGACTTGGGAACTCAGCACAGGGATGGTGGGAACCCCTCATAATGGGCACAGCGGGCGTACAGACCCGGAACTCGGCCCAGGGACGGTGGGAACCCCTCATAATGGGCACAGACCCGGGATCTCAGCACAGGGATGGTGGGAACCCCTCATAATGGGCACAGCAGGTGTACAGACCCGAGATCTCAGCACAGGGATGGTGGGAACCCCGATATTTGCAGCACAGCCATACAGGGGAAGTTGTGATGTTCAGAAGAAGACGATGACACCGATGTCAGTGAAACGACCATTTTATAGACTTAAATAAACAGGTTAATATAATAATTATAACATTTTATATAAATATCACATCTGACCAATCAGTGAACAGGATCCCTCCGCAGGTGACCAGCGAGCATCGCTTCAAGGAATGCAATTAAAGTGTACCTGTCACCCGCCAGCCAGGACGCCCCTCCCCCAGCGACATCACGAGGCACGAAGCACGTTGGCAGTGTGGACATTGGCGGGTTCCACACGATGGCCGCACCCGGCGGGTCGCTGGTCGCCAGTGAGCGGCTTGGCTGAAGATAACATGGGCCGGTATTGGCGGATCGATGGCTACAAGCAAGATGATTGGCTGACAGCGTCTTCAGGAGACCAGAAAGGATTGGGGCCCCACAGTCATTAAACCAACCGCAGCCTTCACTGTGAGCTTGCTAGCGGTACACTAAAGAGGACCTGTGCACTTCGGAAATAGCTTATTCAACAGACAAGTACAACTTGCCGACGTTTCTATTTACTGTTAATAAAGTTCAGTCTAAGAGGGGCAATGACAGGTACTCTTGGCGGGGATCCCCCACCCCAGCACTCTGTCCATCCCCGCCATGGATCTACACCATACAGGATCAGCATTGGTCTAGGCCAGGGGTAGGCAACCTGCGGCTCTCTGGCTGTTGTGGAACTACATTTCCCATGAGGCATTGCAAAGATGACAAAACTGAGTTACAGCTATGACTTGCAGAGGAATGATGGAACTTGTAGTCCTGCGGCTTTCAGGTTGCCTACCCCTGCCCTAGTTCTTGGCTGACAAAGGGCTCATGACCGTCTCCCCTCCCTCAGGTGACAGCGATCAGACCTGGCCTGACAACTGCATTCTGGGAGGATGAGGAGAGGGCCACACACCCAGCACTTCCAGGTATGAAGGAGTACTTCTGAGGGCCCAGAGGAATCAGTCATGGGGTGTTTGCTGGCAAGAGAACCCATCACTTTGCCTTGAATCTGCCTTATCCAAGTTCATTTAAAGACACAGCTTCAGTCCTTGGCCATGTGGGTATGGGAAATCATTACAGGGATGGTGGGAACCTCTCATAATGGGAACAGCAAGTGTATAGACCCGGGAACTCAGCACAGGGATGGTGGGAACCTCTCATAATGGGCACAACGGGTGTATAGACCCAGGAACTCAGCACAGGGATGGTGGGAACCCCTCATAATGGGCACAGCGGGTGTACAGACACGGGAACTCAGCACAGGGATGGTGGGAACCCCTCATAATGGGCACAGCGAGCATATAGACCTGGGAACTCAGCACAGAGATGGTGGGAACCCCTCATAGTGGGAACCGCGGGCGTACAGACCCGGGAACTCTGCACAGGGACGGCGGGAACCCCTCATAATGGGCACAGCGGGTGTACAGACACGGGAACTCAGCACAGGGATGGTGGGAACCCCTCATAATGGGCACAGCGAGCGTATAGACCTGGGAACTCAGCACAGAGATGGTGGGAACCCCTCATAGTGGGAACCGCGGGCGTACAGACCCGGGAACTCTGCACAGGGACGGCGGGAACCCCTCATAATGGGCACAGCGGGTGTACAGACCTAAGAACTCAGCACGGGGATGGTGGGAACCCCTCAATGGGCATAGCAGGTGTACAAACCCAGGAACCTGGGATGCTAGCTCTCTTACATGTTTCAAGGGCTGTACCCTCTTCATCAGAGCCAACACATTGGGATTGGGTTTTGAGGGCTCTACCCTCTTCTTCAGAGTCAAACCATCCAGCGGGATGCTTGGTCTCTTACGTGTTTCAGGAGCTGCACCCTCTACAAGAAGGTATAGCCCTTGAAACTAGCCCTAGAGCTACACCTCCATAGCACGGTTGCTCATCGGACTTGACATAATCAAGAGCTCAGAACTCCACCAAGATCCTAGATGGCTTACGTGTTTCAAGGACTATACCCTCTTCATCAGAGCCAACCCATTGGGATTGGGTTTCGAGTGCTATACTCTCTTCTTCAGAGTCAAACCATCCATCGGGATGTTAGCTCTCTTACATGTTTCAGGGCTGTACCCTTATCAGAGCCAACCCATTGGGATTGGGTTTTGAGGACTATACCCTCTTCATCAGTCAAACCATCCACCGGGATGTTAGCTCTCTTACGTGTTTCAAGAGCTGCACCCTCTTCAAGAAGGTATAGCCCTTGGAACTAGCCCTAGAGCTACACCTCCATAGCACGGTTGCTCATCGGACTTGGCATAATCCAGAGCTCAGGAGAACTCCACCACGATCCTAGATGGCTTACACATTTCCGTGACCATCTCTTAGGGACTTCAGCTCATTTGGTATTTTCTGCCTAAACCTCATGGAAAGTATGTGCTAGAACTTCCGGACAAAGCCTACCTCAGTCACCTTCTTCCAATGGAAGATTTTGTTTTTGCCCCAAAAGTTGAAGGTGGGATAAGATCAGTAGATGCGCCCATTGAAAACAGAACTTTCTTCAAAAAGGTTGATGGTCATTGGTCATAAATTTTCATGGTGGTATAGGGGACAACTCACCAGGCGGGGTGTGTAGGACATTTTGAGACAACAAGCCCCATGGAGATAGTTTCCTCCACTGCTGTCTAAACACCCTTCCTGAAGAAAAGGATCTTGAAGGCTTCGAGGACCTTGAAGATCCACAAAATGCATTGATGGAGTTTAATGTCAACTCTACAACCAATTAGCATCAACCGTTTTGAAGAAATAGTTCTCGGATTATGTCCCATCTACAGGGACAACTCTACTGATCTTATCTCACCTCCACCTGTCAGGTCAAAAACCTTCCATTGCACCTTGGTTCCGGCAACAAGAGTGTAGGATTGTTCAGAACACCCCAACGATGACACCAAAAACAACCCCGTTCTGTGCAGAGAACCTCCTTTTGCCCCCCCCCCCCCTTCCCAGGTAGGTCACCACTGTACCAACTGTAGGCACTAAGGATTGATGGGGGAAGGCCAAAGTACTGCTCACCCTTCCAGAGAACCAGATACAGAATAGCTCCCAGGACCCGAATCATGGAGTCCTTCCTCCTAGGACAAAATAGACAATCTCTAGCAGAAGACGGGTTCAGCTTCTAGAAGGTGCTGTCCCCTTAGGAGGCTTTTTTGTTACACCTACCACCCCCCTCCTGAAGGTGGCGATATAAACCCACACATCTAATGACTGAAGTGGTGTCTCCATGAACAAAAAAGTACAATCTTGCTGTTTCTAGTTTTAGTGGGAACTGTCAGTGAAGGATTCTGGGCTCTCATCCTGCACTGGAACAACAGGCGGAAACGGCACTTTCACTGGCTGCATGCTTGTTCCTAGTCAGCAATTACAGCCAGGGACAACATAATCAGCTAGCACTAGCAGCTCCCATGTTCCTGTCCTCACAGGTTCTCTTTAAGAACTGTGGGGAGAAGGTGGCTGCAGGAGGAGGGATTAGAGACCCCCGCAGGCCCGACTCTCACCTGGAAGTCAGACCAAGCATGAAATAATACTACTTTTGGCAAATAAAGTGCGTAAGAAAATGTTAGAACTACCATGTAAGCCGGGAGTCTCCAAACCACAGTCCTCCAGGTGTTAAGGAACTACAAGTCCCATGAGGCCTTGCAAGACTGACAACCACGGGCAAGACTCCCAGAGGCATGATGGGACTTGTAGTCAACAGCTGGAGGGCCATAGTCTGGAGACCCCCGATTCTAAGCAACTGGTTTTTCCAAAGTGACGGGTCCTCTTTAAAATAAAATGAGCCACTCTTATCGCACAGCTTGACATAGGAACTGTCTGTGTTGCCTCAGAACAACCAATCAGATCGTTACTAAAAAAAAAAAAAAACAACTGACAACGGAGAGTTGTTAGTATTGCCAGGTCGACCAATGAGATTACAGCTACCGGTGTCCCAAGGCAGAATCTGATTGGTTGCCATTCCTCTGGAATACCATTCGCACACAGAGCCAATAGCCCTTCATTTGGGGGCCATGTGTATAAAGCGCGGGTGCCACGAGAAGTAGGCGGGTTCCTGTCAATATTGTGCGGAATGAATATAAATGGTACCACTCTAGGCAACCTCTTGGCAGGGATCTGCTGCAGGCGCCGGGCTTTCCTGGCTCCTCCTCCAAGAAGGATATAGAACAATGAAGCTGCACTCTACATTACCTTTTTAGCTGAAACACAAGGTCAATCAGATATCTTCTCCCCCTCCAGACATGACCCCACCACCGACGCGTTTCGTCCACAACAAAGACTTCGTCATAGGGGTTCTTAGTCTATAACTAGGCTCGTACTATGGGCGAAATGCGTCATTTATGGTGAGCAGATGCCTGACTGCCCTTGCCTGGTGTCCATAAAGCTTGTTGAAGTTCAGCAATATAGTAAAGCGGAATGCAGCTTGGTCACGTAACTTGTGCGGAATGGACAATGGTGATTGGTTGCGATGAGCACCACAGACAAGTTCTCCCTCAGACACATCGGTTTATAATCTATATGAGTTGTATGTATATATCTATCAAATCTTCTCAATAACAATAAATAATCTCGTAGTGTATGTCGCCAACTTAAAGCCCAAATTTAAATTTTTCCTCTTTAAAGTAGAACTCCAATTTCAACCCTTTTTTTAAAAAAAAATCCGGCTATATAAAAGGTTGATGTCACAGGTCAGTTCTCTCTTTTCCTCTGGCAGGGAGCGGTCCTTACTCCTGAACTGGTGTGATGGCCTGTGACACCATTCAGTGCAGCCAACCCTGGTGTTATGACGTCGCCCTTGGGGGCGGGTCCATGACAGCCTAGGCTTAGAGGAAGCAGGATGTTGGCTGTCATTCAACCCAGGAGACCGGGGACATCTAGTGGCGGAAAGGAATTACTGCATGGGACAGCTCTGAAAGTGAGAACAAAAGCTGCTTTTATACCATTGGAGTGGAGTTCTGCTTTAAATGTTGGACAGCGCAGGAAAGGGATAGAAATGAGATTACTCTTCTTGCTTCGACAGCCATTACACCTGGACAGGAAGTGAGGGGAAGTCTCCCTCATGGGGACACAGCAATAAGATTCTGACAGAGGTTCCCAATCTTATTGGAAAATAAGTTCTCACTGCTGTCTGTAGTCCTGTTAGGGGGGGGGGGGAGGGTGCTCCCCTCATTTCCTGTTCTATGCCCCTATTGGGGGGATCCCCTCCTTTAGTGTTCTATGCGCCTATTGGGGGGGTTCTGCTCACTTCCTGTTCTATGCCCCTATTGGGGGGGGGGGTGTTCCCCTCATTTAATGCTCTATGCGCCTATTGGACGGTTCCCCTCACTTCCTGTTCTATGCACCTATTGGGGGGTTCCTCTCAATTCCTGTTCTATGCCCCTATCTGGGGGGTTCCCCTCACTTCCTGTTCTATGCCCCTATTGGGGGATTCCCCTCACTTCCTGTTCTATGCCCCTACTGGGAGGGTTCCCCTCTTGTGCTATAGCCCCTATTAGGGGGTTCCCCTTGCTTCTTGTGCTATGCCTCTATTGGGGGGTTCCCCTCACTTCCTGCTCTATGCCCCTACTGGGGGGTTGCGCTCCCTGTTCTATGCCTCTATTGGGGGGTTTCCCTCACTTCTTGTTCTATGCCCCTATTTGGGGGTTCCCCTCATTTCCTGTTATATGTCCCTACTGGGGGGTTCCCCTCATTTCCTGTTATATGTCCCTATTGGGGGTTCCCCTCACTTTCTGTTCTATGTCCCTATTGGGGAGTCTCCCTCACTTCCTGTTCTATGCCCCTACTGGGGGGGTTCCCCTCATTTCCTGTTCTATGCCCCTATTGGGTGTTCCCCTCACTTTCTGTTCTAAGCCCCTGTTGGGGGATCCCCCTCACTTCCTGTTCTGATACCTGTCAAAAAAGAAAAGGGAGATTTTCTCACTTCCTGTTGTCACTGCAACAGGAAGTAAGGAGAAATCTCCCAAGTGGGGACACAAACAAGAAGAACATTGCCTCTAAAACTTCCCTGCTCTACCAAATTAAAAAAAATAAGTGTTGGCCATAGTTGGGCTTTAAATTGGTGACAGTTGGCAGTCACAGATCCCTCGGGCCGGTCGGCTTATATAAAGATTTGCACGGCGGGTCACTAACAGACGAGGTCTCTGGGGGGATGGTGGGCAGTGGAGATCTGTGTTAGCAGCTTGGATTTGGGAACTGCGAAGCGATAGTCTGCAGAGGTCAGGCCGCCACCCGCAGCGTCACCGACTGTCTTCAGGAACCACAATATGCAAACAGCAAAAGCCAGACAATTGTTCCAAGAATGGAATTCTGCAACCGAAACATCGTCTCCCGGATCCGCCAATCGCTACCCAACCTGCCACTGGAAGACAAAGAGACCAAAACGTGTTATTAAATCTCGACATATATTTGGGTTTAAGATACTCAAACCCACCAATCAGACATTCCCAATGCATCTCCTTTTCTTAGATCTGACTATGAACTTATATTTTGAACTATTGAAACCTGCTAGCCCTGAGGTGAAATCCGCTAGCCCTGGGGTGAAATCCAATAGCCCTGGGGGGAAATCCAATAGCCCTGGGGGAAATCCAATAGCCCTGGGGGGAAGTCCGCCAGCCCTGGGGGGAAGTCCAATAGCCCTGGGGGAAGTCCGCCAGCCCTGGTGGGAAGTCCGCCAGCCCTGGTGGGAAGTCCGCCAGCCCTGGTGGAAGTCCGCCAGCCCTGGTGGGAAGTCCGCCAGCCCTGAAATGAAATCTGCTAGCCCTGAAATGAAATCTGCTAGCCCTGAGTGCTCAGCACCGCATCCTCCAAGTTCTGGTTAGGGAGGGAGCGCTTTGCACCTCATAGATGTAGAAATTCACATAACGCCCTTCCTGGGACTACAAGTCCCATCATCCCTGCCTGAGCCCCTCCTTATAGAGGCTCAGAGGGAACGAGTGACCCCGTAATACAATGTGTTACTCCAAGTAAACAGAAAAAGTCCCATTTCCTCCTATACTTACCTCGGTCCCATCGAACTTTAGGGGGGCAGGTGTGATGTGAAGGGGGCTAGGAACTGCTGGGAAAGGTGTTGGAGTGAGTGTGGGGGGGTGGGAAATTTAAAGTGGGGCCGAGAGTAACGTGAAGGGGGGCTGAGGACAGTGTCGTGAAGGGGGGAGGGGGTGAAGTGATGGGGACTGAGCACACTGCTGTGAAGTGGGGGGGGGGGGGGGGGGGGGGGAGTGATGAGAAGGGGGGCTGAGGACAGTGTCGTGATGGGGGAGGGGTTGATGCGATGGGGATTGAGCACACTGGGGGGGGGGGGGGGGGTGATGTGATTGGGGGCTGAGGACACTGCTGTAAAAGTGGGGGGGGGGGGGTGGTGATGTGAAGGGGGGCTGAGGACACTGGTGTGAAGGGGAGGGTGATGTGATAGGGGGGGGTTATGTGATGGGGGGCTGAGGACACTGGTGTGAAGGGGGGGGGGGGGGGGGTGATGTGATAAAGGGCTGAGGATATTGGTGTGAAGGGGGGGGGCGCCTGGGCGCTAGAGGATGTGATGGGGGGCTGAGGATACTGTTGTGAAGGGGGGGGGGGTGGGTGTGATGGGGGGGGGGTGAGGATACTGATGGAAAGGAGTGACTGATGTAAAGGGGGGGGGGGGGGTCTGTGATGTGGAGGGGAGACTGAGAGGACACGAACACAAGAAGGGAACTGTGGTGGGGGGGGGGGGGTGATGTGAAGGGGGGGGGGTTATGTGATGGGGGGGCTGAGGACACTGGTGATGGGGGGGGGTGATTGTGATTAAAGGGCTGAGGATTATTGGTGTGTGGGGGGGGGGGGGGGGTTGATGTGATGGGGGGCTGAGGATACTGTTGTGAAGGGGGGGGGGGGGGAGATGTGATGGGGGGCTGGGGATACTGGCGTGTCAGGGGGGGGTGATGTGATGGGGGGGTGGGGATACTGGCGTTGAAGGGGGGGGGGGTGATGTTGGATGGGGGGCTGAGGATACTGGTGGAAAGGAGTGACTGATGTAAAGGGGGGGGGGGTCTGTGATGTGGAGGGGAGACTGAGGACACGAACGCAAGAAGGGGGGACTGTGGTGTGGGGGGGGGGGGGGGGTGGGATGGATGGTGTGAAGGGGGGGGGTTATGTGATGGGGGGGCTGAGGCTGACCTACTGGTGTTGAAGGGGGGGGGGGGATAAATGGGGGGCCTGTGATACTGTTGATAAAGGGCTGAGGATACTGGTGTGAAGGGGGGGGGGGGGGATGTGAATGGGCTGAGGTATTGGGTGGAGGCTATGGAGACTGAGGACACAGAACACAAGAAGGGGGGTTGTGGAAGTAGGGGGGGGGGGGGGGGGTAGTGAGCTGTCGCACAAACATTTGGACCGCTCCGCTGGCAGAACACGGACCGGTCACGGTGTGATTTTTCATTCCCTGTCCCTAGTCTATCATGTCTTTGTATGATGGGTGAGTTATTACCGCCCCACCTCCAGTGGAAGCAGTGGGACCCCATCATCCTGGGGGGGTTCCACATTCCTCAGTTCAGCTGCAGACGGGCGGGTTTCAGGTTTTTTCTCTGTCCTCGATGCTCATTGGATGGGATTACAAAGGTTGGGGGTCCTCTGCCAGTACATGTGAAAAGAACAAACACTGCCCCACAGCCTCGGGCAGTAGTATCTAATAAACCCCCAGTCTCCACAGGCTGTACATGGCGGGGGAGGGAGATTGGGGGGGGGGGGGGTGGGGTGAATTCGGGGATGGCGGCGGATCGAGGTGATGCGAAGTGCCGGCTGATAAACATCCTAACAAGGAGGCAGAATCCGCTGTGTGGGCGAAGGGGAGCAGATAATGGCTGTGTCCCTGAAGAACGCGGCCTGTTCATCCCTCCTACAAGCTCCTCTCTGGCAGATAGAAGCCATTGGAAAGGTCACTCATTCGGAGACGGGAGACGGTGTCACTGGTTCCTGCCGCCTGTCAGCTTCATCCGAGGATTCGGGGAATTAATCCCATCAATCCTGACAGGAGGAGCTCCACCGCCATATACTGTCTGTCAAGCTAGGAAAGGTACACAACTGGAAAAAGGGTGGGATCATAGGGAAGCTATTTTATAAAGGAGGAATAATTCCAGCAGACGGAGAGGGTTATAGAGGGAAGGAGCGGAGAAGTCCTCCAGCAGTGCAGAGGGTATTTCAGGAGAGGAGAGTTATAGGAAGGAGAGGAGTCCTCCAGCAGTGCAGAGTATTTCAGGAGAGGTGTTATAGAGGAAGGAGCGAGTCCTCCAGCAGTGCAGAGTATTTCAGGAGAGGAGTTATAGAGGAAGGAGCCGAGTCCTCCGGCAGTGCAGAGTATTTCAGGAGAGGAGAGATATAGAGGGCGAAGGAGCGGGTAGTCCTCCCAGCAGTGCAGAGTATTTCAGGAGAGGAGTTTTATAGAGGAAGGAGCGGAGTCCTCCAGCAGTGCAGAGTATTTCAGGAGAGGAGTTATTAGAGGAAGGAGCGGAGTCCTCCAGCAGCGCAGAGTAGCAGAGTATTTCAGGAGAGGAGTTATAGAGGAAGGAGAGGAGTCCTCCAGCAGTGCAGAGTATTTCAGGAGAGGAGTTATAGAGGAAGGAGAGGAGTCCTCCAGCAGCGCAGAGTATTTCAGGAGAGGAGTTATAGAGGAAGGAGCGAGTCCTCCAGCAGCGCAGAGTATTTCAGGAGAGGAGAGTTATAGAGGAAGGAGCGGAGTCCTCCAGCAGCGCAGAGTATTTCAGGAGAGGAGTTATAGAGGAAGGAGAGGAGTCCTCCAGCAGTGCAGGGAGTATTTCAGGAGAGGAGAGTTATAGAGGAAGGAGAGGAGTCCTCCGGCAGCGCAGAGTATTTCAGGAGAGGAGAGTTATAGAGGAAGGAGCGGAGTCCTCCAGCAGACTATTTCATATATAAAATCTCCCATTTCTCAGCCAATAAGAATACAGCTGGCCTCCTTCCATACACCTCTATGATCAGTCCCGGTTTTGCAGGTATTTCCAGCACATACAAGTACAGAATGTTTACATCGGACACATTGCCCTGTATATGGTACAAACAATCAGGGGATGTACACCGTCATCTCCTCACCAGCTGACACCCGGCACATTCCAGCCAGACTAGAGATTGATGGAAGGGCCCCACATTGCCTGAGGACTCCCCCTCCACCCTGACAGCCCAGGTCACTCCTACCAGCCACAATATACCTGCATTGCATTGAGAAGCACAGAGACCCAGTGATAACTGAGTCTAAAATGAGGCATGTAATGAAAATGGAACGTATATTCCTTGACTCTACAGGAAGCATTAGATCTGTAGAGAAGGTGGTTTCACCATACTAAATGACATGCGAAAGGCAGTCGTCCCCCCAAGAATCTCTGTAAAAGTCCTGCTAATTCTTGGGGACCACATGGGATCTGCTGACTTTTTTTAGGAACTTTCTGACTTTAGCACAGCTGCACTTTTTCTGGATACATTCAGTATTTCACACACAGATTTTAGTTGCTGCTTGGAGTTCTCTACCAGTCCGGCCTCCATTGTTCCACCTACCCGTAATCCTCCTCCTCCACCACCGGAGGGCGCCGCGGTGGTCGTCATCTTCTCCACTTCCTCCTTTTTCTTCTTCATCTGTTCCACTGAAGTCGGGTTCTTGATGCCGCGATTGACAGTCTGAAAAACACACAGATAGTAAATCGCTCTTCAGTCTGAACAGCGGCCACACGTTACAGTCTGATGGCACAATAGTCTGCAGATTGAAGGATAGAAAACCCGATATTAAACCAAATTGGAGGATTGAGATCGGGGCCCCAAATGTTTCAGTATGAGGGCCTCATCATATATTTAACAAATCCAAATCAGAGCCCCGCCTTACATTTGTCGTCCCCATCAGAGTCCTCCTTTATTTCATTGTTCCCTTTCTGAGCCTCCCCACCTTACATTTGGGTCCCCCACCAGATCCCCCCTTACATCAGGGTCCCAACCAGAGGCCCCCCAAAATCAGGGTCCCAACCAGAGGCCCCCCCAAAATCAGGGTCCCAACCAGAGGCCCCCCCTGACATCAGGGTCCAACCAGAGCCCCCCCCCTACATCAGTGTAGGCACCAGAGGCCCCCCACTTACATAAGGGTCCACACAAGAGGCCACCCCTTTTTACATCAGGGTCCCCCCACCAGAGGCCACCTCCCCTTACATCAGGGTCCCCCCCCACCAGAGGCCGCACCTCCCCTTACATCAGGGTCCCCCCCACCAGAGGCCGCCTCCCCTTTACATCAGGGTCCCCCCCACCAGAGGCCGCCTCCCCTTACATCAGGGTCCCCCCCCAGAGGCCGCCCTCCCCTTACATTCAAGGTCCCCCCCTCAGAGGCCGCCTCCCCTTACATCAGGGTCCCCCCCCCTCAGAGGCCGCCTCCCCTTACATCAGGGGTCCCCCCCCAGAGGCCGCCTCCCCCTTACTTCAGGGCCCCCCCCCTCAGAGGGCCGCTCCCCTTACAACTGGGTCCCCCCCCCCCCCCAGAGGCCGCTCCCCTTACAACAGGGTCCCCCCCCCATGCACAATATGGAGGCCGCCCCTCCCCTCCCTCCCCTTACAGGCAGGGGGTCTCCCCCCCCCCCCAGAGGCCCATCCTTACATCAGGGCCCCACCAGAGGTCCCCATTAGAGCCCCCCCATTACATCAGGGCCCCGCCCAGAGCCCCCCTTTACATTCAGGGCCCCCACCCAGAGGGCCCCCCCTTTACATCAGGGCACCCACCCAGAGGCCCCCCCTTTACATCAGGGCACCCACTAGAGGCCCCCTTTACATCAGGGCACCCCCTTCCTTTACAGAGGCCCCCCTTTACATCAGGGCACCCACCAGAGGCCCCCCTTTACTTCAGGGTCCCCACCAGAGGCCCCCCTTTACTTCAGGGTCCCCACCAGAGGCCCCCCCTTTACTTCAGGGTCCCCACCAGAGGGCCCCCTTTACTTCAGGGTCCCCACCAGAGGCCCCCCTTTACTTCAGGGGTCCCCACCAGAGGCCCCCCTTTACTTCAGGGTCCCACCAGAGGCCCCCCTTACATCAGGGTCCCCACCAGAGGCCCCCCTTACATCAGGGTCCCCACCAGAGGCCCCCCTTACATCAGGTTCCCCACCAGAGGCCCCACCTTACATCAGGGTCCCCACCTTACATCAGGGTCCCATGAAAGTATCACCTCTAAGTAACTGGAGCTTCAAGGAAAGGATCGCCCCCACTCCAGATGATAGACTCAGGTGGTATCCCGAGGGCCACGCAGGACAACATCCAGGAGCAGAGGGGTATGAGCGGAAGTGACGTCGGAAACCACATCTGGACCGCAGAACCGGAAGTGACATCAGTGGGGGGCGGTCCGTAACCTTGATTACATGTTTCAGGGCACCAAATCGGCTCCTTTGTCAAACCAGACCTGGTGCGGATACCGCTCTGCTCCTTCATGTTGTCCTGCGTGGCCTCGGATACCACCTGAGTCTATCATCTGGAGCGTGGGCGATCCTTTCCTTGAAGCTCCAGTTACTTTAGAGGCGACACTTTCACGGTTTACATGTGTGTGCGTCTTACCATGTGTCAGCAAAGTCTTTATAACCACGGGGAAAGCGTCCGGACTGGAAGGGGGGGGAAGAAAGCAACTGGGACTGGAAGGGGGGGGGGAGAAAAGCAACTGGACTGGAAAGGGGGGGGGTGAAACCGACCGGACTGGAAGGGGCGGGGGGGGGAAAACCGACCGGACTGGAAGGGGGGGGAAGAAAGCAACTGGACTGGAAGGGGGGGGGAGAAAGCAACTGGAATGGAAGGGGGGGGGAGAAAGCAACTGGAATGGAAGGGGGGGGAGAAACCAACGGGAACTGGAAAGGGGCGGGGGGGGTGAAACCGACCGGACTGGAAGGGGGCGGGGGGGGGGAAAACCGGAACCGGACTGGAAGGGGGGGGGGAAGAAAGCAACTGGACTGGAAGGGGGGGGGGAAGAAAGCAACTGGACTGGAAGGGGGCGGGGGGGGGGAAAGGAAACCGACTGGACTGGAAGGGGGTGGGGGGGGGGGGAAAACCGAACCGGACTGGAAGGGGGCGGGGGGGGGGGGAAACCGACCGGACTGGAAGGGGGCGGGGGGGGGGGGGAAACGAACTGGAAGGGGGCGGGGGAAACCGGGACGGACTGGAAGGGGGCGGGGGGGGACCGACCGGACTGGAAGGGGGCGGGGGGGGGGGGGGGGGAAAGGAAAACCGACCGGACTGGGAAGGGGGCGGGGAAACCGACCGGACTGGAAGGGGGGGGGGGGGGAGCCGACCGGACTGGAAGGGGGCGGGGGGGGAGCCGACCGGACTGGAAGGGGGCGGGGGGGGAGCCGACCGGACTGGAAGGGGGCGGGGGGGGGGAGCCCGGGACCGGACTGGAAGGGGGCGGGGGGGGAGTCCGGACCGGAAGGGGGGGGACTGGAAGGGGGCGGGGGGGGGGAGCCGACCGGATGGAAGGGGGCGGGGGGGGAGCCGACCGGACTGGAAGGGGGGCGGGGGAAAACCGACCGGACTGGAAGGGGGCTCCGGGGGGGGGGGGGGGAAAAAAACCGACCGGACTGGAAGGGGGGGGAGGGAACCGTCCGGACTGGAAGGGGGGGGAGGGAAACCGTCCGGACTGGAAGGGGGGGGGTGGGAACCGTCCGGACTGGAAGGGGGGGGAGGGGAAACCGTCCGGACTGGAAGGGGGGGAGAGGGTCCGGGGAAGGGGGGGGAGGGAAGGGAACCGTCCGGACTGGAAGGGGGGGGGAAAGGGAACCGTCCGGACTGGAAGGGGGGGGGGGGAAAGCGTCCGGACTGGAAGGGGGGGAACCGTCCAGGACTGGAAGGGGGGGGAGGGAACAGTCCGGACTGGAAGGGGGGGAAAGCGTCCGGACTGGAAGGGGGGGGGAAAGCGTCCGGGACTGGAAGGAGGGGGGGGGAAAGCGTCCGGACTGGAAGGGGGGGGAAAGCGTCCGGACTGGAAGGGGGGGGAAGGGGAAAGCGGTCCGGGGACTGGAAGGGGGGGGGGAAAGCGTCCGGGACTGGAAGGGGGGGGAAAGCGTCCGGACTGGAAGGGGGGGGGAAAAGCGTCCGGATGGAAGGGGGGGGAAAAGCGTCCGGACTGGAAGGGGGGGGGGAAAGCAGTCCGGACTGGAAGGGGGGGGAAAGCGTCCTAAGACTGGGAAGGGGGGGGGGGGAAAGCGTCCGGACTGGAAGGGGGGGGAAAGCGTCCGGACTATCTCTATCCATCCATTCAGTCGTACCTCGGCATTGGATGGACCGTCACTCATAAGTGACTTCTTCCATGAATTCTCTTAGCAGTTATTTTACAGGGTAGGTTGCCAGGTCTTTGCCCCCCCCCCCCCCCCCCCCCCCCCCCCCCCCCCCCCCCCCCCCACCATGGAGGAGACCCCACACAAAGCCAGGGATGAAACTAGGACAATTTAGACAGGAGCCAATTAACCTACCAGCATGTCTTTGGAGTGTGGGTGGAAACCGGAAAATAGAGTACCCGGAGGAAACCCACGCAAGCAGAAGAACATGCAAACTCCATGCAGGAGGGCGCATGGTTAGGAATTGAACCCATGACACCTTTGTGTCCGGACTGGAAGAGGTTAAATACTGCACTTAGTGGCGCCCCTTCTGTCCTTTCCTGTCATTAGAGAGATGTTCCAGTCTCGTGGGCGGAGCTCTGTGCTATTTCTCCCCAGTTTTATTATGGACTCGTTCCTTGAATATTGTACATTAATGTTGTAATATCCCAGAGTGAAGGGTGTCCTGTGACATCAGGGATTGCGGCATATAATTGCTGCGGAGAGGACCCCTGTACTCTCTGTGTGGGAAGCAGTGGTCTCTCTGCGGAGGTCTCCCCCTCCCCCCCCCCCCTCTCAGCACTCCAGCAGAAAGCGTCGGCTGCAATTCAGGAAACTTCAAATGCCGGTAACTAAGTTGTCATAGACAAGCGGGTGACACGCCCCTGCCTAGGAGCTTCTCCTTGCTTGTTTGTCTGTGACAATAAAGTTGGCGGCAGTTGAATGTTCCTGGACAGCCGGGGCTAATGGAGAAGAATTTGTACGCAGACTGGACTGGGATAGATTGGGTTCTGGACCGACCAATAGAAATCTTACCTCCATCTGCCTCTTCTCCGCGGCCTCCGCCAGCTGCCTCCTCTTCAGGTCCTGATGGAAACAAAACAAGAAACCATCAATGGCCGCCCGCGTCCGCCATGTGTAAAGTGTAACGCCAAGCCTGAATGTTTTGGTTCTTGGTTTGGGATGTAGAGGAAGGATTGGAACCCCTGTTGGGTTTTACTGCCTGGAAATAGAAGTAAAAAAAAAAACACCCCACTGGGTAAAGTGGGGGGTTGGTAGTATTTCCCTAACACAGAAGATCCAAGGGGCCCGGTGCCTCTTGGTTTGAGCAGTGCTACCTGGTCTGGAAAGGCACAGAACCCGCAGTTTCAAGTGCCCACTGGGAATGGAGACCCGGGGAGGTGATCTAAGCTGTGAATGGAGACCCGGGGGGGGGGGGGGGGCTCTAAACTGGCAGTGGAGACCCGGGGGGGGGGGTGCTCTCTCTAAACTGGCAGTGGAGACCTGGGGGGGGGGGGGGGTGCTCTCTCTAAACTGGCAGTGAAGACCTGGGGGGGGGGGGTGCTCTCTCAAACTGGCAGTGAAGACCCGGGGGGGGGGGGGGGGGGTGCTCTCTCTAAACTGGCAGTGGAGACCCGGGGGGGGGGGGGGGGTGCTCTCTCTAAACTGGCAGTGGAGACCCGGGGGGCGGTGCTCTCTGTAAACTGGCAGTGGAGACCCGGGGGGGCGGTGCTCTCTGTAAACTGGCAGTGGAGACCCGGGGGGGGGGGGTGCTCTCTGTAAACTGGCAGTGGAGACCGCGGGGGGGGGGGGGTGCTCTCTCTAAACTGGCAGTGGAGACCCGGGGGGGGGGGGGGGGTGCTCTCTCTAAACTACTGGCAGTGGGAGACCCGGGGGGGGTGCTCTCTCTAAACTGGGAGTGGAGACCCGGGGGGGGGGGGGGGGGGAGGAGGGTGCTCTCTCTAAACTGGCAGTGAAGACCCGGGGGGGGGGGGAGCTCTCTCTAAACTGGCAGTGGAGACCCGGGGGGGGGGGGGGTGCTCTCTCTAAACTGGGAGTGGAGACCCGGGAGGGGGGGGGGGGTGCTCTCTCTAAACTGGGAGTGGAGACCCGGGGGGGTGCTCTCTCTAAACTGGGAATGGATCCCTGGGGGTGCTCCTGGTATCACTATGGGTTTGGGATCCCATCATGACAATGGGCAGCAGTAGGCCGCACCACCCCCTCATGGCCAGGCCTCTCCGCCGAGTCATTGTATTGCACATTGGATACTCTTTGTTTTTTAATTATTTTGTATATATTTTTCACTGCATGGATGGTTGGGCATTGGAGGTCAACTTTCTTGATATTGGGGGGGGTGATGTTGGGGCCTCAAGTGCAGCCCCCCAACATCAAAGGGCCTCACAAAGTTCAGTGAATATTCATCAGAGACAGCAGACATTCTACGGGAGACGGTCAGAGAACGTGGATATAAAACAAGAGACAGGCCAAGGGTTGGGCTCCAGGGGGGTATGATGCGGGTCTTCAGTCTAAGTGGAGGATGTGTGGCCCTTAGGCTCTCTCCTCTCCAGCCTTGGGGGCCCCTAACCTAGTACTCGGCAGTCCGGGGGGGGGGGGCTTTCCTCTTCGGGAGGGAAGCGGTGACACACCTTGTGCACTCTGTTTCACCCTGTTTGACTCTGAAAACCCATCAGACCCCAATGGGGAGGAATCTCCTGCTGGATCTCTATACTGACATGGACTGGGGGAATGGGTGAGGAATGTAATGATCGACCTACAGAGGACTGAATTCACTGACACCCCGAAAATCAAAGTGAGGAAATGATGCATCAGGTGAGTCCATGTTGGTGAAATGTCATTGCAGCAACTCAGAATGGTCCTCAGTAGTCTGTGTGGCCCCCATGTGCTTGTATGCATGCCTGACAACGTGGTTTGACAGTTCTTAAATATGTAAGGGGCGGGGCCACCCGGGGTCTTCACGCATGTGACCCCACCCCATGTGACATCAATGATGTCATATGGGGCGGGGTCACTCAAGAGATATCCCTGGGTGGCCCCGACCCTTACATATTTAAGATCTGTCAAACCACCAGAGCAGGCAGACGCTGGAAGCCATTGTCGGGAGCGGAGCCTTTTTTTTTTTTTTTCTTGTATTCTTTTTTTCAGGTTGGTGGCGGCTGCGGTGGTGACGGCTGCGGTGGTGACGGCTGCGGTGGTCACGGCGTCGTGATTGACGTTGGACCTACTGCGGGGGACATTCTTTTAGTTTTTTCTTTTAATATAGGACTTGTCAAAGATCATGTCCTGTTTTTTTTCACACTACATTTTTTGTTTTCCGTGAATGAGTAGGGGTACCATGTACCCCCTACTCATTCACATGGGGGGAGGATCTGGGGGCCCCCTTGTTAAAGGGGGCTTCCAGATTCCAATAAGCCTCTTGCCTGCAGAACCCCCACAACCACCAGCCAGGGTTGTGGGGAAGAGGCCCTTGTCCCCATCAATATGAGGACAAGGTGCTTTGGGAGCACCCCTCCATGTTGAGGGCATGTGGCCTGCTATGGTTCAGAAGGGGGGGGTGCTCGCTTGGACCCCCCCTTTCCTGACCAGCCGGACTGCATGCTCGGATAAGGGTTCTAGTATGGATTTTGGGGGGGGGGGGGGGGGGGAGGAAACCCCACGCCATTTTTTTTTTTTTTTTTTTTTCAAATCTTGGAGTGGGAGTTCCCCTCAAAATCCATACCAGACCCGAAGGCCTTGGTATGGATGGGGGGGGGGGACCCCACGCCTGTTTTTAAAATAATGTTTTAATTGCCAGCAATTCTTTTACATTCAGCTGTCAATGGGGGAACCCCGCTGACAGCTGAAACATGAAGACATGGTTGTCGCTACCAAAATACCGCATGACTTGAGAAAATAACTCACGCAGTATTGTAGTAGCGGTTTGTTTTTTCTGACCTCCGGAACTAAATGAAAAGTCCTGCAGAACAAATGAAATTTGTAAATCGAGGTATTACTGTGTGTATATATATATATATATATCTCTATCTCATAATAAAAAAATTACTTTTTTTATTATTTGTAATTAAATGTAAAAATGTACAGTTATTAAAAATATTAAATCATCCAAAAAAGGAATAAAAACCTATCCAACGCAGGTAAACTAATTTTTGATTGGCTGTATTGTGGACACCATCGATGGTCTTCAGGTAGCACCTCTCAGTGCATGCTGGGATTTGTAGTTCTCTGGTATGAGCAGACTGGGTCCCCTGTACATGATATCAGCGCACACTATAATCCTCTTTAGTGATGCAGCAGCAGCTGTTGTCACGGATACAATTTAGGGTTTCGGTTACTGACAGACATGCAGCTTAGCAACAGGAACTGGCGGCTCAGTGGGAGCTCCTAATTAGCTGACTCAGGGTTGTGGGAAGACCAGCGAGCCCGGGGGATGGGGAAGATAGGTGATGGGACAGAGTAATGAACCTGGTAGATGGGGGGGGGGGGGGCAGTCACTTGAAGTCCAAACTTCCAACCCGAAATAAAACAAATTAAAAGACACACAAAGGATGCGCTCTTCAGAATACTGTTCACAAGGTGGGTACTGAACGCAACCGGTAGGTACAGGTGGGTACTGAACGCAACCGGTAGGTACTGAATGAAGCCGGTAGGTACAGGTGGGTACTGAACGCAACCGGTAGGTACTGAATGAAGCCGGTAGGTACAGGTGGGTACTGAACGCAGTAGGATCCCGACAATATTGTTGGCATCCACCCAGCTGCCTGACTGGCACCTGAAAGCTGAAGCCGGATGTGCCCCCCCTCCCCTGCCTGGAGCTCCAAGGAGCAATGGAGGAGCAGGGCAGGGAGCGACACCGGTATAACCGGTAAAAAGGTTCCTGTAGTGCTCCTTCCCCACCTCTTCTCCTTACTCTCCTCCCCCGCCTTTCCCTCCCCACCTCCCCCCCTCTCTACTCCTTCCCCACCTCCTTCATCTTCTCTCCTCCTTCCCCCTCCTCTTCTCTTCCCCTCCCTCTTCCTCCTCCCCTCCTTGTCTATCTGATGGTGATGCTGTGTTCAGTCTGCATTCAGTCCAAGGGCCGCCAAGGCTGCTGGGACTTGTAGTTTCTCATTTACAGAGCAGTGAATGAATGGGGCAGTCAGGTGGGTGGAGCTAGCGGGGATCCCCCGCTAGCTGTCAAAGCGATCAAAGCGGCACCGCCCCCTCACTTCCTTGTCCCGACAGGAGACACTGAGGGCAGCCATAGGCTCTGGCTGCTGTCAAACTCCTGTGAGGAGGGGAGGGGGGTGTGGCTTGCTGGTGCTGTGTGTGTGTCTATTGCCACACATAGCCTTGCTCAGGAGTGAGATTGCACAGGAGCCCCCGCAGGCACCTGGAGGAGGGGAAGCGGACAGCGGGGGACCCCAGAAAAGGAGGACCGGGACCGCCCCGTCCAATACCATTACAGAGCAGGCTGGGAGGACATTCTTCTTTCCATGGAAGAAATCAACGTCAGGATCCGTCCCCCGAGCGCTGCGCCCCGAGCAGAGACATCGCCGTACCTGAACTGGGGGCGCTGAGCTGTGTGATCTGTACACAGAGGGGGAGGGGGCTCTGCGTACACCCCTCCCCCCATGTATACACCACACCCGGCTCTATGATCTCCCCTCCATACCGCCGGGTCCCCAGCCACTTCCTACGCTCTCCCCGCACCCCCCCCCCCCACACACACACACACACCCCCCGGGACAGGAACGTAAACAAACATCTCTGCGCACTGCAAATGAGCCCCATCAGTTTGACACCCCTCCCCCCCACCACCATTTGACACCCCCTGCACCCCTCCCCCACCACCCGACACCCCCTGCACCCCTCCCCCACCCGACACCCCACCCTGCACCCCCCCATCTGACACCCCCCTGCACCCCTTCCCCCACCACCATCTGACATCCCCTGCACCCCTCCTCCCCCCCCCCCACCATCTGACATCCCCTGCACCCCTTCCTCACCCACCTGACACCCCCTGCACCCTCACCTCACCATCTGACACCCCTGCACCCCCCCCACCACCATCTGACACCCCAACCATCCTCTGCACCCCTCCCCCACCACCATCTGACACCCCCCGCACCCATCCCCCACCACCATCTGACACCCCCCCCACCCATCCCCCACCACCATCTGACACCCCCCGCACCCATCCCCCACCACCATCTGACACCCCCCCCACCCACACCACCCCCACACCTGACACCCCCACCACTGACACCCCTGCATCCCTCCCCCACCACATGACACCCCTGCATCCCTCCTCCATCTGACACCCCACCACCATCTGACACCCCTGCACCCTTTCCCCACCAGCATGTGGCACCCCTCCCCCATGCGACACCCTGCAAACCCCTCCCGACACTCACCGGGTCCGGTGTTTCCACCACATCCTCGGCAGCTCCCCCCAGACACGGCAGACACAACCCCATCCCTGACCGACTCCTCCTCCTTCTAGAAGAGATCAGGGCAGGACAGCCCGGGGGAGGGGTCACAACCAGCCACAACAACAAGTGATCACATATAGGAGCGGTGAGTCCCTCACTACAATGTCTCCGGTTTCCCTCCCCTAGATTAGGATAAGCGGCCATTTTCTTGCAGCTCAAAACTACATGGGTCTACGGTAGAGACCAACACAAAATGGTTCCCATAGAGGAGACGAAAATGTTTAACAGCGTCGTCATCACAAACCAAACCGCTAGTAGTCTGTATTGTAGTGACTGAGATTGAGAATGATAGAAAATTAATAAAATGTGTGACTGGGGAGCGGAGCCGGAGTGTGGGGGACTAATAGTCCCAGAGTGACAATATCAGCCAATCGGGATCCGAGTCTTCCATATCTGTGCTAAAGGGGGGGGGGGGGGGGTTTTTTAAAACATTTGTGGTTTGGGGGGGCTGCCAAAGTTATTATTACTGATAATATTTATTTTTGTTTAAAACATTGTGTGAGTTAATGTGACGTCATACGGGGCTCCTTCAGGAGAAATATATAAATAAGTCTTTTCTACAACTTCTGATCTTATTCTGTGTTTATGAACTTCCGCCCCCAACATATTCGGACCCCCATCTTCCAACCCCCAGTCAATCCCCGTCCAATCACCGTACGACGATAAACCGCACACCCCGCGTTTTGTCATCGCGACTTTATCAAAGGATGCGTCCGTCAGACTGCGACCGGCCATTTCCATATATACCCTTCAGCTCCTCCCAACCTTCATTTATTCATCTAATATTCCCTGTGACACCCCCCCTCATGGCCTCGTAATAGATTGTTTTAGTATTTTATCCCCCTCAATCCGGACGTTCCCCCCCCCCCCCTTTCCAGTCCAGACACTTTCCCCCCCGCACTTCCAGTCCAGACACTTTCCCCCCTCCTTTACCAGTCCTTCCCCCCCTTCAGGACGCTCCCCCCCCCCCCCAACACTTCCAGTCGGACACTTCCCCCCGCCCCTTCCAGTCTGGACAGCTCCTCCCCCCCCCTTCCAGTCTGGACGCTCCCCCCCCCCCTCCAGTCTGGACGCTCCCCCACCCCCCCCCCCCCCCTTCCAGAGTTTAGTATTTATCTCTGGACGCTCTCCCCCCGTCCCCCTTCAAGTCCCGGACGCTCCCCCCTTCCATCTTCCCAGTCTGGACGCTTTCACCCCCCCCCCTTCCAGTCTGGACGCTTTCACCCCCCTTCCCAGTCTGGACGCTTTCCCCCCCCCTTCCAGTCTGGACGCTTTCACCCCCCCCCCTTCCAGTCTGGACGCTTTCACCCCCCCCTTCCAGTCGGGCGCTTTCACCCCCCCCCCCCCTTCCAGTCCGGACGCTTTCACCCCCCCCTTCCCAGTCGGACGCTTTCACACCCCCCCCCTTCCAGTCCGGAACGCTTTCACCCCCCCCCCTTCCAGTCCGGACCCTTTCACACCCCCCCCCCCCTTCAGTCCAGACTCTCTTTCACCACCCCCCCTTCCAATCCGGACACTTTCACCCCCTTCCAGTCCAGGTCAATTTCCGGCTTTCAGCGCTATCACACTTTGAATGACAATTGCGCGGTCATGCAACACTGTATCATATGAATTTTTAGCATTTTTTTGAGACAGATAAAGCTTTATTTTGGTGGTGTTTATTCACCGCTGGGATTTTTATATTTTTGTACTATACAAATGAAAAAAATTTTGTCAAAAAAAACGTTCCAAAAATTTTGAAAAAAAGTGTTTTTCTTCTAGAATTTTGCAAATAAATAATCTTTCTTCATAAATCTTGGCCAAAAGTTATTCAGTTATCTTTTTAGTAAAAAAAAAAAAAAAAATCCCAAATTAGTTTATAACCAAAAATTTATAATTTTTTCAAAAAACATTTTTTACATTTTTTTATATTATTATTTGTTTTTTTTTTTTTTTTTAACATACTGTCACCCTAGCACTACATTGTTACCATGGTGACGCTGTACTACTTGTGGGGGAGTGATGAAGATTTGTTTTTTTGTACACTGATTGCTTTTACACCCATAAAGGCTGTAAAAGCAATCATTTCTCCTTCTCTCCTGGCTGCATTCATGCAGCCATTGAGAAATACTGTGTGAGCTGTGATTGGTCACAGCTTGTCACATGGTACAAGGCTGTTGTGAATGGCCCTGTACCATGTGACCTCTGTGATCATTCACAGAATTCACACGTAGTAAGCAATGATGTCAGAAGTGACATCTTACACCTATTCATGTGATCGCTGATTGGCCAATCAGTGATCACATGATCAGAACCTCACACAGAAGTCCCGTACAGCGGTTGTTTTTCCGCTGTGTCCTCCGGGATCGCGGTGCCGCACGTTCCCAGGGAACGCACCGTCCATAATGGCGTTTATGAATGGCAAAACCGCCCCTGCACTGCCACCCTCTGGCCATTTATATACATGGGCCAGACAGGAAGTGGTTAACCCCTCGCCTACCGGACACTTCCACCCCCTTCCTGTCCAATTTCCAGCTTTCTGCGCTGTCACACTTTGACAATTGCGTGGTCATGCAACACTGTATCCATATGAAATTTTTATCTTTTTTTTTTTGACAGACAGAGCTTTCTTTTGGTGGTATTTAATCACCTCTGGGATTTTATTTTTTCTTAAACAAACCAAAAACCACTGGAAATTTTGTAAAAAAAAAAAAATTTTTCATAGTTTTTGTTATAAAATTTTGTAAATAAGTAAATTTTCTCCTTCACTGATGTGTGTCACTGATGTGTGCTAACGAGGGCTGCAGTGATGGGCACTGATAGGTGACTCTGATGGGCACTGATGAGGAGGCACTGGTAGGTGGCACTGATGGGCATTGACAGGCATCACTAATGGGCACTGAAAGGCAGCACTCATATATGGCACTAATAGGCAGCACTGACTGGCAATGCTAGGCGGCACTGATAGGTGGCACTGACTGGCATTGATCGGTGGCACTGATGAGTGACACTGAAAGGCAGCTCAGATGGGCACTGATATGTGGCATTGATGTGACATGGATGAGCACTGACAGGTGGCACTGCTGGGGCTACACAGATCATGATCAGTGCCCTGATGATCAGTGTAGATGTCCCCTCCGAGGAATGCCGATTACCGGCTCTCCTCTCCTCTGTCAGTGTGACAGCTCGCGAGGAGAGAAATGCCGATAACCAGCATTTCCCAATTTACATGCGATCAGCTGTGATTGGACACAGCTGATCACATGACCGAGCCGACATCTTTGGCTCTTTCCATTGATCGGTGATCCGCTATGTCTGAGGGACACAGCGCACCGCCGATCGCTGCACTGCGCACTCCCTGAGCCACGCATGCGTGGTGAGAATGGGAGGACATCATATGACGTCCTCCCAGAACGAGAGAGAACCGCCTTGCGTCCATCATTGTACTATATGGCGGGGGCGGGAGGCAGTTAAAGGTGTGCTTTAGTCCGCTCCCCGAAGGGGTAGGACCTCTACCCTGATCCCCCGGGGCACGAGGCTCCTTACAGGGACTGAGGTTTCGACATGATCCACCTGGCAAAAAAAAGGCTGGTGGACCCCTTTCCTTGTGGCTACCTGAAGCCGACCACCAAGTGCCGGTCAAGCCTGCATTACCTGTCTTTCTGGTTTGGTATATATGGATGGACAGGTGCCTTACTATTCAGACCACGGAGGATACTGACCACTTTTTTTTGGCGTGGCATGGGTTCACACCAGGGGCGGACTGACCATTTGGAAACTCGGGCACTGCCCGAGGGCCTGAGGTCAGTAGGGGGCCCCATGAGATGCCCCTGGTACCTTTTTCATAGGCTTTTTTGAGTTTGGGCAAGGACACAGGGGCCCCATGATCCCCTATTGCCTGGGGGCCCCATGAGTTGACAGTCCGCCCCTGGTTCACACTACAGGAAGGACAGCTGACCCTGCAGAGGCAGCAGATCCCTGGAGCACTTTATTTTTGGTTTATTTAGCCTGCACCGCCTGTTGATTCGGTAAGTTACATAGACTGACAGGTGGAACACGTGATTGATTGCACTGTATGGTCACTATTTGCCGTGTGGAGAGGAACATACTCACTGTATGTATGAGGAGTGTGCAGCATAAAGTTATTAATCACGAATTTGGGCGAGGGGGAGGAATTTATCACTGGATAGAAGCGATCGTGGTGATATCGATGGTGACACACACACTTACAATGTTTGCATTGAAGGATCGCGCACTATGTCTCCTTTATTTGCTTTTAGGTACTTGGAATAGAAGACGCATTGGTGTGTGGTCTGTGATGTACAGAGAAGTGAGAGAACACCAAGTACTGGGATCAAAGGAAGATCCTACAGAGCGCACTTTATACTCACGGTGACTGACACTGCTTATATATATATATTGGGTGACCGGAAACCGGTACATTATTGTCTGTGCAACATGAGTGCAATCCATACAACTCCGATACATACAGCTTTCCCCTCCCCCTCCCCCTCTCCTCTTCCCTCCCATCTCTTCTCTCCACCTTGCTCTCCCTCCCTCTCCTCTTTCCCCTTCTCTCCTCCTTCAGTCCCCCTCCTTCCTCTCCTCTCATTCCCCCTCTCCCCTCCCTTCTCCTCTCCTCCTTCAGTCCCCTACTTCATCTCCTCTGCTTCCCTCCTTTCTTTCCTCTCCCCTCCTCTCTGTTTTCCTCTCCCTCCCCTCTTCTCCTCTCTTCTGCTTCTCCTTTCCCATCCCCTCTCCTCCTCTCTCTTCTCCCCTCATCTCCCCCTTTCCTCTCCTCTCCCTCCCTTCTCCACTCCCTTCTCCTCTACCCCCTCCACCTTCCCCTCCTCTGTTCTTCTCTTCCTCTCCCCTCCTCCTTCATCTCCTCTCCCTACTGCCCTCCTCCTTCATCTCCTCTTCTCCAGTCCCCTCCTCTCCTCCTTCCTCTCTTCTCTCCTCTCTATCCGCTTCCCTCTTCTTCCCCTCCCTCTCTCTTCTCTCCCCTCTCCTCTCTTCTCTCCCCACCCTCTCTTCAATTCTCCTCTCCCCTCCCTAATCCCCTCCCCTCTCCCCCTTCCTTCGCCCCTCTCCTCTCCCCATCTTCCCCCCTCCCCTTCTCCTCTCTTCTGTAATACCCTCCCCACTCCTCCCCCCTCCCCCTCCCCTCTCTTCTCTAATCTCTTGCCTACTCCTCTCCCCCTCCCCTCTTCTTTCCCTCCCCTCTCCTCCTTCCTCTTCTCCCCTCCCCTCCCCTCTTCTTTCCCTCCCCCTCTCCTCCTTCCTCTTCTCCCCTCCCCTCTTCTTTCCCTCCCCCTTCCTCTTCTCTCCCTCCTCTCCTCTCCCCCACTTTCTCCCCTCCCTCCTCCTTCTCCCCTCCTTCTCCTTCCTCCTCTTCTCTCCCTTCTCCCTCCTCTCTCTCCCCTCTTCTCCCTTCCTCTTCTCCCTCTCTTCTCTCCCTCCCCTCCTCTTCTCCCCTCTTCTCTCCTTCCTCTTCTCCCCTCCCCTCCTTCCTCTCCTCTCCCTCCCCTCCTTCCTCTCCCTCTCTCTCCCCCCCTTCCTCTCCCTTCTCCTCTCCCCCTCCATTCTCCTCTCCCCCTCCATTCTCTCCGTTCTCCTCTCCCCCTCCATTCCTTCTCCCCCCTCCTTCCTTTCCACTCCCTCCCATTCCCTCCCCCTACCTCTCTTCTCCTCCCCTCTCCTCTCCTTCAGTCTCCTCCTTCCACTCCTCTTATTCTTCTTCTCCTCCACCCTACCTTTTCCTCATCTTCTTCTCTCCTCATTCCTTCTTGGCCTCTCCTCACTTCATCTTCTCTCCATCCTCTCCTTTCTCTCCTGACCATGCATCTTCAAAATGAATACAAGTCAGCACTGACAGCGCCCACCATTTTGTTGTTCACTTTAAAGCAGAACTAAAGTCTGCAATCCTTACCTTGGTTCCAACCGTCTAATGCCCGCGGGGTCCCTTGGCAGCATCTCCACCTCAACCCCCCCCCCCCCCCCCCGGCTTCTTCCAGGTGCCGGTCTTCAGCCATCCTGATTGATCGGCAGTTACAAGAGTGATTGTCCGCTTCCACAAGGATTGGCCGGGTATGGAATATGTATACTTACACGGGTCCACATTGGATCAATATAACTGCAAAATAAAGCCATACCTGGAAGCCAGCTGTAAAACCTATACAGTGGCCTTCCTCAACCTTTATACCCCAGAGGAACCCTTCAAATAATTTTCAGGTCTCAGGGAACTCCTGCTATCAGAGGGCATTGGGATAATACCCTGTACATTGGTGGTCAGTGGGAAGAATGCTGGAATGTCATCTCAACAGTCAGCTAACAAGATGATTGGCTCTGCCAAGTGACATTAGACCTGGAACCAATCAGGAACCATCAAATGGGAGACCAATCAGCCACAGGTGAAGGAACCCCTGGCACTCCCTGGAGGAACCTTGGTTGAGAATGGATGCTATACACAATATGCTCTGAGCTGTGTTGAGGATCTTGTAGTTTTTAAATTTGATCACAAGATGGCGCCATCACTCCAGTTTTAGATTACAATTTAATTCTGTTCTGTTGGAAAAGCAAAACAATATATACAGTGGGGATCGAAAGTTTGGGCACCTCAGCTAAAAATTTGTATTAATGTGCATAAAGAAGCCAAGGAAAGATGGAAAAATCTCCAAAAGGCATCAAATTACAGATTAGACATTCTATAATATGTCAACAAAAGTTAGATTTTATTTCCATCATTTACACTTTCAAAATAACAGAAAACAAAAAAATGGCGTCTGCAAAAGTTTGGGCCCCCTGCAGAGTTAATATCTTGTACTGCCCCCTTTGGCAAGTATCACAGCTTGTAAACGCTTTTTGTAGCCAGCCAAGAGTCTTTCAATTCTTGTTTGAGGTATCTTTGCCCTTCTTCCTTACAAAAGTCTTCCAGTTCTTTGAGATTTCTGGGCTGTCTGTCACGCACTGCTCTTTTAAGGTCTATCCATAGATTTTCAATGATGTTGAGGTCAGGAGATTGTGAAGGCCATGGCAAAACCTTCAGTTTACGCCTCTTGATGTAATCCCCCATGGATTTCGAGGTGTGTTTAGGATCATTATCCATTTGTAGAAGCCATCCTCTCTTTAACTTCAGCTTTTTCACAGATGGCATCAAGTTACCATCCAAAATTTGCTGAAATTTTATTGAATCCATTTTTCCTTCTACTCGTGAGATGTTCCCTGTGCCACTGGCTGCAACACAACCCCAAAGCATGATTGATCCAACCCCATGCTTAACAGTTGGACAGGGGTTCTTTTCATTCAATTCTGTGCCCCTTCTTCTCCAAACGTACCTTTGCTCATTCCGGCCAAAAAGTTCAATTTTAACCTCATCGGTCCACAGAACTTGTTTCCAAAATGCATCAGGCTTGTCTATATGTTCATTTGCAAAGTTCAAACGATGATTTTTGTGGTGAGGTTGTAGAAGAGGTTTTCTTCTGATGACTCTTCCATGAAGACCATATTTGTACAAGTATCTCTTTATAGTGGAATAGTGTACCACAACTCCAGTGTCTGCCAGATCTTTCTGGAGGGATCGTGCAGTCAAACGTGGGTTTTGAATTGTTTTTCTCACAATCCTGCGAGCTGTTCTGTCTGATATTTTTCTTGGTCTTCCAGATGTTGCTTTAACTTCCACTGTTCCTGATGACTGCCATTTCTTAATTACATTCCGAACAGAGGATATTGACATCTGAAAACGCTTTGCTATCTTCTTATAGCCTTCTCCAGCTTTGTGAGCGTCAACTATTTTCAGTTTCAGTTTTCTAGACAACTGCTTAGAAGAACCCATGGTGCTGATTGTTGGGGCAAGGTCAGATGAGTCTGGGCATTTAAAACCTTTGAGATTGACATCACCTGGTCTTCCCAGACGATGATTGAGAACAATCCATGACACTGGCAGGTCTCAGCTTGGCAAAGGGGGCAGTGCATGCTATAAATTCTGCAGGGGGCCCAAACGTTTTGCAGACGCCATTTTTTTGTTTTCTGTTATTTTGAAAGTGTAAATGATGGAAATAAAATCTAACTTTTGTTGACATATTATAAGAATGTCGAATCTGTAATTTGATGCCTTTTGGAGATTTTTCCATCTTTCTTTGGCTTCTTTATGCACATTAATACAAATTTTTAGCTGGGGTGCCCAAACTTTCGATCCCCACTGTATACACTATATTGCCCCAAGTATGGGGCCCCGCCCTTTACCATGGACATGACCTTTAATGGCCCCCCAGTCTTAGTCTGTAGGGTTCAATATTGAGTTGGCCCCCGCCCTTTCCACACACATGACCTGTAATGGCCCCCCAGTCTTAGTCCGTAGGGTTCAATATTGAGTTGGCCCCGCCCTTTGCAGCTATAACAGCTTCAACTCTTCTGGGAAGGCCGTCCACAAGGTTTAGGAGGGTGTCTATGGGAAGGTTGGACCATTCTTCCAGAAGCACATTTGTCAGGTCAGGCACTGATGTCGGGGGAGGAGGCCTGGCTCGCAGTCTCCGCTCTAATTCATCCCAAAGGTGTTCTATGGGGTTGAGGTCAGGACTCTGTGCAGGACAGTCAAGTTCCTCCACCCCAAACTGGCTCCTCCATGTCTTTATGGACCTTGCTTTGTGCAGTGGCATGCAGTCATGTTGAAACAGGAAGGGGCCATCCCCAAACTCCTCCCACAAAGTTGTCACCTTAAAAATGTCACCTTAAGAATTCCCTTATTTGGAGCCACGTCGCGTTTTGTAGGGTGTGATCCAGTGCGGGCAAATCGCACTGTGATTGTGATGCGTTTGGGAGAGTCATTAACTTTATTGACACCCGCGGCAGATCGCAAACACAATGCGATTGCAATGCACTCAGGGATCGCAGCGCAAATGTGTGAATCCGGGGCTAATGTCAGCCATAGATGGGTCAAAAATCGGCCGATTTTCACAACGTTAGTGGGTTAATTGGTCGGCCGTTTTTTAGGCTTTTTGCACATTTTTTCTTTATCGGCCACGTTGGAATATTCGCGGCCGATTTTGACAATCACCCGATTTTCCCAACAATGATGGGCAAATTGGCCGATCGTTTTACCGATAAAAAAAAAATCTGAGAGAATTCAAATTCCAGTCCGCTATTATATTTTACATAAAAAGTCTTGCAGTTGCAACAATGTATCTATTTGTATCTGAATAAAAACATCTGTATCTGAAATGGATACAAATAGATACATTGTTGCAACCGCAAGACTTTCATGGAAAATATAATAGCGGACTGGAATTCGAATTCTTTTTCTTCTTATTATTATTCTCATGTATTGCTCCCGTGTGCTCCTGTCTCTGCGAGGCACAAAAGTAATGATGGGATTAAATGCCGGCCATAGACGGGATGAAAATCGGCCATTTTTTTTTTACCGCTGGCGGTAACGTCGGTCGATCGAACGACCGATTTTTCATGTGTTTTTTTTTTTAAAAACAGATGGTTTTCGACCCGTCTGTGGCCTGCATTAGTCACAGAGACCTTCTGTATTTTTGGGGGGGTCAACTTACTAAAGGAAAATATAGACTGTGCACTTTGCAAGTACAGTTGCTCCAGCTTAGTGAAGATGAAGCTTGCAAATAATACCCAATCACGTGCAAGGAAAATGTAAAAAAAAAAAAAAAAAAAAACGAGAAAAAAAAAGAAAAAAAAAAAACTGAAACGAAAAGAGAAAAAAAGAGAGAAAAAAGAAAAAAAACCGAGAAAAAAAGAAAAAAAAAAAAACTGAGAAAAGAAAGAGAAAAAAAAAGAGACCGAAAAAAAAAAATACCGAAAAAAAAAAAGAAAAAAATGAGGAAAAAGAAAAAAAAAAAAAAAAAAAACCAAAACGAAAACAAAAAGCATTTTTGCTTGCACATGGTTAGCTGATGATTACCGCCCTTGCAGAGTGCGCAGTCTACTTGCCTTTAGTAAATCCACCCCATTTGTCCGGGACAATAAAGTTTTATTGATGTCGACGTCGGAGCAGCCAATGATCTGCCCGCGCGTGGCTGCTCGTCTTTTCTCCGTTGTGGTTAATATTCGATGTCGTCACAACCGCACAAAACACAAAAGACATCCGCATCACCCCAAGAGAAATCTTTATTATAAAGTCATTGAATGATTATTCCTCCACTGAGGGAGGAGGAAGGGACGGACGTCACTCGGCGTTCATTTGCTCTTTGTACGCTTTCCTCACTAGCAGGCGCCGTTCTCGCTCGTACTGCTTCATTCGCTGGACGTAACTGGAGGGCGGAGAGAAAGCAGAAGGATGGTAAACGCACAACAAAACGTAAATAGCGTGGTGCAGGTGCTACTTTAACTGACAATTGCGCGGTCATGCAATGCTGCACCCAAAATAAAATTTACGTCCTTTTTTTCCCCACAAATAGAGCTTTCTTTCGGTGGTATTTGATTATCTGTGCAATTTTTTATGCTTTAAAAAAAAAAAAAAAAAAAAAAAAAAACATTTTGACTTTTTGCTATTAAACATGTCCAGTAATTTTTTTTTTTTTTTTTTTAAATCAAATTTAGTCATAACATTTTGGCCAAAATGTATTCTGCTCCGTGTCTTTGCTAAAAACAATCCCAATACGTATAAATTAATTGGTTTACATGAAAGTTATAGCGTTTACGAATGGCGGTATAGATACTTTTTTAAATTTTTACTAGCAATGGCGGCGATCAGCGACTTATAGCGGGACTGCCGCGGGGGCATTCTGACACTGGGGGGGGGGGACTGATTTGGTGTCACCAACACAGTGATCAGTGCTAATAAAAAGCCCTGACACTGTACTAATGACACTGGGCAGGGAGGGGTTAACATCTGGGGCGATCAAAGGGTTAACTGTGTGCTGTGTTTTACACTGTAAGCACACTGCTTTGTATGGCTCTGCTATGCAGAGCCATACAAAGCAGTGTGCAGGAGCTGACAGGGGAGAGATCTGTGTTGTTTATACACAGGTCTCTCCTTCCGTCGGTAATACTCGGAGATCGCCGGGTGATGGTGGGGAATCACCGGCAGGGACCAGGCGATTAACGGCCAAGGCCGCAAATGGCGGCGAGGGTAGGGCACGCTCACCCCTTACCCAGAACTTCAAATCACATTTATATTTTTATATATATATATATTATATATATACACACACACACATATAGTTGCACTGCAACGTGACTGCTACAGTTTGGGCCGGCTATGCAGAATCACACGCATTTATTTCCAGATAGGGGCCGCCCACCCGGCTGCGCTGCCATTGGCTCCCTTACATGCCAATCACCGGGTCCCAGTCAGCGATTCATGGCCGGGGACCCGAGTGAGATCTGTGTACGTAAACAACGGGGATCTGCAAAGCAGGGAATAAAAAGCAGCACAGCCCCTTATAAAAAAAAATTGAGAGAGAATAAAGAAACAAAAGAAACATCCCCTGGAACTTTGTATAGCCAAAAAAACCCACACAGAGCATGCAAAAATATAAAACAATAAAATGTTTATTACAAAATTAGTTTCATTAAAAACGAAATCAGAAGATTCAGTCGAGTTGAACTGCAGCACAATGATTCACATTCAACAAAATATACAACGTGCACGAGATTTGACCGTCCGTGTTACATCGATCAGCAAGAGGGGCCGACGACCCAAAAAAAAAAAAGCTTGCACAATGATATCATCCCGAACAAATCCAACACATTTCGGAAATTCAAGTTTCCTTCTTCAGGGAATAAAAATAATAATAAAGTGTCAGGTCTAAAACATAACAAAATATCAAATTGATGTAAACAACACAGTACATAATATCATCAAAGAATCGTGTGCAAGGAGGCTGGTCCCTCATACACTCACAGATTGTAAAATAACACACAGTTAACCCCTTGATCGCCCCTAGATGGTCACCCCTTCCTGCCCAGTGTCATTAGTACAGTGTCAGTGTATATTATTTAGCACTGATCACTGTATTGGTGTCACTGGAGATGTCAGTGGCAGTTAGTCAGTCCCCCCCCCCCCCCCCCCCCCCCAGTGTCAGAATGTCTGCCGTACTTACAGTCCCGTTATAAGTCGCTGATCACCACCATTACTCGGATTAAAAATAAAAAAAAATCCAGTATCTATACCAGGGGTCTCCAAACTACGGCCCTCCAGCTGTTGAGATACTACAAGTCCCATCATGCCTCTGCCTCTGGGAGTCTTGCCTGTGGCTGTCAGAGTCTTGCAAGGCCTCATGGGACTGGCAGTACCTCAACACCTGGAGGGCCACAGTCTGGAGACCCCCCGATCTGTACCACAGTCTGGAGACCCCCCGATCTGTGCCACAGTCTGGAGACCCCCCCCGATCTGTGCCACAGTCTGGAGACCCCCCCCGATCTGTGCCACAGTTGGAGACCCCCCCCGATCTGTGCCACAGTCTGGAGACCCCCCCCCCGATCTGTGCCACAGTCTGGAGACCCCCCCCCCGATCTGTGCCACAGTCTGGAGACCCCCCCCCGATCTGTGCCACAGTCTGGAGACCCCCCCCGATCTGTGCCACAGTCTGGAGACCCCCCCGATCTGTGCCACAGTCTGGAGACCCCCCGATCTGTACCACAGTCTGGAGACCCCCGACCTATACCATAGTTTGGAGACCCCCGACCTATACCATAGTCTGGAGACCCCCGACCTATACCATAGTTTGGAGACCCCCGACCTATACCATAGTCTGGAGACCCCCGACCTATACCATAGTTTGGAGACCCCCGACCTATACCATAGTCTGGAGACCCCCGACCTATACCATAGTTTGGAGACCCCCCCGACCTATACCATAGTCTGGAGACCCCCGACCTATACCATAGTTTGGAGACCCCCGATCTATACCATAGTCTGGAGACACTATAACTTTTGCGCAAACAAATCAATATACACTCACTGCCCACTTTATTAGGTCCAATTGCTTGGTAACACCAATTGCTTATCAGCCAATCACACGGCAGCAACCTAATGCATTTAGGCATGTAGACGTGGTGAAGACGACTTGCTGAAGTTCAGACTGAGCATCAGAATGGGGAAGAAAAGGGATTTAAGTGACTTTGAACGTGGCATTGTTGTTGGTGCCAGACAGGCTGGTCTGAGTATTTCCAAAAACTGCTGATCTACTGGGATTTTCACGCACAACCATCTGTAGGGTTTACAGAAAATGGTCCAAAAAAGAGAATATATATCCAGTTGTGTGGAGGAAAACGCCTTGTTGATGTCAGAGGAGAATGGGCAGACTGGTTCCAGATGATAGAAAGGCAACTAGTAACTCAAATAACCACTCGTTACACCCAAGGTGTGCAGAATACCATCTCTGGACACACAACACGTCCAACCTTGAAGCAGATGGGCTACAGTAGTAGAAGACCACACCGGGTGCCACTCCTGTCAGTAAAGAACAGGAAACGGAGGCTACAATTCACACAGATCACCAAAATTGAATAGAAAATTGGAGAAACGTTGCCTGATCTGATGAGTCTGGATTTCAGCTGCGACAATCAGATGGTAGGGTCAGAATTTGGTGTAGACAACATGAAAGCATGGATCCATCCTGCCTTGTCTCAATGGTTCAGGCTGGTGGTGTCATGGTGTGGGGGATCCATCCTGCCTTGTATCAATGGTTCAGGTTGGTGGTGGTGGTGTCATGGTGTGGGGGATCCATCCTGCCTTGTATCAATGGTTCAGGTTGGTGGTGGTGGTGTCATGGTGTGGGGGATCCATCCTGCCTTGTATCAATGGTTCTGGCTGGTGGTGGTGTCATGGTGTGGGGGATCCATCCTGCCTTGTATCAATGGTTCTGGCTGGTGGTGGTGGTGGTGTCATGGTGTGGGGGATCCATCCTGCCTTGTATCAATGGTTCAGGCTGGTGGTGGCGGTGTCATGGTGTGGTGGATCCATCCTGCCTTGTATCAATGGTTCAGGCTGGTGGTGGCGGTGTCATGGTGTGGTGGATCCATCCTGCCTTGTATCAATGGTTCAGGTTGGTGGTGGTGTCATGGTGTGGTGGATCCATCCTGCCTTGTATCAATGGTTCAGGTTGGTGGTGGTGTCATGGTGTGGTGGATCCATCCTGCCTTGTATCAATGGTTCAGGCTGGTGGTGGTGTCATGGTGTGGTGGATCCATCCTGCCTTGTATCAATGGTTCAGGCTGGTGGTGGTGTCATGGATGGTGTGGTGGATCCATCCTGCCTTGTATCAATGGTTCAGGCTGGTGGTGGTGTCATGGTGTGGTGGATCCATCCTGCCTTGTATCAATGCTTCAGGCTGGTGGTGGTGTCATGGATGGTGTGGTGGATCCATCCTGCCTTGTATCAATGGTTCAGGCTGGTGGTGGTTTCATGGATGGTGTGGGGGGAGATTTTCTCAGCACTAGCAAAAGTGGACCTAATAAAGAGTACATTTATTGTTTTGTTGTTTTTTTTTTTGTTTTTGTTTTTTCAGCAAAAAACATACCAGAATACATTTTTGCCTAACTTTATGAAGAATTTTTTTATTGTATCTTTTATAGCAAAAAAAAAATATATTGTTTTTTTTCTAAATGTCTGGCCTATTTTCATTAATATAGAAAAAAATTAAAAAAACCCAGCGGTGATCAAATACCACCAAAAGAAAGCTCTATTTGTGTGTTTAAAAAAATTATATGAACTTAATTTATGAAAAGGGTTGCATGACCGCGCAATTGTCAGTTAAATGAGAGCAGCGCTGTATTTAAAAAATAATTATAAAAAAATGGTCTGGTCATGAAGGGGGGTAAAACCTTTTGAAGGGCAAGTGGTGACACCCGTGGGTTAAAGTATATGTGAACCCTCACCTGGTAAAACAACATATTCAGTTTCCTATAGATATGAAAGGTGAACCATTCCACAAAAACATCCCACACACCTACCTCTCAAAAAAATTAAAGGAAGACTTTGTAATCCGAGTCGCATCAAATCCATGACACTCCCGGGATATGGATCTGGTCAGGTAAGTCACAGAGGGGGTTGTTCATCAGTTTCAGCTGCATTGGTATTAATGAAATTACCAACAGGTACACTAGGTGGGCAACAATGAGACGACCCCCAAAACAGGAATAGTTTTACAGGTGGAGGCCACTGACATTTTTTTCCTACTCATCTTTTCTGACTGTTTTTCACTAGTTTTGCATTTGGCTCAGGTCAGTGTCACTACTGGTAGCATGAGGCCATACCTGAACCCTACAGAGGTTGCACAGGCAGTCCAACTCCTCCAGGATGGCCCATCAATACGTACCATTGCCAGAAGGTTTGCTGTGTCTCCCAGCACAGTCTCAAGAGCATGGAGGAGATTCCAGGAGACAAGAGCACGGAGGAGATTCCAGGAGACAAGAGCACGGAGGAGATTCCAGGAGACAAGAGCATGGAGGAGATTCCAGGAGGAACAGGAGCACGGAGGAGATTCCAGGAGACAGGCGGTTCCTCTAGGAGGGCTGGACAGGGCCATAGAAGGTCCTTAACCCATCAGCAGGACCGGTATCTGCTCCTTTGTGCAAGGAGGAACAGGATGAGCCCTGCCAGAGCCTTACAAAATGACCTCCAGCAGGCCACTGGTGTGAATGTCTCTGACCAAACAATCTGAAACAGACTTCATGAGGGTGGCCTGAGGGCCCGACGTCCTCTAGTGGGCCCTGTGCTCACTGCCCAGCACCATAGACCTGGATTGGCATTTGCCATTGAACCCCAGAATTGGCAGGTCCACCACTGGCACCCTGTGCTATTCACAGATGAGAGCAGGTTCCCCCTGAGCACATGTGACAGACGTGAAAGGGTCTGGAGAAGCCGTGGAGAACATTCTGCTGCCTGTAACATGGCTCAGTATGACCGTTGTGGTGGTGGGTCAGTGATGGTCTGGGGAGGCATCTTCCATGGAGGGACTCACAGACACCTCTACAGGCTAGACAATGGCACCCTGACTGCCATTAGGTATCGGGATGAAGTCCTTGGATCCACTGTCAGACCCTATGCTGGTTCAGTGGGTCCTGAGTTCCTCCTGGGGCAGTGTGTCCTGGGTTCCTCCTGGTGCAGTGGGTCCTAGGTTCCTCCTGGTGCAGTGGGTCCTAGGTTCCTCCTGGTGCAGTGGGTCCTGGGTTCCTCCCGGGGCAGTGGGTCCTGGGTTCCTCCCGGGGCAGTGGGTCCTGGGTTCCTCCTGGGGCAGGACAATGCCCGGCCTCATGTGGGGGGAGTAGGCAGGCAGTTCCTGGAAGATGAAGGAATTGATACCACTGAATGGCCCCCACACTCGCCTGACCTAAATCCAATAGAACCCCTCTGGGATGTCATGTTGCGGTCCCATCCGACGCCGCCAGGTTGCCCCTCAGACTGTCCAGGAGCTCAGTGATGCCCTGGTCCAGATCTGGGAGGAAATACCCCAGGACACCATCCGTGGTCTCATTAGGAGCCCCCATCCCCCGACGTTGTCAGGCATGCATACAAGCACGTGGGGGCCACACAGACTACTGAGGACCATTCTGAGTTGCTGCAATGACATTTCACTTTTTTCACAGGCGAGTCCATGGTGACAATGTACTACTTGTGGGGGGTGATGAAGATTTTTTTTTTTTTTTTTTTTTCCACACGGATTACTTTTGCACCCATAAAGGCTGTACAATCATTTCTCCTGTCTAGCTGCATTTCTGCACCCATTGAGAAATACGGTGTGAGCTGTGATTGGTCACAGCTCGTCACATGGTACAAGACTGTTGTGAATGGCCCTGTACCATGTGATCTCTGTGATCGTTCACAGATTCCACACATAGTAAGCAATGATGTCAGAAGTGACACCTTGCTTACTACTCTGCATGTGGTCACTGATTGGCCAATCAGTGATCACACGATCGTGACCTCGCACAGAGGTCCTGTACGACGATCGGTGTTCCACTGTCCGGAGAAACACAGTGGGCACGGGAGCGCGCACAAGCAGGGGGCGGGGAGGCCGTTTATAAACAACAGCCGGACCGGAGGTGGTTAAAGAGAAAGGTTTTCAGGGATCGTCTAAAGTTGGATAGATTAGGAGACAGCCGGACAGGTTGGGGTAGGGAGTTCCATTGGATGGGAGAAGCTCGGTAGAAGTCCTGGAGGCGAGCATGGGAGGAGGTGACACGAATAAGTTTTACTTGGAGTGTTTCTGTAATCGGCATAATAATCTGATCTACGACACACATTCCGTGTCGTCACATGGGCTGGGCTCGCCAGGACTGGGCCATTACACAAGCGCAGCTCAGTCCAGGGGGAGTCCCCTCCCCCCACCGCTACCGAAGAGGAGGACATCATCAGGTCGGCTAGAGGACTATGGGTGGGGGGGGAATCAGCACAGCAGATGTACCCTCAGCTGCTGTGTACAGGGGCCCTTATAGCACACAATGCAGTGTACAGGGGCCCTTATAGCACACAATGCAGTGTACAGGGGCCCTTATAGCACACAATGCAGAGTTTATTTATTTATTTATTTCAGGTACTTCTATAGCGACATCAATTTACGCAGTGCTTTACATATATATTGTACATTCACATCAGTCCCCGCCCCTGAGGAGCGTACAATCTAAAGTCCCTAACTTACATACACAACCTTGGGTCAATTTAGACAGGGGCCAATTCACCCACCAGCATGTCTTTGGTTGGGATACGAACCGACGATCCTAGTACTGCCAGGCGGAAGTGCTAACCATTTAGCCACTAGGGGCCCTTATAGTACATAAGGCAGAGTGTATGGGGGCCCTTATAGCACACAATGCAGAGCGTACAGGGGCCCTTATAGCACACAATGCAGAGCGTACAGGGGCCCTTATAGCACAAATGCAGAGCGTACAGGGGCCCTTATAGCACACAATGCAGAGCGTACAGGGGCCCTTATAGCACACAATGCAGAGCGTACAGGGGCCCTTATAGCACACAATGCAGAGTGTACAGGGGCCCTTATAGCACACAATGCAGAGCGTAGAGGGGCCCTTATAGCACACAATGCAGAGCGTACAGGGGCCCTTATAGCACACACATGCAGAGTGTACAGGGGCCCTTATAGCACACAATGCAGAGCGTACAGGGGCCCTTATAGCACACAATGCAGAGCGTACAGGGGCCCTTATAGTACACAATGCAGAGCGTGTAGGGGCCCTTATAGTACACAATGCATAGTCTAGGGGGCCCCTACAGTGCACAATGTATAGTGGCTCCTATAATGCATAGTGTGTATAGGGGCCCTTATAGTACACAATGCATAGTGTGTATAGGGGCCCTTATAGCACACAGTGCAGAGTGCATAGGGCCCCTTATAGTACACAGGGCATAGTGTTTAGGGGCCCCTATGGGGCACAATGCATAGTGTTTAGGGGCCCCTATGGTGCACAATGCATAGTGTTTAGGGGCCCCTACGGGGCACAATGCATAGTGTTTAGGGGCCCCTACGGGGCACAATGCATAGTGTTTAGGGGCCCCTACGGGGCACAATGCATAGTGTTTAGGGGCCCCTACGGGGCACAATGCATAGTGTTTAGGGGCCCCTACGGGGCACAATGCATAGTGTTTAGGGGCCCCTACGGGGCACAATGCATAGTGTTTAGGGGCCCCTACGGGGCACAATGCATAGTGTTTAGGGGCCCCTATGGTGCACAATGCATAGTGTTTAGGGGCCCCTATGGGCACAATGCATAGTGTTTAGGGGCCCCTATGGTGCACAATGCATAGTGTTTAGGGGCCCCTATGGTGCACAATGCATAGTGTTTAGGGGCCCCTATGGTGCACAATGCATAGTGTTTAGGGGCCCCTATGGTGCACAATGCATAGTGTTTAGGGGCCCCTATAGTACACAATGCAGAGTGTATAGGGGCCCCTATAGTACACAATGAAGAGTGTATAGGGGCCCCTATAGTACACAATGAAGAGTGTATAGGGGCCCCTACAGCACAAAATGCAGAGTGTTTAGGGGCCCCTATGGTGCACAATGCAAGTGTGGGGCCCTTATAGCACACAATGCAGAGTGTATAGGGGCCCTTATAGCACACAATGCAGAGTGTATAGGGGCCCTTATAGCACACAATGCAGAGTGTATAGGGGCCCTTATAGCACACAATGCAGAGTGTATAGGGGCCCTTATAGCACACAATGCAGAGTGTATAGGGGCCCTTATAGCACACAATGCAGAGTGTAATAGCACACAATGCAGAGTGTATAGGGGCCCTTATAATACATAAAGCAGAGAGTGTAGGGGCCCTTATAGTACACAATGCAGAGTGTATAGGGGCCCTTATGGCGCACAATGCAGAGTGTATAGGGGCCCCTACGGCGCACAATGCAGAGTGTATAGGGGCCCTTACATAGTAACCCGATGCATTAAATATCACAATGCCTTCACAGGTGGAGTCAGTCTGGAGGAGGGGGCGTTCCTAGGCAGGTTGTATTTGCATACAGAACGCCCACATATGCTGAGCCTCCATGACTGACAGAACTGCAATCCAATGAAAGGGGCGGGGCAGGGACAGTCAGGCTGGGGAGTAAAGTTTGAGGGGGTTTTTTTTTTGGGGGGGGGGGGGGGGGGACACGGAAGGTAAGCCATGCTCTGATTACACCTCTGCATCGTCCCGGTGTCCCCCTGGGGGAGGGGTGAGCAGTAATGCCCGGAGTCCCCCTTTATGAATGGCGGTATACTCACTCCAAGTGCTGGCAGTAATCATACTCATGGCGCTCGTCCATGCAGCCGAAGATATTGAGCCCCATGTCCCTCTTACACTTCATGAGTTTGATGAGGAGATGGGCGCAGTAATCCCGGTGAGCCAGCGGCAGCTTAGCCAAGTTCATCTCTTCCTGGGTGGCCACCATCTCTGCCAGAGAGAGGGGAGACAAGGTTATAGTGGGGGTCCTCCACACCGGGGGGGGGGGGGGGGAAATCAGACCCCCGCATTCAGGGACAATCACCCTCTCTCTGTGTCCTGATCACCCATCATCAATAGGGACAGGAAATAAAAGGAAACTAGGTTGTCACCGGAACAGAAAGTGAGGGCAAACGCTCCAGCGGGGACACCGGTCTAGGAGGGGATTTGTGCTGCCTCTGGGACAGGAAATGAGGGGAAATCCCCCCAATGGGGACACAGCGGGCAATAAAATCCCAACCCTGGAGCTGGGCTTCCACAGCCAGACCGTGCTGACCCAGCACCCTTCCTCTCAGAATATTCCACAGCAGCATGCTGGGAGTAGTAGTCACTTTACAGTGCACTCTAGGACTACAATCTCCCCCCCCACACACACCTCAGAAAGGGCATGCTGGGAGTAGTAGTCCCTCTACAATGGGGATGTAATATCCCCCCCAATGGCATGGCTGGGATAGTAGTCCCTCTGTAGAGCACATTGGGAATATAATATCCCCCCCCCCACCCTAGGCATGACATGCTGGGAGTAGTAGTCCCTCTGTAGAGCACATTGGGAATATAATATCCCCCACCCTAGGCATATAATGCTGGGAGTAGTAGTCCCTCTGCAGGGCCCTATGAGACTGTCAACCTCTCCCCCCTCCATTCTCAGATAGGACATGCTGGGAGTAGTAGTCCCTCTGTAGAGCACATTGGGAATAATACCCCTCCCCCCACCCTAGGCATGATATGCTGGGAGTAGTAGTCCCTTTAGTGTCCTATGGGAATGTATTTGCGCCCCCCCCCCCCATGTGTGGCATGCTGGGAGTAGTAGTCCTTCTGCAGGGCCCGATGAGACCGGCAGCCCCTCCCATTCTCAAGAGAGGACATGCTGGGAGTAGTAGTCCCCTCCCCCCCATACACACCCCTTTCCTGGAATTGTTCTCCCACAGGACTGGCCGGTATGGTTCTGGGGTCCGGTTCTGGTTCCCCCATATATCTCCGCACCAGATGAGCGCCCATATTTGCACGAACACCCGAGGGTCACCTCCGCTGCCTGCTATGACATCCCAGTCGCAGGCCTCCTAGTTATCCGAACCGCTGTCGATATCTGTCTCCGGAACGGGCGCCATTTTTGAGAAGCCGACGTTATAGGAAAGCGTTGTGTGATTGGGCTACAAAAAAATGGCCGCCGCAGGTAGATTCAGCCGCAGACACAGCGGACGACAAGAGCCAATGGCAGAGCGGCTCAGCTGACCATAGAGTACCAAACAAAGGAAAAACTGGCCTGGTGAATGTTCTGGGAGTGATTAAGCCTTTACAGCGACCCCTGCGGCCGGAGGAGGTCTCTGCAGAAATCAATGCTTCTGTGAAGGGAGTTGGTGGGTAGCAGCCACATGGGACCCCTGACAGAACACATAGTATACAGGGGCCCCTGACACCGCACATAGTATGCAGGGGCGCCTGACACCGCACATAGCATGCAGGGGCCCCTGACACCGCACATAGCATGCAGGGGCCCCTGACACAGCACATAGTATACAGGGACCCCTGACACTGCACATAGTATACAGGGGCCCCAGACACAGCACATAGTATACAGTGGCCCCTGACACAGCACATAGTATACAGTTGCCCCTGACACAGCACATAGTATACAGTGGCCCCTGACACAGCACATAGTATACAGGGGCCCCTGACACAGCACATAGTATACAGGGGCCCCTGACACTGCACATAGCACATAGTATACAGTGGCCCCTGACACAGCACATAGTATACAGGGGCCCCTGACACAGCACATAGTATACAGTGGCCCCTGACACAGCACATGACACCCCTGACACATATAGTATACAGGGGCCCCTTCACATAGTATACAGGGGCCCCCTGACACAACACATTGTATACAGGGGCCTTTCTAGTCCACAACACATATTGTACAGGAGCCCTTGTGATAACATAGTCCCGAATTGGCTGGGACAGTCATGAATATTGAACAGATGTCCCGACAAAAGCTGGTCCCAGGCTGTGTCCCGGAAATCAGAGCTGGTCACAGGCACAGTGTGTTTCTGTCATTCACATTGACTGCGGCCGGCACCACAACTGGAACTGAAGGGTTTGTTATATAAACTCCGCGCAGTCAAATATTAATGCCATTGAAAACTCGTCATTAAATGAAAAAAAAAAATTCCTCACCAAAGATGGCCGACTTCCAGTTCCTGAGTACGTGATGATGTCATCCAGCCACACCCTTGACACGGTGCGTCATCCTTCAGCTGACATACTGAACAGGGTGTGGGGATGGGGGTGTGTGTCAGGAACTGGATCGTCCACTGGGGGCACTGTGGGTTCCAGACCTGAAGGTCGTAGTTCTGGTGTACACCAGCGGGTGGCTCCCAGCATCCAGCAGTTCCCAGCAATTAGTGTTCACAGGATGCTGGCTGCTGGGAGGGTACTTAGCCCCTCCTCTGCTATCACATTATGACTCTGTTCCTGCTCTTCATCCCGCATGTTACATCTAGCCTGTGATTTGAACCCAGCGGCAGGGTATCTCACTGGTTACCATGCTTTGTAAGTAGGGAATTTAACATGTCTTCTATGGGAAATCTCTTTTGACTTCTCTGCCAGTGAATCTCTGATAAGGACTTGTATATCACGGCTGGTTGGAGCTTTCTGAAGGCTGCTCCTTCAATGGGGGTACCTGTCAGAAACTGGATCACCTGCTGGGGGCACTGTGGGTTCCAGACCTGAAGGTTGTAGTTCTGGTGTCCACCAGCTGGTGACTCCCAGCATCCAGCAGTTCCCAGCAATTAGTGTTCACCGGATGCTGGCTGCTGGGAGGGTAATTAGCCCCTCATCTGCTATTCCATTTTTCCTCAGTATTGTCTGTGTGCCTTTTGTGACTCTGTTCCTGTTCTTGATTCCGCATGTTACATCTAGCCTGTGATTTGATCCCAGCGGCAGGGCATCTCACTGGTTACCATACTTTGTAAGTAGGGAATCTAGCATGTCTTCTGACTAAGGGAAATCTTCTCTTTTGACTTATCAGCCAGTGAATATCTCATATGGATTTGTAGAATCAAGGCTGGTTGGAGCTTTCTGGAGGCTGCTCCTTTAATGGGGTAACTGTCAGAAACTGGATCACCTGCTGGGGGCACTGTGGGTCCAGACCTGAAGGTTGTAGTTCTAATGTCCACCAGGGGGTGACTCCCAGCATCCAGCAGTTCCCAGCAATTAGTGTTCACCTGATCCTGGCTGCTGGGAGGGTAATTAGCCCCTCATCTGCTATTAAATTTTGCCTCAGTGTTCTGCCTGTGTGCCTTTTGTGACTCTGTTCCTGTTCTTGATCCCGCATGTTACATCTAGCCTGTGATTTGAACCCAGCGGCAGAGCATCTTACTGGTTACCATGCTTTGTAAGTAGGGAATCTAGCATATCTTCTATGGGAAATCTCTTTTGACTTCTCTGCATGTGAATCTCTGATAAGGACTTGTATATCAAGGCTGGTTGGAGGTTTCTGGAGGCTGCTCCTTCAATGGCAGTAACTGTCAGAAACTGGATCACCTGCAGGGGGCACTGTGGGTTCCAGACCTGAAGGTTGTAGTTCTGGTGTCCACCAGCAGGTGACTCCCAGCATCCTGCAGTTCCCAGCAATTAGTGTTCGCCTGATGCTCGCTGCTGGGAGGGTATTTAGCCCCTCCTCTGCTATTCCACTTTTCCTCAGTATTCTGGCTGTGTGCCCCGTGTACCCTGCTCCCTGTAACTTCCTGTTCTTGATCCCGCCTGTTTGTACCTGCTCCTGTGTACCTTCTCCCTGTCCTGGTTTTAGTTTGTTAAATCTTGTGTAACACTGCCCCCCTTAGGGATTGCCGATGAATTGGGTCCCCACATGACTGCACAGCCAGTCATTTAGCATTTTTTAGTTTAGTTAGTTTGGGTAGGTTTGTGTGACTAACGCGGTGCCCAACCCCAGCCCTTCTCACCAGCTTGTGACAAAGGACCAGCCAATCTCACACCGCGCTGTCACTTGCTTAACAATGCCTCTCTCAGCTGCACCCTGCACAAAGATTTTCCAGCTTGCAGGACCACAATCTAGGTGCCAGCAGTCTGAGAGTGATTGTCACTATGAAGGGTTAATTACGCAATTAACCCTTCAAACTCACTGCCTCCGGATAGCTTTGGGACTATCAAACCTTCAAAATGTTAGCAAGAACAAATGTGAACAATAAACGTCTGCAACACTCACTGTCACCACAGACAGGGATATTCAGAGGATTATCGTATACAGGAGCACTCTTCAGGAGACAGGGATTCTTTAGTTTGCATTAAAAGCTTTAGAGACAGTTCAAAACTTTTCAAAATAGGATTTATTACTACAAATGTCAAAACGGTGCATTTGAATATTTACAGAAAAAGATGTTACAAAGACATAAAGAGAACAATAATGCAACCGAGAAATAAAAGGAAGGAGTTAAGAAGGCAGAATACTTGCAAAGTCCTGGTTTAGCCGAGTCCAAATGTCCGAGCAAAAAGGCTGCCTTGGTTCTCAAATCCGTTAAGATGTTTCTTGGTTGATGTTAAACCAGAGCTCCCCTTCACACCAGGCCTGTCAGTCCTTTTCTATGATATCAAGGGGGTGTGGACAAAGCACAACTGACCAATAATCCGGTTTCAGGGATGGGTGCTAGGAGGTCACCAAATTTATGACCAAGTCTCAACTAAAGTTTAATTCTAATATTAACAACTTCCAATACGTGCAGGTGGTATTCTAGCAACTGGCAGATTATTATTCAGAATTATATTTCGAACCCAGGGATACCAAACAGAGTACTTTTGTCACCCAGGAGGGCAGAGACTGCTTCCCCCCTTTCCTATGTGCTAACATAGTCATGTATGACCTTGATTTGTTCGGTATGATATTCCCCATTCAAATATATACCTAATATTAATGTGCCCTGTTCCTGTTGAATTCTATAAATTTCATGTTTTATGGCACATTCTGCATTCCGAGAGTTCTAATGGCCTTACAGGTCATGTGTGACGGCTTGACTGAGTTATTGTTTTTTTACGATAGGGCAGAGGAAAGTGTTTTTTCATGGTTCATGGAAACAGACATCCTGCCAAGACTAATTAGCTGTTTACAGCCCTGGACGCTGGCATCTATTTGTGTTAAGATAAGAGGCTATTTTGAAGTTCGTTAAAGGTTACAGCTACAAATTCCATAGTTTGCAAAGGGGTAGGGGGAAGAATAGGAACACTGCTCATGAAACCAAAATGCTGAGACCTTATCAAGATTGCTGTCACATACAGCTTCCATGTCTATATTGCACCCAATTCTTACAGTATTGGGCAGGTGATGAGCGGTGCCTTGTTTCCTCCACACATGTACAGAATTGATGCCAAATGTTAAATCTTGTGTAACACTGCCCCCCTTAGGGATTGCTGATGAATTGGGTTCCCCTTTAGTCCTGCACAGCCAGTCATTTAGCATTTTCCGCACAAGCTTTAATCCGGAGACAGAAATCAGTCCTTGAGTGTTGGTTTTGTTATTTTATTGAGGGGCTTAGAACTTGGATAGGGTAAGGAGGGTATAGGATGCCCAAGGGAACAGATATCTGAGGACAACATCCTGAACTATTCACAAGCTTCTCTTCTCTGATGCAGTCTCTGTTGGCGTGCTAGCCAGCATCTCCTTGTTGTACCACCCCAGACCCTCGACGAACTCCTCTTCACCCAGCAATCTGAAGACTTTCTCCCTGAACAGGGGATTCGGCTGCTGTTCCTTTAGATGAGGTGATCAGTCCCTAGTAGGGGGCTAATCTGGTTTCCCACCAGAGTGCTCCTTCCCCTAACCACCCAGGGGGTACAGTTGTACTCACTCAGATCCTTTCCTGTACTGCTTGCGGGATGGATGCTGCTACCAGGCCTATCAGTTGGGCTGCTCCTTCCCTGCCAAACAGGTGGTCCTTGTTCAGGGGGACAGCGAGTTCCAAGCTTTCCGCCTCTCCAGCTTCAGGTTCGCAGGCAGGCCCCATCTCACGAAGCCTCCTGGCAGCCTTCCTCCTTCACCCTCACATCTTCCTCCAACTCTCCTGCTCTTCCACCAGACTCCACACTCCTCCTCTCCTGCTACTGAGCTGGCTCTAGCACTTTTAAGGGAGTCCCAGCCCCTTGCCAAACCTTCTTTTGGGAATTGGCTGAGGTCCCTCAAGAGTGCAGTCACTCCTCAGATCCACCCTCTGCTTCCAAGACCCTCCTGTGAAAGCGTCAGAGCAGGGGGAAATTCCAGAGGGGCTGGCCTACAGAGTCTCTCAGCCCTGATCATAATTTGACCCCTTCTGGCTCTTACTCCTGAGCTGCTAACCGGCTCCTGACTGACCATTGGGATCTCGCTCCCCACTAGCAGAACTAGAAGGGTTCTACACTTGGTTTAATCTTTTTCCTAACAGTCTGAGAGTACTTCAGGTGATTTTTGAAAACTCCAAGCGGGCTTTCATGTGTTTTTACACTGAGGAGAGGCTTCCATCTAGCCACTGCCATAAAGCCCAGATCGATGGAGGGATGCAGTAAAGGTTGTCCTTCTGGAACTTTGTCCCATCTCCACACAGGATCTCTGGAGCTCTGGAGACCATGGCCTTCAGCTGAGAGAAGGGGCCCATTCCTTCTGGAGAATGCAAGCAGGCACCACGGCCAGTACAGTGTGGAGAGTCTTCAGCGATTGAGCCATACACCTGCAGGCAGATCCACCATCATCAGCTCCCTGTCGGCTGAGTGACTGTCGGGGGTCATTCTTTTTGTCACCGTTACAGACCCAGCTGAATCCCAGAATCGCCAGGTGCACAGTCACGCACCCTTCACGGGTTACAGGTTCTTCAAGAGCCTGTTCCAGGACATCCTATTACCTTGAGCCTTAGTATCGTCAGGATTGGTGAGCAGGCAGAAGCCCATGCTGTGTACATCCTACAAAAGACACTGTATGCAGACACCTTTACCCCATCTCTTTACACAAAAGCTTCTGTAGTACTACCCCCTTAGGAGTCGCTGAGTTTTGGGTCCACCTAAACTATGCACGGCCAGGCAACACGCATTTTCCACACCAAAGTCAAAAGAACAGTCCTTGAGCTTGGTTTTGTGATTTTTATTAAGGGGTTAGGAACTTGGATGGGGTCTAGGGGTATATGGGATGCCTGAGGTACTGTAGAACTTGAGGACAAATGCCTTAACAATTATGTACAAAATATGTGGATACCAACAGTCTCTTTCCTTGAAGAGCTCCAAAGACTCTTTCTAGTGTACTTTCTCAGACCCTGGATGATTACTCCTCTTCGCCCAGCTGCACTGAGGGTATTACCTGGACAAGGGGACCCAGAAGCTGACAATTTAGCACAAGCATTCCCGGATGAGAAGCTAGTTGAGTCTGTCACCTGACTGCCCTCTCCTCTTATCCGGCCCAGGAGGTGTAAGAGTACTCACACTGTGCTTTCCTGTCAGCTTGGTGGGTTGGAGGCTGTATTCAGGCCTTTTGCTGGGCTGGCTCCTTCCTTGCTGCTCAGGATGTCCTCCCAAAGAGATGGTGGTACAGTGGAGATCATCTTTTCCCACAAGCTGCCTGTAGGTAGGCCCCTTCCCAGGCTTCACACTCCAGTCTTCTTCACTCCATCTTCCACCCAACACTGCTCTGCCCTGCCCCCAAGCTCTGCGATACTTAAGGGTTGCCTTGGTCACCATGCCCAGCCTCCTGCCAGGGGATTGGCCAAGGTCCCTCAAGCATGCAGATCTAAACCTCCTCCAGAAAGCTCTCAGGTTTCTGGAGAGGTGGGAGGGCTCCAGAAGCTCTGACCTTCAGGACCTCCCTAGCCTGTCCTGAAGTGAACTCCAGCCTCACTCACACTCATCCCAGGCTGCTACACAGCCTCTGTCTACAAAAAACTTATCTAGCCAACCTGGAGAGCGTTAAACAGGAAACACTTTGCATATGCTATCCACTATTAATGGTCACCTTTCCTCAGCAATCCCTCTGGGCCCTCGTTGAGTTAGCTGAAGATAACACCTACACCACCAGGACATTAGGCCAGCGCTCACCATATATCTCCCTCTTCTTTCCATTTTGTTCATAAATAAGTTAGCTACACTGGGAACATATTTTGGACTTTAAAAATGTAACACAGATCAATGGCAATGCAAGCAAAAGAGCATGCAATATCCAGTGTATGCACAGAAAAGGAAAAAAAGGGGTTTGTAGACTTTGCTGGTATTGAAAGGGAACACATATATGTGTAAAAAAAAATATAATTTTTTTTATTACAAATAGGTTAAAAGCATACTGGATAAATCCCAACGATAAAATCAAGACGCTCAACATTTCGTTCTAAGCATTTTGCATTGCTGACTCACTATACCTTAAATCAGGATCCCTGATGACGTCAGATGTTGCAGACCAAACGCGTAGGGAGGAGCTTCCATGACACATCACGACTGGTTGGTGGAATGCAGGTGGAGCGCAAACCGGCGATCTGTTTCAATGGTTTTTATGCTTGGAAGACTTTACTTCATGAAAGTGCAATTTTAAAGCATTTTTCTAATAAATAATAATTTTCTACACCATGAGAGGTTCCTCTATCTTTTCCCCTCTATGAGGGAAGTTTTATAAACAGAGTCTCTTGATGCACAAGATTGTTGTGGTCATATGGAACATCCAATCCTTCATCTATGTGCTGGATTAATAGGAGTAAGATTGACCAGAGCTAATATAAGCGCAACTGACCTTCTTTGAGAAAAGAGATCATATACATTATATTGCCAGAAGTATTGGGCCGCCGGCCCTTCCACACACATGATCTTTAATGGCCCCCCCAGTCTTAGTCCGTAGGGTTCAATATTGAGTTGGCCCTGCCCTTTCCACACACATGACCTGTAATGTCCTCCCAGTCTTAGTCCGTAGGGTTCAATATTGAGTTCGCCCCGCCCTTTCCACAGCACCACCTGCCTGGAGTTTGCATGTTCTCTCTGTGCCTGCATGGGTTTCCTCCGGGTACTTCGGTTTGCTCCCACACTCCAAAGACATGCTGGTAGGTGAATTGGATCCTGTATAAATTGTCCCTAGTATGTGTATGTATGAATGTGAGTTAGGGACCTTAAATTGTACGTTCCTCCCCGGACCCCGCATTCACTATATCCGCTCTCCCCGGACCCCGCATTCACTATATCCGCTCTCCCCGGACCCCGCATTCAATATATCCGCTCTCCCCGGACCCCGCATTCACTATATCCGGTCTTCTGGAACCCCGCATTCACTATATCCGCTCTCCCCGGACCCCGCATTCACTATATCCGCTCTCCCCGGACCCCGCATTCACTATATCCGCTCTCCCCGGACCCCGCATTCACTATATCCGCTCTCCCCGGACCCCGCATTCACTATATCCGCTCTCCCCGGACCCCGCATTCACTATATCCGCTCTCCCCGGACCCCGCATTCCCTATATCCGCTCTCCCCGGACCCCGCATTCACTATAACCGGTCTCCCCGGACCCCGCATTCACTATATCCGCTCTCCCCGGACCCCGCATTCACTATATCCGCTCTCCCCGGACCCCGCATTCACTATATCCGCTCACCCCGGACCCCGCATTCACTATATCCGCTCTCCCCGGACCCCGCATTCACTATATCCGCTCTCCCCGGACCCCGCATTCACTATATCCGCTCTCCCCGGACCCCGCATTCACTATATCCGCTCTCCCCGGACCCCGCATTCACTATATCTGCTCTCCCCGGACCCTGCATTCACTATATCCGCTCTCCCCGGACCCCGCATTCACTATATCCGCTCTCCCTGGACCCCGCATTCACTATATCCGCTCTCCCCGGACCCCGCATTCACTATATCCGCTCTCCCTGGACCCCCGCATTCACTATATCCGCTCTCCCCGGACCCCGCATTCACTATATCCGCTCTCCCCCGGACCCCGCATTCACTATATCCGCTCTCCCCCGGACCCCGCATTCACTATATCCGCTCTCCCCGGACCCCGCATTCACTATATCCGCTCTCCCCGGACCCCGCATTCACTATATCCGCTCTCCCCCGGACCCCGCATTCACTATATCCGCTCTCCCCGGACCCCGCTACCCGCATTCACTATATCCGCTATCCGCTCTCATTTTGCATTGCTGACTCACTATACCTTAAATCAGGATCCCTGATGACGTCAGATGTTGCAGACCAAACGCGTAGGGAGGAGCTTCCATGACACATCACGACTGGTTGGTGGAATGCAGGTGGAGCGCAAACCGGCGATCTGTTTCAATGGTTTTTATGCTTGGAAGACTTTACTTCATGAAAGTGCAATTTTTAAAGCATTTTTCTAATAAATAATAATTTTCTACACCCATGAGAGGTTCCTCTATCTTTTCCCCTCTATGAGGGAAGTTTTATAACAGAGTCTCTTGATGCACAAGATTGTTGTGGTCATATGGAACATCCAATCCTTCATCTATGTGCTGGATTAATAGGAGTAAGATTGACCAGAGCTAATATAAGCGCAACTGACCTTCTTTGAGAAAAGAGATCATATACATTATATTGCCAGAAGTATTGGGCCGCCGGCCCTTCCACACACATGATCTTTAATGGCCCCCCAGTCTTAGTCCGTAGGATTCAATATTGAGTTGGCCCCGCCCTTTCCACACACATGACCTGTAATGTCCTTCCAGTCTTAGTCCGTAGGGTTCAATATTGAGTTCGCCCCGCCCTTTCCACGCACATGACCTTTAATGGCCTCCCAGTCTTAGTCTGTAGGGTTCAATATTGAGTTGGCCCCGCCCTTTCCACACACATGACCTTTAATGACCCCCCAGTCTTAGTCCGTAGGGTTCAATATTGAGTTGGCCCCGCCCTTTGCGACTATAACAGCTTCAACTCTTCTGGGAAGGCCGTCCACAAGGTTTAGGAGGGTGTCTATGGGAAGGTTGGACCATTCTTCCACAAGCACATTTGTTAGGTCAGGCACTGATGTCGGGGGGAGGGGGCCTAGCTCGCAGTCTCCGCTCTAATTCATCCCAAAGGTGTTCTATGGGGTTGAGGTCAGGACTCCCCTTAGCACTTCCCCCTGGGTCGTTGGTTCGAATCCCAACCACAGCACCACCTGCCTGGAGTTTGCATGTTCTCTCTGTGCCTGCATGGGTTTCCTCCGGGTACTTCGGTTTGCTCCCACACTCCAAAGACATGCTGGTAGGTGAATTGGATCCTGTATAAATTGTCCCTAGTATGTGTATGTATGAATGTGAGTTAGGGACCTTAAATTGTACGTTCCTCGGGGGCGGGGACTGATGTGAAGGTACAATATATATGTAAAGCGCTGCATAAATTGATGGCGCTATATAAGTACCTGAAATAAATAAATAAAATAAATGTCATAACAGGAGTGAGGGAAAATCTTCCAACAAGGATGGTCGTTCAGGTGAAAGTTACATAGTCTGGCTGACCAACACAATCCTATCCCACATGGAAGAAAAATATATTTAAAAAATATTCTTCCCAAATATATTGACATATTTGAAATACTATAATTTTGGCCTTTTCAACATATTTAAAAAAATAAAATTTGTGTTTTATATATTATATATTATATATATATATATATATATAAAATCCCAGACAGCCAGAAAGTGCATTCTGGTTCCTGTGTGCCCGCCAGCCCACCCACCACTGGTCGAGCCGCCAACAGCTCAAAAAACAAAAAAAAAAAAAACCCTTCCTGATCCAAGAGGTAAAATTGGATATTCCCCGCATCAACTTTACCTATAAATATCATAATCCAGTTATATTCTGTGCATTTAGGAAACCCAGGCCTATTTTAAATACTTGTAAACAAAAAAGTGCCAGAAAATACCAGGTCTTCGTGTAACAATCAGTATTTTTTGGATAGAAAAATATTTTAGACCACCCCCGCAAACACATATCCAGATTTTTTTTGAAAAGCAAAAAGAGGTTACGACAAATAAACATGTTGTGCTTTAAAATTGTCCTCTTGCTCGTGTCCTCTCCCTGGACCCCCGCATTCACTATATCCGCTCTCCCTGGACCGCGCGTTCACTATATCCGCTCTCCCTGGACCCTGCATTCACTATATCCGGTCTCCCCGGACCCTGCATTCACTAGATCCGGTCTCCCGGACCCCGAATTCACTATATCCGCTCTCCCCGGACCCCCGCGTTCACTATATCCGCTTTCCCCCGGACCCCGCGTTCACTATATCCGCTCTCCCCGGACCCCGCGTTCACTATATCCGCTCTCCCCGGACCCCGCGTTTCACTATATCCGCTCTCCCCGGACCGCGCGTTCACTATATCCGCTCTCCCCGGACCCCGCATTCACTATATCCGCTCTCCCCGGACCCCGCATTCACTATATCCGCTCTCCCCGGACCCCGCATTCACTATATCCGCTCTCCCCGGACCCCGCATTCACTATATCCGCTCTCCCCGGACCCCGCATTTTCCTATATCCCCTCTCCCCGGACCCGCATTCACTATAACCGGTCTCCCCGGACCCCGCATTCACTATATCCGGTCTCCCCGGACCCCGCATTCACTATATCCGGTCCCCCCGGACCCCGCATTCACTATATCCGCTCTCCCCGGACCCCGCATTCACTATATCCGCTCTCCCGGACCCGCATTCACTATATCCGCTCTCCCCGGACCCGCATTCACTATATCCGCTCTCCCCGGACCCCGCATTCAATATATCCGCTCTCCCCCGGACCCCGCATTCACTATATCGGTCTTCTGGAACCCCGCATTCACTATATCCGCTCTCCCCCGACCCCGCATTCACTATATCCGCTCTCCCCGGACCCCGCATTCACTATATCCGCTCTCGCCCGGACCCCGCATTCACTATATCCGCTCTCCCCGGACCCCGCATTCACTATATCCGCTCTCCCCGGACCCGCATTCCCTATATCCGCTCTCCCCGGACCCCGCATTCACTATAACCGGTCTCCCCGGACCCCGCATTCACTATATCCGCTCTCCCGGACCCCGCATTCACTTATCCGCTCTCCCCGGACCCCGCATTCACTATATCCGCTCACCCCGGACCCCGCATTCACTATATCCGCTCTCCCCGGACCCCGCATTCACTATATCCGCTCTCCCCGGACCCCGCATTCACTATATCCGCTCTCCCCGGACCCCGCATTCACTATATCCGCTCTCCCCGGACCCCCGCATTCACTATATCTGCTCTCCCCGGACCCCGCATTCACTATATCCCGCTCTCCCCGGACCCTGCATTCACTATATCCGCTCTCCCTGGACCCCGCATTCACTATATCCGCTCTCCCCGGACCCCGCATTCACTATATCCGCTCTCCCGGACCCCGCATTCACTATATCCGCTCTCCCCCGGACCCCGCATTCACTATATCCGCTCTCCCCCGGACCCCGCATTCACTATATCCGCTCTCCCCGGACCCCGCATTCACTATATCCGCTCTCCCCGGACCCCGCATTCACTATATCCGCTCTTCCCCGGACCCCGCATTCACTATATCCGCTCTCCCCCCCGGACCCCGCATTCACTATATCCGCTCTCCCCGGACCCCGCATTCACTATATCCGCTCTCCTCGGACCCCGCATTCACTATATCCGCTCTCCCCGGACCCCGCATTCACTATATCCGCCTCTCCCTGGACCCCGCATTCACTATATCCGCTCTCCTCGGACCCCGCATTCACTATATCCGCTCTCCCCGGACCCCGCATTCACTATATCTGGTCTCTGAGGACCCAGCATTCACTATATCCACTCTCCCTGGACCCCGCATTCACTATATCTGCTCTCCCAGAACCCCGCATTCACATACACAGAACATGGAAATGCAATTATTTTAGTAAATATAAACTACTAAATACCTTTTCTCATCAGCAGTATAGAGCAGTCTTGTGACTTCTATCAGTGTCCAGCAGAGCACTGGTTAAAGCTTGTGGGAGGAATTTTCATTCTCTGTCCTATGAGTATGCAGGACCCCTGACCCTCTGTTTGGACAGTGCTGATTGGCCCTGTGCTGATCACATGTACTCTCCCAAAGACAAAAAAAATTGTTCAGGCTGGTGGTATAAATGGTTCTGGTTGGTGGTGGTGGTGTAATGGTCCAGGCTGGTGGTATCAACAGTTCAGGATGGTGGTGGTGTAATGGTCCAGGGTGGTGGTATCAACAGTTCAGACCGCTGGTGGTGGTGTAATGGTCCAGGCTGGTGGTATCAATGGTTCAGGCTGGTGGTGGTGTAATGGTCCAGGCTGGTGGTATCATCGGTTCAGGCTGGTGGTGGTTGTGTAATGTCCAGGCTGGTGGTATAGACAGTTCAGGCTGGTGGTATTAATGGTTCAGACTGGTGGTGGTGTAATGGTCCAGGCTGGTGGTATCAATGGTTCAGGCTGGTGGTGGTGTAATGGTCCAGGCTGGTGGTATCATCGGTTCAGGCTGGTGGTGGTTGTGTAATGGTCCAGGCTGGTGGTATAGACAGTTCAGGCTGGTAATATTAATGGTTCAGACTGGTGGTGGTGCAATGGTCCAGGCTGGTGGTATAAACAGTTCAGGCTGGTGGTGGTGGTGTAATGGGTCCAGGCTGGTGGTATAAACGGTTCAGGCTGGTGGTGGTGGTGTAATGGTCCAGGCTGGTGGTAATAATGGTTCAGGCTGGTGGTGGTGGTGGTGGTGTAATGGTCCAGGCTCGTGTTATCAATGGTTCAGGCTGGTGGTGGTGGTGTATTGGTCCAGGCTCGTGTTATCAATGGTTCAGGCTGGTGGTGGTGTAATGGTCCAGGCTGGTGGTATCAACAGTTCAGGCTGGTGGTGGAGTAATGGTCCAGTCTGGTGGTATCAACAGTTCAGGCTGGTGGTGGTGTAATGGTCCAGGCTGGTGCTATCAACAGTTCAGGCTGGTGGTGGTGTAATGGTCCAGGCTGGTGGTATCAATCGTTTAGACTGCTGGTGGTGGTGTAATGGTCCAGGCTGGTGGTATTAATGGGTTCAGGCTGGTTGTGGTGGTATAATGGTCCAGGCTCGTGTTATCAATGGTTCAGGCTGGTGGTGGTGTAATGGTCCAGGCTGGTGGTATCAATCGTTTAGACTGCTGGTGGTGGTGTAATGGTCCAGGCTCGTGGTATCAATTGTTCAGACTGCTGGTGGTGGTGTAATGGTCCAGGCTGGTGGTATCAATGGTTCAGACTGCTGGTGGTGGGTGTAATGGTCCAGGCTGGTGGTATTAACGGTTCAGACTGCTGGTGGTGGTGTAATGGTCCAGGCTGGTGGTATCAATCGTTCAGACTGCTGGTGGTGGTGTAATGGTCCAGGCTTGTGTTATCAATGGTTCAGGCTGGTGGTGGTGTAATGGTCCAGGCTGGTGGTATCAATCGTTTAGACTGCTGGTGGTGGTGTAATGGTCCAGGCTGGTGGTATTAATGGTTCAGGCTGGTTGTGGCGGTATAATGGTCCAGGCTCGTGTTATCAATGGTTCAGGCTGTGGTGGCGTAATGGTCCAGGCTGGTGGTATTAACGGTTCAGGCTGGTGGTGGTGGTGGTGTAATGGTCCAGGGCTCGTGTTATCAATGGTTCAGGCTGGTGGTGGTGGTGTAATGGTCCAGGCTTGTGTTATCAATGGTTCAGGCTGGTGGTGGTGTAATGGTCCAGGCTGGTGGTATCAATCGTTTAGACTGCTGGTGGTGGTGTAATGGTCCAGGCTGGTGGTATCAATCGTTTAGACTGCTGGTGGTGGTGTAATGGTCCAGGCTGGTGGTATAATGGTTCAGGCTGGTTGTGGTGGTATAATGGTCCAGGCTCGTGTTATCAATGGTTCAGGCTTGTGGTGGTGTAATGGTCCAGGCTGGTGGTATTAACGGTTCAGACTGCTGGTGGTGGTGTAATGGTCCAGGCTGGTGGTATCAATCGTTCAGACTGCTGGTGGTGGTGTAAATGGTCCAGGCTGGTGGTATCAATCGTTCAGACTTCTGGTGGTGGTGTAATGGTCCAGGCTGGTGGTATCAATGATTCAGACTTCTGGTGGTGGTGTAATGGTCCAGGCTGGTGGTATCAATGATTCAGACTTCTGGTGGTGGTGTAATGGTCCAGGCTGGTGGTATCAATCGTTCAGACTGCTGGTGGTGGTGTAATGGTATTTTCTTGGCACTAGCAAGGTGTACCTCATACAGTGGCTGGTGAGTGTAGAAGGGGAAGTGAAATGTAAAAGCTGTGGCAAAGAGTTACAAATGACCATGTGGCATAACTTATCTTGCAACTTGTTTTTGTAGTTGTTTACATTTTTGCTTTTCTCGTACAATATGAAAACAATTTGGCGTAGGCTGGACTTCTCATATCTCTGTGCTCTTATTTTCGGGAGATGTATGTTGTGGGATTAGGCTGCCCTCGTGTGATTGGAATCTGTTGTTTCTAAAAAGCTGAAAGCTGAACAAAGTTCAGACACTTCCCTCAGTTCTCTTGGAGTGGATCCGGGATGGATGGAACAATGAGGAGCGGGCTGAAGATTCAACATGTGATCTGCTTTCTTCTCCTCCTGGGATCAGGTCAGTGTCACTCTTCTGTGTATAATGTCATTGTAGCTGAGGATAGATTACAGAGCCGGACAATGGAGGTTCCCTGGCCTGTGTCCTCCTAGTCCTTCCCTCTATGACCAGCAATCCATACATAAAAAGTTAAAGCAGAACTCCAGGAAAAGTAAAAATCCTCTCTGAACCAGCACTGCAGGGGTTACCAGCTAGTTTATTTCTAGGGGGGAGGGGGAACAGTTTTGATCGTCTACTCCCCCCGGAGATTCCTCTGCACTGCTATACTGGTCTCTGCAGCCTCTGCTCCCCCAGCCCTGGTGGACTGAGGCCCTCTGTAGTCATCAAAACCAATGCAGAGACCCCACCCTAGCTGGATGTTAGGAAACCGAGAGACAGTCCACAGCTGGAGCCAAGGGGAGGGCTGTTTGCCGAAGTCCCGTCCTCTAGACCGAAAGGAACCGTTAACTCTTGCAGTGCGGGTGCCGTCCCACTGCAAGGGAGAACCTCATCACTTTCAACCCGAACACATATTAATTACACAGATTCTAAGATAAATTTAATACAGATAAGGCACTGAGTGAGTTTAATTACCACCTTAATCAGCCACAGATTAATCTGTTGAAAGGGATGAGGTGGCCACCCTACCGGAGTTGGAGGCCGGAGGCTTTAACCACTCGATGACCGGAATGCTAAACTGTCACATTTTGAATGACAATTACTCAGTCATACAACACTGTTCACACATTAATGTCATATCTGGTTTTAGAAAAGATAGAGCTTTCTTTTGGTGGTGTTTATTCCCCATTGGGTGTAGAAAGATTAAAGTGGAAACGCACTGAATCTGAGCACCACCATTAAATATTCAAAACACCCCCCCCCCCCATCCATCCATGCCTTCAGGCTTTATTTTGCCAAGAAATCATTTTGAAAAACACCTCCTGGCATTTCGGGCAGTGGCCATCTTAAGTAAGGGCAGATGATTCATGTAGCAGTTACTTCCTGGAATCCATCTGTCCTTAGCTCAGGCATTGGCTGAGCTGAGAACTCTCCCTCCCCTCCTGAAGACTTCTGGGACGTATGGCATAATTTGCCTAGGCATGGAAACCAGGATGGAAATGGAGGAATGCAAAAAACAAAAAAAAGGTTAAAACAAGTAAATATAATATAATTTCTTATCTATTTATTAATGATAGCAGCAGAAATAGTTCATAGTTGATTGAGAGAGGGAGGTTGCAACTTTAAGAGTCTTTATGGGATTAGAAGTATAGAGCCCCATCTAGTAACATAATGGAGGGGTATCCCATCCTGCATTACATGCAGAGACAGAACTGACACACTTGGACTTTATTAGCATCCCAATGAGGCACATAATACTGTGGTCTATAAACCACATATATATATTATATCACACACACTATATTGCCAAAAGTATTGGGCCACATGCCTTTCCACACACATGACCTTTAATGGCCCCTCCCAGTCTTAGTCCGTAGGTTCCAATATTGAGTTGGCCCCGCCCTTTGCAGCTATAACAGCTTCAACTCTTCTGGGAAGGCCGTCCACAAGGTTTAGGAGGGTGTCTATGGGAAGGTTGGACCATTCTTCCAGAAGCACATTTGTCAGGTCAGGCACTGATGTCGGGGGAGGGGGCCTGGCTCGCAGTCTCCGCTCAAATTCATCCCAAAGGTGTTCTATGGGGTTGAGGTCAGGACTCTGTGCAGGACAGTCAAGTTCCTCCACCCCAAACTGGCTCCTCCATGTCTTTATGGACCTTGCTTTGTGCACTGGGGTGCAGTCATGTTGGAACAGAAAGGGGCCACCCCCAAACTCTTCCCACAAAGTTGGGATCAGGAAATTGTCCAAAATGTCACCTTAAGAGTTCCCTTCACTGGAACTAGGGGGCCAAGTCCAATCCCTGAAAAACATCCCCACACCATAATCCCCCCTCCACCAAACTTTACACTTGGCACAATGCAGTCAGGCAAGTACCATTATCCTGGCAACTGCCAAACCCAGATACTTCCATCTGATTGCAAGACAGAAAAGCGTGATTGGTCACTCCAGAGAACACGCCTCCACTGCTCTAGAGTCCAGTGGCGGCGTGCTTTACACCACGGCATCTGACCCTTTGCATTGCACTTGGTGATGGAAGGCTTGGATGCAGCTGCTCGGCCATGGAAACCCATTCCATGAAGCTCTCTACGCACTGTTGTTGGGCTCATCTGAAGGCCACACCAAGTTTGGAGGTCTTTAGCTATTGACTCTGCAGACAGTTGGTGACGTCTGCGCACTGTGTGCTTCAGCATGCGCTGACCCCGCCCTGTCATGTGACGTGGCCTACCACTTGGTGGCTGAGTGGCTGTTTTTCCCAGTTGCTCCCACTTTGTTATGATCCCACTAACAGTTGAGCGTGGAATATTTAGTAGCCAGGAAATGTCACGGATGGACTTATTGCCCTGGTGGCCACCTATCACGGGACCACGCTTGGAGTCACTGAGCTCCTGAGAGCAACCCATTCTTTCACCAATGTTTGTAGAAGCAGTCTGCATGCCTAGGGGCTTGATTGTATACACCTGTGTCCATGGAGGGGATTGGAACACCCGAATCACATGATATGGAGGGGATTGGAACACCTGAATCACATGATTGGAGGGTGGGGACAATATGTCTGGCAATACAGTGTGTGTGTATATGTGTATATATACAGTGGGGATGGAAAGTTTGGGCACCCCAGCTGAAAATTTGTATTAATGTGCATAAAGAAGCCAAGGAAAGATGGAAAAATCTCCAAAAGGCATCAAATTACAGATTAGACATTCCTATAATATGTCAACAAAAGTTAGATTTTATTGCCATCATTTACACTTTCAAAATAACAGAAAACAAAAAAATGGCGTCTGCAAAAGTTTGGGCACCCTGCAGAGTTAATATCTTGTACTGCCCCCTTTGGCAAGTATCACAGCTTGTAAACGCTTTTTGTAGCCAGCCAAGAGTCTTTCAATTCTTGTTTGAGGTATCTTTGCCCATTCTTCCTTACAAAAGTCTTCCAGTTCTTTGAGATTTCTGGGCTGTCTGTCACGCACGGCTGTTTTAAGGTCTATCCATAGATTTTCAATTATGTTGAGGTCAGGAGATTGTGAAGGCCATGGCAAAACCTTCAGTTTACGCCTCTTGATGTAATCCCCCGTGGATTTCGAGGTGTGTTTAGGATCATTATCCATTTGTAGAAGCCATCCTCTCTTTAACTTCAGCTTTTTCACAGATGGCATCAAGTTTACCATCCAAAATTTGCTGAAATTTTATTGAATCCATTTTTCCTTCTACTCGTGAGATGTTCCCTGTGCCACTGGCTGCAACACGACCCCAAAGCATGATTGATCCAACCCCATGCTTAACAGTTGGACAGAGGTTCTTTTCATTAAATTCTGTGCCCCTTCTTCTCCAAACGTCCCTTTGCTCATTCCGGCCAAAAAGTTCAATTTTAACCTCATCGGTCCACAGAACTTGTTTCCAAAATGCATCAGGCTTGTCTATATGTTCATTTGCAAAGTTCAAACGATGATTTTTGTGGTGAGGACGTAGAAGAGGTTTTCTTCTGATGACTCTTCCATGAAGACCATATTTGTACAAGTATCTCTTTATAGCGGAATAGTGACCACAACTCCAGTGTCTGCCAGATCTTTCTGGTGGGATCGTGCAGTCAAATTTTGAATTGTTTTTCTCACAATCCTGCGAGCTGTTCTGTCTGATATTTTTCTTGGTCTTCCAGATCTTGCTTTAACTTCCACTGTTCCTGATGACTGCCATTTCTTAATTACATTCCGAACAGAGGATACTGACATCTGAAAACGCTTTGCTATCTTCTTATAGGCTTCTCCAGCTTTGTGAGCGTCAACTATTTTCAGTTTCAGTTTTCTAGACAACTGCTTAGAAGAACCCATGGTGCTGATTGTTGGGGCGATGTCAGATAAGTCTGGGCATTTAAAACCTTTGAGATTGACATCACCTGGTCTTCCCAGACGATGATTGAGAACAATCCATGCCACTGGCAGGTCTCAGCTTTGCAAAGGGGGCAGTGCATGATATAAATTCTGCAGGGTGCCCAAACTTTTGCAGACGCCATTTTTTTGTTTTCTGTTATTTTGAAAGTGTAAATGATGGAAATAAAATCTAACTTTTGTTGACATATTATAAGAATGTCTAATCTGTAATTTGATGCCTTTTGGAGATTTTTCCATCTTTCCTTGGCTTCTTTATGCACATTAATACAAATTTTTAGCTGGGGTGCCCAAACTTTCGATCCCCACTGTATATATACATGTGTGTGTATGTATACGTATACAGTATATATACACACACACACACATATATATATATATATATATATATATACGTGTGTATTTATTTATAATTATATATATATATATAAAAAAATTATTTATTTAAAATTAAAAAAATACATAGGGGCTAATGTTAAGGTTTCTTATATAAAGGGGATTTTTGTTCTATCAGAACCTTCATAATAAAGGCTGCTTATATAAAGGTTTCTCATCAGGCTGTGACCATGTACAGTAGATAGAAGTTCAGGTTACCATGTGACAGCTGAGGTCTGTACTGCATGTGAGTGTGCTGGAGGCGCTGGTCTGCCTGAGTGGTATTTAAATAAACAAAGGCATGCATGTCATCTACAGAGAACTTCCAGTGATTTCCTTTCCAGCTGACAGCACATGCCTAAGGGCACTTTTTTTTTAGAAATGTGTATCCTGCTGATTTATTACAGAGGAATAACATGGGATCCACTAGTGGAGAAAAAAAAAATCAAAACTGCTTGTCAATAAATAATATCTGAAGAGCAGCAGCAGTTTGAGTGCAAAGAATGTATTACTAGAACAGAAACAAAAAGACAGCTAATTAACCTCTTGATCTCTGGAAGATTTTACCCCCCTCATTATCAGGCCATTTATTGCGACACCGCACTGCGCTACTTTAACTGGCAGTTGCGCTGTGATGCAACACTGTACCCAAACAATTTATATCATTTTATTCGGAAAAATAGAGAATTCTTTTGGTGGTTTTTGATTACCACTTTTTAATTTACATTATATAAACACTATCATCACTTTTCACAGCCATTAGTAGTATATAAAATAAATACAAAATTCCACTATAGTCTGTAGACACTATACCTTTCACACAAACCAACTAATATACACTTATTGGGATTTTTTTTTTTTACTAAAGGCATGTAGAATAATACATTTTGGGCAAACTTTACAAAGAAATTTTTTTTTAATTTTTTTTTTATTGGATATGTTTTATAGCAGTAAAAAAAAAAAATCATGTTGTTTAATTTTCAGTCTTTTTTTCCTTTTCAAAAAAGGTGATCAAATATAAATTTTGCTTCTCCACTGCTCCCCATGGTTTCATCAAGGCGCTCATCTCTGCTTTGTGCTCAGAGGATTCATGATATACACTACATTGCCAAAAGTATTGGGCCTGCCCTCCCAATCATGTGATTCAGGTGTTCCTATCCCCTCCATATCATGTGATTCAGGTGTTCCAATCCCCTCCATATCATGTGATTCAGGTGTTCCTATCCCCTCCATATCATGTGATTCAGGTGTTCCAATCCCCTCCCAATAATGTGATTCAGGTGTTCCTATCCCCTCCCAATCATGTGATTTAGGTGTTCCTATCCCCTCCATATCATGTGATTCAGGTGTTCCTATCCCCTCCCAATCATGTGATTCAGATGTTCCAATCCCCTCCCAATCATGTGATTCAGGTGTTCCTATCCCCTCCTAATCATGTGATTCAGGTGTTCCTATCCCCTCCATATCATGTGATTCAGGTGTTCCTATCCCCTCCATATCATGTGATTCATCAGGTGTTTTTACCAATCCCCTCTAATAATGTGATTCAGGTGTTCCTATCCCCTCCCAATCATGTGATTCAGGTGTTCCTATCCCCTCCCAATCATGTGATTCAGGTGTTCCTATCCCCTCCCAATCATGTAATTCAGGTGTTCCTATCCCCTCCCAATCATGTGATTCAGGTGTTCCTATCCCCTCCCAATCATGTGATTCAGGTGTTCCTATCCCCTCCATATCATGTGATTCAGGTGTTCCAATCCCCTCCTAATAATGTGATTCAGGTGTTCCTATCCCCTCCCAATCATGTGATTCAGGTGTTCCTATCCCCTCCCAATCATGTGATTCAGGTGTTCCTATCCCCTCCCAATCATGTAATTCAGGTGTTCCTATCCCCTCCATATCATGTGATTCAGGTGTTCCTATCCCCTCCCAATCATGTGATTCAGATGTTCCAATCCCCTCCCAATCATGTGATTCAGGTGTTCCTATCCCCTCCTAATCATGTGATTCAGGTGTTCCTATCCCCTCCATATCATGTGATTCAGGTGTTCCTATCCCCTCCATATCATGTGATTCAGGTGTTCCAATCCCCTCCTAATAATGTGATTCAGGTGTTCCTATCCCCTCCCAATCATGTGATTCAGGTGTTCCTATCCCCTCCCAATCATGTGATTCAGGTGTTCCTATCCCCTCCCAATCATGTAATTCAGGTGTTCCTATCCCCTCCCAATCATGTGATTCAGGTGTTCCTATCCCCTCCCAATCATGTGATTCAGGTGTTCCCCTCCCCCTCCATGGACACAGGTGTATACAATCAAGCCCCTAGGCATGCAGACGGCTTCTACAAACATTGGTGAAAGAATGGGTCGCTCTCAGGAGCTCAGTGACTCCAAGCGTGGTCCCGTGATAGGTGGCCACCAGGGAAATAAGTCCATCCGTGACATTTCCTGGCTACTAAATATTCCACGCTCAACTGTTAATTGGATTATAACAAAGTGGAAGCGACTGGGAACAACAGCCACTCAGCCACCAAGTGGTAGGCCACGTCGCATGACAGGGCGGGGTCAGCGCATGCTGAAGCGCACAGTGCGCAGAAGTCACCAACTGTCTGCAGAGTCAATAGCTAAAGACCTCCAAACTTGGTGTGGCCTTCAGATGAGCCCAACAACAGTGCGTAGAGAGCTTCATGGAATGGGTTTCCATGGCCGAGCAGCTGCAATCCAAGCCTGCTCTCCAGCTATGTTTTTTTAAAAACTTTTTGCCTCTTGAGCATGGCATTGGTTTTTTTTTTCTGTTCTTGCCTCATTTTTTTTAACTGCATCATCTCTGCAATGTGGGTTTTGAGGATTATGGTTTGTGGTTTGTATACAATACATTGTTGCTACTGAATAGAAGATCCCAACAAGCTATGGGCTGGACTTTCTTTGTCCCGTTTGGCAATTAAATGATCTTAATAGCTTTAGCTTTCTTGTTTTAAAGTCTATACTTTGTTAGTTTTTGGCTGTATTGCCACTACTGTTCCAACACATCAATTATTGCTGCTACACAAAACAATCCAATGTTTTTTTTGGCAAAAACTATCTACTTAAAAGTTGTCTTTTTTACTAAGAGGTTTCTTACGTACAGCATGGACACCTCCCCAAAAAATAGGAAGTCCTCCCAAGTGATTATACCTCATATCAACAATACATAAAGCCTGTTATTTTTTTTAAAACAAGTAACATATACACTGCTCAAAAAAATGAAAGGAAGAATTTGAAAACCATCAGATCTCATTGGGGAGAAATCTCCTGCTGGATCTCTATACTGACTTTGGACGGGGTCATGTGTGAGGAAACTTAAGGATGCCCCATCGTTTGAATGTGAAAATCATCAACCTACAGAGGACTGAATTCAAAGACACCCCAAAAATCAAAGTGAAAAAATTATTCAGCAGATGAGTCCATTTTGCTGAAATGTTATTGTAGCAACTCAGAATGGTCCTCAGTAGTTTGTATGGCCCCCACGTGCTTGTATGCATGCCTGACGACGTCGGAGGAGGCTCCTAATGAGACCACATGATTTCCTCTCAAATCTGGACCAGGGCATCACTGAGCTCCTGGACAGTCTGAGATGCAACCTGGCGGCATCGGATGGACCAAAACATGACATCCCAGAGGGGTTCTATTGGATTTAGGTCAGGCGAGCGTGGGGACCATTCAATTGTATCAATTCCTTCATCCTCCAGGAACTGCTTGCCTGCACTCACACACGAGGCCAGGCATTGTCGGGCACCAGGAGGAACCCAGGACCTATTGCACCCACGTAGGGTCTGACAATGGGTCCAAGGATTTCACCCGATACTTAATGGCAGTCAGGGTGCCATTGTCTAGCCTGTAGAGGTCTGTGCATCCCTCCATGGATATGCCTCCCCAGACCATCACTGACCCACCACCAAAATGGTCATGCTGAATGATGTTACAAGCAGCAGAACATTCTCTACGGCTTCTCCAGACCCTTTCATGTCTGTCACATGTGCTCAGGGTGAACTTGCTTTCATCTGTGCAAAGCACAGGGTGCCAGTGGTGGATCTGCCAATTCTGGTGTTCAATGGCAAATGCCAGTCAAGCTGTATGGTGCCGGTCAGTGAGCGCAGGGCCCACTAGAGGACGTCGGGTCCTCAAGCCACCCTCATGAAGTCTGTTTCTGATTGCTTGGTTAGAGACATTCATACCAGTGGCCTGCTGGAGGCCATTTTGTAGGGCTCTGGCAGGACTCATCCTGTTCCTCCTGCAAAAAGGAGCAGATACCGGTCCTGCTGATGGGTTAAATACCTTCTACAGCACTGTCCAGCCCTCCTAGAGGAACTGCCTGTTTCCTGGAATATCCTCCATGCACTTGAGACTGCTGGGAGACACAGCAAACCTTCTGGCAATGGCAGGTATTGATGTGCCATCCTGGATGAGTTGGACTGCCTGTACAACCTCTGTAGGGTCCAGGTATGGCCTCATGCTACCAGTAGTGACACTGACCCTAGCCAAATGCAAAGCTAGGGAAAAACAGTCAGAAAAGATAAGTAGGGAAAAAAATGTCAGCCACAGTACATTGCGGGTGGGTGGTCCTTAAGTGGTTTTGGTGCCGTTGCAGTGTTTTTCTGGATTTCATTAGCAGTTTAGTTTCCTCTGTCACAAGAGATCCTGTACAATTGTAATCACTCTTTTTTTTTTTTTGTTCTAATTTTTAGGTGATTTTCAGGTTTGGGGGCTGAGAGTTACTGGCAAAAATGTTCCTACTGAAGCTCTTAGAGGAGAAGATGTCACCATCCCTTGTCTGCTGTCTGGTGTCCCAATACCGCTGAATCTAGAGAAACTATCAGTTGTCTGGACTCTCAGATTACAAAATGGAACTGAACGTGAGGTTTATGGTTTTCGTAGTTCCCACCATAAGCCGTCAAGGCCCGGATCTCACATGAATGACAAAGACCTCCTACAAGGCAACGCCAGTCTTTCTCTACCCAACATTCAGATCACAGATGAAGGGGACTATCGCTGCTTTGTCATTGTCACTCCGGATTCCGGCTCCACTACATCTACTCTACATGTATCAGGTACACAGTCTAGTAGCACTACCCAACCCCCTTTATCCACTGGACGGATGATTATATGATTCTTCATCTCTAAACTTTACAATCTTATAGTGATAGTAGTGGATCTAAGAGATGAAGTAAGTGTGGGTTTTGTCCTCAGTAAGGCCATGCTGATCTAAGGTAAACCCGATTTCCAGCACCAGGAAACCCATGCAGACCTACGCTCATGCTCATGCACACCTGCTCATACTTCTAAGCAAAAGGGCAATATGAGATGTTCTGGTTTGCTGTTTACTGTTACATAGTTACATAGTCTGGCTGAAAAAAGACAAAAGTCCATCTAGTTCAACCATTAACAAAAAAAAAAAAAAGTTTTAATCCTACACGCACAGTTGATCCAGAGGAAGTCAAAAAAAGACCAAGCCAAGCATGATCCAATTTGCTCCTGCAGGAGAAAAAATTCCTTCCTGATCCCCCGAGAGGCAATCGGATATTCCCTGGATCAACTTTCCCTATAAATGTTATATCCAGTTATATTCTGTGTGCGGGTGCATATGCGCACGTCTGCCTGTGCGCATACCAATTAGCGTGTACGCTTGGCGCCCAGTAGCCTATTTATACTGGTCTGTCACTATGACAAGTTGCTGAATGGTCTTCAGCTTGCTCCTGCGTTCCTGAGACTCGCTGTACCTGCCTACCTGTGTGTCAGGGCTCCGGGTATGACCAGAGGTGTGTGGACTGACACAGGGAAACGCAGGCTTCAGGTATAGTGTAAATAAGACAATTTATTAAGACTAAACAACACAAATGCAGTGCAAGGTAAACATAACACAGTGCAAACAACCCAAACTCCAACAGATAACCATATATACAAATCAAACGTAGTCGGGCAGGCCGGGTCGGTAGCAAACGGGCAAACAGGGTACCAGGAGCGAGCGGAAGAGTGGTCAGGAATAGCCAAGTCAGGCGGAGTTCATTCAGAGTCAGGATCAAAGCAGAGTCAGGATCAGGCAGGAAGCAGACAGGATGCAGGTACAGGGGGTCATGGGAAACATACACCAAGGCCCTGACTGCAGGCCTGGCCATTCCTTAAATACACCTCAGGTGATGGCTGATTGCAGGAGTGAGCTTCTGGCTGCTGAGAGCACCCGCTGGCCAGCCCTGGTACTGCAGCCCACACGGCAGGTGAGTCCCACCCCCAGTGCTGAGTCCATTCCTGACACTGTGTATGATCTGGCTTGCTCTTGGACTCTGCTTCTGCCTCAACCCTGTTCACTTGGTTACTCTGACCCCGGTCTGTTTACTGGACTTGTCTGTTGATTCTGTACTGTTTTTTCCCTATTGTTACTGACCTTGGCCTTGGCTCACTGCTCAGTTGTTGCAGACCTTCTGCCTGTCTCCTGTCTTGCTTCTGTTCTCTGCTCTGGTGCCCAGGGCCATGGATAAGGGGGTACCACCAGTCTTCCTGTACAGGGCCCCGACCAGCGGGGGGGGCAGGCAGTTGGGTGAACTGGATGTGGGCAGGGAGGGTGATTGGTATGGCACAGGGGGGCAATTACTGGGACCTATCCCGTGTATGGCTCTCTCTGCAGCAGCTGAAAGCTGGCTTCTCCTCTACCTCCTGGTGGCTTTCAGCTGATGCAGAGAGAGCCACACAGGGGATCAGATCCAGTAATTGCCCCCCCCCCCCCCACCACCACCATCCGTGCACATTATGTTTCCCCCTGCTGGCCAGGACCCCATGTGCCCCCACCCCTGTAGTAGTGCTGCCGGATTCCTTACTCTCCTTCCCACTGGCAGCTGCAAGCACACAACAGGATCCTTCAGGTTGGAGGGTGGGGGAAGGATCCGGTAAATATGTCACGTTTACCAGCCCTTCCTTTCCTGAATGAACACAATGAGTGATCAGTACCGATCAACCGATCACTCACTCTTTCATAACTGAAGCATAGTAAACTGTGTTGTTTTTTTTCGGGGGGGGGGGGGGGGGGGGGGGGCTTGTCAGGTTGGCTGTTTGGGGCCCCATGGTTTCTAACAGCAGCCCTGCTGGTGCCAAGATACTCTTGCATCCTGTTCTGAGGACTGTGACTACCAGCTCTACCCCCCTACAAAGCGGCGATCACCAGCCAGCTACTATGGCACTCGTGCCACCCCTTGCCCTCACACTCTGCCTCCATCTTCAGGAGTGTTCGATAGGAGGTGCAAGAGAGGCCCCCCATAGCCTTCCAGTCTTCACCAGGTACCTGACAGCTGACATCAAAGCCAACACATACCATTCAAAGGCTTGAACTTTGTGCAGCCATGTTAGCCACTGAAATCAGAAAGTTCTCGAGCATGGGTACCATGTGCCTACAGACCTCAACCCCACTGGTCACGGCACTCATGCAATACCAGTCCCTACAGTTCTAGACGTTTCATGGTCCTCCCCAACTGACTTGTCTTTTTAAATGACATCATCACAGTTCTCACTGATTCTACATTTGAACCGGTTAATCAATTTGTTTAATATTTGAAATCATACATTTTGACAGGCAGTATCATGTTGCCTCACTCCATAGTTAGGGGGCACTCTGTACAGTTAGTCCCACTCTCTCTTTTTGGTATACCTTAGTCTCCATTCCGATCACATGATGCTGCTGGAACTGCTCATATTATAGTCTTCTGACCTATCTGAATGTTCATTCTATGAAGATCTGCACAAGTTTTGGATTAAAGCCTTTCTACTATCTGCAATGTGTCATTTGGATTTGGGGACATTAGAGTGTAAGCTCCTCTGGTACAGAGACTGATGTGACTGGCTCAATGTTCTCTGTACAGCGCTGTGGTATATGTCAGAGCTATGGGAATGTGTAATAATAATAGTGTGTGACTGTGGGGGAGGGGACATTAGAGTGTAAGCTCCTTTTGGTAAAAACTGTGGGGGACATTAGAGAGTAAGCTCCTCTGGTGCAGAGACTGATGTGACTGGCTCAATGTTCTCTGTACAGCGCTGTGGTATATGTCAGCGCTATATACATGTATAATAATAATAGTGTGTGACTGTGGGGGAGGGACATTAGAGTGTAAGCTCCTTTTGGTAAAAACTGTGGGGGACATTAGTGTCAGCTCCTCTGGTACAGAGACATGGGACTGGGCCAGTGATCTCTGTACAGCACTGCGGTATATGTCAGAGATATATAAATGTATATTAATAATACTTTGTGACTGGGGGGGGGGCATTAGAGCGTAAGCTCTTCTGCTCTTCTGGTACAGAGACTGATTTGTTTTGATGTTCTCCCTCTCAGTGTTGTGAAATAAGGTGGCACTTAATAATGTAATTTAGAAATATTAAATAACAATTTACTTTGTGTTTTATTACTGTTTAATTTACATTGATGAAAATGTCTCTTCTTATACAGTTAAACCGCAGACTACGCTGAGTCATTTCAGATTACTAAGACCTTGGATACTTGGCAATTAATATTTTTTGTGACGTCAGCTACAGTTGTGGCCAAAATTATTCAAACCCCCAATGCTGTAAAGGGGTTTAGGGACTATAGTGTACATTTGGAATTGTATTCAGAATCAAATCCTACAAGGACGTTTGTAACTACCCAAATGCAACTAAAATGACATCAATTGTTTATGTAATACAGTAGTAAATGGTTCTTATGTGGTTTCTTCATTGCCACAATTATTCAACCCCTTAAAGACTACCACTCTGAAGAACAGAGGTTCATACAGGTGCTTTTCCATCAGGTATTGAAAACACCTGTGGATGTCACCGAGCAGCAATCAAGCATAATAAGCACCAATTAGGCAGCTTTAAAATGACTGTGATACTCAGCTCCTTCTAGACATTTACTGGTGTGGTTACAAACATGGTGAAGGCAAGAGAATGGTCCAGGAAGACAAGAGAAGAGGTGATTTCTCTTCACAGGAAGGGCAATGGCTATAAGAAGATTGCAAAGATGTTAAACATACCAAGAGACACCTTAGGAAGCATCATTCGCAAATTCAAGGCAAAGGGCACTGTTGAAACGCTACCTGGTCGTGGCAGAAAGAAGATGCTGACTTCGACTGCTGTGCGCTACCTGAAGCGTAGAGTGGAGAGAAGTCCCCGTGTGACTGCTGAGGAACTGAGAAAAGATTTGTCAGATGTGGGTACAGAAGTTTCAGCCCAGACAATAAGACGCACACTGCGTAATGAAGGCCTCCGTGCCAGAACTCCCAGGCGTAACCCCCTTGCTGTCTCCAAAGAATAAGAAGAGTCGACTGCAGTATGCCAAAAGCCATGTGGACAAACCACAAAAGTTGTGGGATAGTGTTCTGTGGACTGATGAAACAAAATTAGAACTGTTTGGGCCCATGGATCAACGCTATGTTTGGAGGAGGAAGAACAAGGCCTATGATGAAAAGAACACCTTGCCTACTGTGAAGCATGGTGGAGGGTCAATCATGCTTTGGGCTGTTTTGCTTCTGCAGGTACAGGGAAGCTTCAGCGTGTGCAAGGTACCATGAATTCTCTTCAGTACCAGGAGATATTGGATGGAAACGTGATGCAGTCCGTCACACACCTGAGGCTTGGGAGACGTTGGACCTTTCAACAGGACAATGATCCCAAGCATACCTCCAAGTCCACTAGAGCATGGTTGCAGAGGAAAGGCTGGAACATTTTGGAGTGGCCATCGCAGTCACCAGACTTAAATCCGATTGAGAACCTCTGGTGGGACTTAAAGAAAGCAGTTGCAGTGCGCAAGCCTAAGAATGTGACTGAACTGGAGGCCTTTGCCCATGAAGAATGGGCGAAGATACCCGTAGATCGCTGCAAGACACTTGTGTCAAGCTATGCTTCACGTTTAAAAGCTGTTATAACTGTAAAAGGATGCTGTACTAAGTACTAAGATTGAATGTCACTTGGGGGTTGAATAAAACTGATAATGCTGTGAGCAAGAAAAGACATTTGTGGTTATTTCATTATAACTGTTATGTTATATTTGTCTGACCTACAAGTGCCTCTTAATGTAAATGTAAGCAAGATGACTGAATGATCAAAAGCAATGTCAAACTGGCCAAAACACTCAATTTCAGTGGGGGTTGAATAATTTTGGCCACAACTGTATTTTTACCCAGAAACTGTGGACATCCAATGGGTTAAATACAGTAAATATACGGCCACCAGCTCATCTTTGCATACAAATTTTTTTCTCACAAAACTATTGAGGGAACAGCGATGGGACATTTAATGTGACCAGTATGCTGAGTGTGAGGTCGTCTACTGGAGTTGAGACTGGAGATGTATTATCCTGCATTGTGATCCACAGATCCTGAAGGAGAAAACTTCTGTCAATTTTTCTGTGCCAAGTAAGTAGCCTTCATATGTTACTAAACCTCGGACCCCGCATTCACTATATCCACTGTCCCAGGACCCCTCATTCACTATATCCGCTGTCCAGGACCCCGCATTCACTATATCCGCTCTCCCAGGACCCTGCATTCCCTATATCTGGTCTCCCCGGACCCGGCATTCACTATATCCGCTCTCCCCGGACCCCGCATTCACTATATCCACTCTCCCCGGACCCCGCATTCACTATATCCGGTCTCCCCGGACCCCGCATTCACTATATCCGGTCTCTCCCGGACCCCGCATTCACTATATCCGGTCTCCCGGACCCCGCATTCACTATATCCGCTCTCCCCGGACCCCGCATTCACTATATCCGGTCTCCCCAGACCCCGCATTCACTATATCCGCGCTCCCCGGACCCCGCATTCCCTATATCCACTCTCCCCGGACCCCCGCATTCCCTATATCCACTCTCCCCGGACCCCGCATTCACTATATCCGCTCTCCCTGAACCCTGCATTCACTATATCCGCTCTCCCCGAACCCTGCATTCACTATATCCGCTCTCCCCGGACCCCGCATTCACTATATCCGCTGTCCCAGGACCCTGCATTCCCTATATCCGCTCTCCCCGGACCCCGCGTTCACTATATCCGCTCTCCCCAGACCCCGCATTCACTATATCCGCTCTCCCCGGACCCCGCATTCACTATATCCGCTCTCCCCGGACCCCGCGTTCACTATATCCGCTCTCCCCGGACCCCGCATTCACTATATCCGCTCTCCCCGGACCCTGCATTCACTATATCCGCTCTCCCACAGTACACAGAACATGGAAATGCAGTTATTTTAGTAACTAAAAACTGCTAAATACCTTTTCTCATCAGCAGTTAGAGCAGTCTTGTGACTTCTATCAGTGTCCAGCCGAGCATTGGTTAAAGCTTATAGGAGGAGTTTTCTCTTTCTGCTCTAGGAGGATGCAGAACCCCTGACCCTCTGTCTGGACAGTGCTGATTAGCCCTGTGCTGATCACATGCATTCTCCCAGAAGGAAAAAAAAATATTTCTAGGAATACACACCAAACTGAGCATGTGCAGAATGACTCCACACAACATGTCTTATCAGGAGATAAGAGGGGGATACTGTAAGAAGGGGAGGATCAGAGAAGTCAGGATCAAACAGCCTTTTTACACAATGCAGAGGATTAACCCCTTAGGTCCCACAGTGAGTATAACAAGCATGCTTTACTGCATCTACAGACTGATTGTACTGTTGTGGGTTTACTAACACTTTACTGAACCTAACGTCAGTAAAATTAGGCTTTTATTGCTTTCCACAAATTCCAGATCCTTCAGTCTAGATCCAGAGCTTGTGCAGGGTGATGGTGTAAGGGATTTCCGGTGAAACGTATTGTGAATAGAAATGTGCATGCGCATAGAAACGTCCGGAGAAGGATGACCGGTTGTGCGCATGCACGCGGAAATGCGTGATTGCGCACACGCACAGTGAAGATTGGTGCCAGACGGACTATTTTAAGGGTGTCCCTGCCCATGTTGAGTGCTGACTGGTCTTCAGCTCCCCTGTGTCCTGCTTGTTCCTGGTGATTCCCTTGTTGCTGACCCGGCTTGTCCTCACCTGACTCTGATTACCCTCCTGATTGATACTGGTTCCTGACTTCGGCTCTGCTCCTGACTTCGGCTTTGCTTCTGATTCTGTACTTTGCTGTCCACCTGTTGATGACTCTGGCTATTCCTATGACATTGCTCCTGTCTCTCCCTCTCGCTTCTTGCCTTGCTCTGGTGCACACCTGGTGATCTACAAAACCAGCTCTGCATGTTACCACTGTGCCTGAATCAGAGGATCATCAGTCTTCCAAGGTCATCATCTGCAAGAGCTGCAAACAACAACTACTGGCGCTCTTGTTCCCCTGGGTCCTAGATTCCCTCTGTTCCAACTCCAGTGGGGTCAGGGCTAGTGACACAAGTGAGGCTGACCTCGTCATTTCAGTCTCCCCATCAGGTACGTGACAGATGGTTGCAAAACGCTGAATACTTAAGGTGCAACCAAACCTGAACATTTATAAACGATGTTGGAGCAATTTCAGGCTTGACTGTTTTTTTTTGTTTTAGCCAATGAAAATCTAGTTACTAGGAGGAGATGGTTGAAAAGTGTTGAAAAGTGCTTATTTTCAGGTCTACCTTGGCGTCAACTGATGTGTATTGTGTTTTTCTTCTATAGGGCGGAATCCAGTGGTGGTCATGTGGTTTGCTGTGGTTGTGTTGGCTGGATTAGCAGGTTTAACAAAAGCTGCGAAGAATCATTTTAAAAAAGGTAAGTTTCTAACAGATACCAGAACGTGTGATATCAGATCATTTAGGGACCGGAGAACCCTCCCAGACCACCAATCCCGGGTCTCCAGGAAGTACAGGGGGTGTTCAGTGATGCCGGACGTACACAGTAATTTGGTATTTGCATAATTGATCATTGTTCATTATCATTCGACTGTTCATTTGATATTGACACATGCAGCCTTCTTTTATCAGATTGATTGCTTTCAACGAACAAATAAAATAGATATTGATGACCTCACAAATTAACATTAAAGGTAATCCTTGTGTAGGGATCTGTTGTCCTCTACTGTCTGTATCTGTAAGTGGGTGTGCTGCTCAAGGTCACAGAGTTAATAATGTACATCACTTCCTGTCTCTGTGTGATTGGGTTAGAAACCCCAGAGGGAGGAAGCAGAGAGAGAGTTTCTGAGAGCACACATCCTAGGAAGGAGCTGCTACTAATCCAGACTAGAAGCAGGGATTACCAGGCAATGTTTAATAGTTAACTATTGTTGTCCATAGCTTCTGGGTATATACAGTGGGGAAAATGATGATTTAATCCCCTGCAGATTTTGTACGTTTTCCCACTTACAATGAAATGAAGGGTCTATAATTTTTTTTTAATTATAGGTGTATTTTAAATGATGGAGACAGAATATCAATCAAAAATCCAGAAAAAACACACAATACAAATGTTATAAATGGAGTTGCAGTTCAGTGAGTAAAATAAGTATTTGATCCCCAAGCAAAACATGACTTAGTACTGGGTGGGGGAATCCTTGTTGGTGAGCACAGTAAGACATTTCTTGAAATTGGTTACCAGGCTGGGACACATCTCAGGAGGGATCTTGGTCCACTCTTCTTTACAGATCTTCTCTAAATCCTTAAGGTTTCTTGGCTTCTGCTTGGCAACTTGAAGTTTCAGCTCCCTTCATAAATTTTCTATAGGATGAAGGTCTGGAGACTAGCTAGGCCACTCCATGACCTTAATGTGCTTCTTCTTGAGCCACTCTTTTGTTGCCTTGGTGGTATGTTTTGGGTCATTGTCATGCTTGAAGACCCATCCACAACCCATCTTCAGTGTTCTGGCTGAGGGAAAAGGTTCTCATCCAAGATTTTACAATACATGGCCCCGTCCATTGGCCCCTTAATGTGGCAAAGTCGTCCTGTACCTTTAGCAGAGGAACAGCCCCAAAGCATAATCTTTCCACCTCCATGCTTGACTGTAGGGATGGTGTTCTTAGGGTAACATTCAGCATTTTTCTTCATCCAGACACGGCAAGTCGTGTTAATGCTAAAGAGCACAATTTTGGTCTCATCTGACCACAGCACTTTCTTCCAATCATTCTCTGATTCATTTAGATGTTTATTGTTAAACTTCAGACGGGTCTGTACATGTGCCTTCGTGAGGAGGGGGACTTTGCGAGAGCTGCTGGATTTCAATTGTGTTACCAATGGTTTGTTTTGGTCCCAAACTGCCTTGAGATCACTCACAAGCTCCTCCCGTGTAGTTCTGTTCTGATCCCTCACTTTTTCTCATGATCATCGTTACCCCATGAGGCGAATTCTTCCATGAAGCTCCAGACCGAGCGATGATGGTTATTTTGTATTTCTTCCGTTTGTGAATAATCGCTCCAACAGTTGTCTCCTTCTCACCAAGCTTCTTGCTGATGGTCTTGTAGCCCATTCCAGCCTTGTGTAGGTGTACAATCTTGTCCCTGACGTCCTTTGACAGCTCTTTGGTCATTTGCCCATGATAGTGATGTTTGAATGGAAGAAAGTGATTCTGTGGACAGGTGTCTTTTATACACATAACGAGTTGTCATTAGGAGCACCTTTTTTCCATTGACAGGACTAATCTGTGTACCACATGAGCACATCACCAGTCTGTGGGAGCCAGAATTATTGTTGGTTGGTAAGGGATCAAATACTTATTTTACTCAGTGAACTGCAACTAAATGTATAACATTTATATTGTGTGTTTTTTTTTTCTGGATTTTTGGTTGATATATTCTATCTCTATCATTTATATACACCTATGATAAAAATTATAGACCCTTCATTTTGGGCAAGTGGGTAAACTTAACCCACGTGGTGTAATCTTGCATGGAGCTCCAGCCTGAGGGCGACTGATCTTACAAAATTTGCAGGAGATCGAATAATTATTTTCGCCACTGTGTAGGTGTATGATTAAAGAAAACCTAAAAATGAAAACTAATGCAGCCATCACATCTAAGAACTGTTTGCTTTTGAGTTTAATATCGCTTTAACAATCTATGCAACTCACAGCAATCTCCTTACAGGTTATAGCTTAGGTGGCAGGATTGCAAAAGGCCTGGGACACCTTTGGGCTCCCAAAGTAGAGAAGTAATGCGGTGAAATATGCCAAGGCGAACAGTGGGTGTGGTCAAATTGCATTAAATAGACAATGGGACTGGCTTAAATGGGCATGGTTAAACAAAGCCCTATTCACACTCCTAAAAGGAGACATTTTTGATTACCTGAATCCAAGGTATTTGTTGCTGAAGCAATTACATGTGAATGGCCGCAAATAGCTGTGGGCAATGTCAGGTTCCCCTTGCTTTCAGTGGGGCTTCCCACCGAGACCTTTTCACCTGTCTCCAGCAGGCAATTGAAATGGTCTCATTCACAAGTTTCACTGGGGCCTGAAACAAAAGTCTTCTTGTATCCAAAAAGTATGATTTGATTCCTAGATTGTAAGCTCCCAGGATCAGGGCCCTCCTATCCCTCTTGTATTGAACTGTATTGTTGCTGTATTGTCTCCCGTTATATTGTAAAGCGCAGAGCAAACTGTTGGCGCCGTAAATCCTGTATAATAATATATATATAAATAATAATTTTGATTGCTGTCTCATTGACATGTATAAACTTCAGCCCAATCAGTTTTGTAAATGAAATTCTTCCTTTGTATGTGATTTTGTGTGCACTCTCAAAATAAACAGAGGAGCTAACACTTTGTCTGAGCCGACCTTAAAGAAAAACTTCATTAAAACATTCTTGCCTCAAATCCCCCTTGTTAGCACAACCCCTGCCCCCCAATATTCCCCTTCCTAGCACAAATAGTCTCCTCTCCAAATGCCCCCCCCCCCCCAATCCCCTTTTTCTGGTTCCTAGCACAAATGATCCTCCCCCCCCAGTTTCCTCAATTCTCCCACCTAGCACAAATACTCTCCATCCACATTTGACCTCCCCAGCACAAATTCCTTTCCCCTCGCATCCCCCTTCTAGCACTCATTTTCTTCCACCATCAACACCCCCTGACACTAATCCCGTCCCAGCACAAATACCCCTCAACTCTAATCCCATCCTAGCACAAATACCCCCCAACACTAATCCCATCCCAGCACAAATACCTCCCAACACTAATCCCATCCCAGCACAAATACTCCCCAACACTAATCCCATCAAGATTGACACTATTCACAGGGACATCGCCGCTGCTCAAACTTCCTCCCCACCCGTCCCCCTCACACAGCAACCCCCTCATCACCCCTCTCCCTCGGCCTCACCACTGTTCTGACCTCCACCCCACCTAACATTCCTCACACTGAAGCCCCCTCAACACTCCCACTCCTTCGACCTTACTACCATCGAGGAGGTCACCAAGATCTTCTCTAATGCCCACCTCACCACCTGCCCCCTTGACCCTATCCCCTCACAACTCCTACGACCTCCCTCCTCCTCCATCCTACGCTCCCTCCCAACACACAATCTCCCTGCTGCCATTTACATCCAAACTCCTCGAGCGCTTCCGTCCCCTACACTCCACCGAAACTGCCTTACTCAAACTCTCCAACGACCTGCTAACTGCCAAAGCTAACGGCCACTATTCAGTGCTCCTACTCCTCGACTTCTCCGCGGCCTTCGGCACAGTCGACCACCCCCTCCTCCTCAAAAAACTACACTCCCTTGGCCTCAGAGATTCCGCTCTCTCCTGGCTCTTGTCCTACCTATCACAACGCTCCTTCAGCATTACCTATAACGCTACCACCTCCCCCTCACTCCCTCTCTCTCTGTTGGGGTCCCCCAAGGCTCTGTCCTAGGGCCCCTTCTCTTCTCCATCTATACCTCCTCCCTTGGCCAACTCATACACTCTCACGGCTTCAACTACCACCTCTATGCCGACAACATGCAAATCTATCTCTCAACCCCCCACCTCACCCCCTCAGTCTTCGCCCGAATCACAAGCCTGCTGAACGACATATCAGACTGGATGTCGCTCCACTTCCTTAAACTGAACCTCTCCAAAACTGAGCTCCTAGTCTTCCCCCCAACCCGCACACCAACCCCCATTGACTTCTCCATCACGTCCAACAATGCCACCATCAGGCCCGCCCTGCAGACCAGGGTACTTGGTGTCATACTTGACTCCAATCTATCCTTCTAGCCCCAAATCCAATCACTCACAAACTCATGGAGACTCCACCTCCACAACATCGCTAAAATCCACAAGTTCCTAACCCCAGAAACCACTAAGCAGCTCATCCACTCCCTCATCATATCACGACTCGATTACTGCAACTCCCTCCTCAATGGCCTGCTCTGCCACAGGCTATCCCCACTTCAGTCGATCCTGAATACGGCAGCCAGACTCATTCACCTCACCAACCGCTCCGTTTCTGCCACCCCCCTCTGCCAATCCCTCCACTGGCTTCCGATTGCCCAACGGATCAAATTCAAAATCCTAACACTGACGTACAAAGCTGTCCATCATACGGCCCCAAACTACATCACTGACCTAATATCCAAGTACCACCCAACATGCACTCTCCGCTCCTCACAAGACCTCCTTCTCTCTAGTTCTCTGGTCTCCTCCTCCCATGCCCGCCTCCAGGACTTCTCCAGGGCGTCACCCATCCTCTGGAACTCCCAACCCCAATCCATCAGACTATCACCTACTCTCCTCTCCTTTAGGCGCACCCTGAAAACCCACCTCTTCATGGAAGCCTACCCCACCCCCTAATTGTCGCCCTCCTCCACTCTTCCTACCACTCCATTCCCCACAGCCATTTCCTCCTGTAACTGCCACTATCCCCTCCCTCCTAGATTGTAAGCTCCAAGGAGCAGGGCCCTTGAACCCCTTGTGTATCGCATTGTATTGTTATTGTACTGTCTCATGTATTGTCTCCCATTGTAATGTACAGCGCTGAGCGAACCATTGCTGCTTTATAAATACTGTATAATAATAATATAATTATATAATAAATACCCCACAACACTAATCCCATCCCAACACAAATACCTCCCAACACTAATCCCATCCCAGCACAAATACCTCCCAACACCAATCCCATCCCAACACAAATACCTCCCAACACTAATCCCATCCCAGCACAAATACCTCCCAACACTAATCCTATCCCAGCACAAATACCTCCCAACACTAATCCCATCCCAGCACAAATACCTCCCAACACTAATCCCATCCCAGCACAAATACCTCCCAACACCAATCCCATCCCAACACAAATACCTCCCAACACTAATCCCATCCCAGCACAAATACCTCCCAACACTAATCCTATCCCAGCACAAATACCTCCCAACACTAATCCCATCCCAGCACAAATACCTCCCAACACTAATCCCATCCCAACACAAATACCTGCCAACACCAATCCCATCCCAGCACAAAATACTTCCCAACACTAATCCCATCCCAGCACAAATACCCCCAAGTACTATTCCTCCCCACTCCAAATTCACCTTCTCAGGGTCAATTTTCAATTTATGTGAAGTGGAACCGGGAGGTTGGTAAAAAAAGAAGACAAACCTTCTGGATCTGGAAGCAGTTTTGTGTTTTTGTTCTCTCATTTGCAAACAGAATTATATAAATAAATTAAACGGCTGGGGATTCTTTTCATCTATAGAACTAAGAAATGTCTATCTTCTCTTTTATAGGTTGGAGACCATGGATAGATGTTCTTCAGTGTGCTGTCCTTATATCAATGTTACCTCTACTTTGTTTTACAATACACTTCACAAGGGATTTCGATGGTAAGTTTATGAAACTCGTGATAAATACCAAAAGCTGGTATACAATGTAAGCCAAGTATCAGCCAATGGGCCTATTGTACAGCCCAAGGCAGCAGAGCTGGAATGGCACATTGCCGGACCAGAGGAGCCTTTTGCAGGAAGTTTTTTTGGTTTTTTTTACTGATTCTGCATGAGATTGTTATTGTTTGGTAATTTCTTTTTGATACTGATCACTGAAATCAATGGCACAACCATTGGTCCCTACACATAAGCCAGGTTGCTAGGCGTAATCCTAGACTTTGAACTCTCTTTCGGCCCTTACTTCCAGTCACTGACTAAATCCTGCCACCTTGACCTCCGCGACATTTCCAGAATTTGCCTCTTCATAATGACATCACAAAACAACTTATCCATGCTTTGGTTGCATCCCATCTTAATTACTGCAACTCCCTCCTCAATGACTGACCTTTACCCACTTCAGTCTATTATGAATGCTGCTGCTAGACCAATACTCCTTATTACCGATCCATGACTGCTGCTCAGCCAATCCCATCACTGGCTTCCACTAGACCAATGTATAAAAGTCAACATACCAACCGCTACGTACAAAGCCATTCACATCACTTCCCCTAGCTACATCACCAACCTTGTCCAGATATCATCCAAATCGTCTGCTCCATTCCTCCCAAGACCTCCTGGTCTCCAGTTCCCTTGTTACCACCCCTCACACTTGCCTCCAGGACTTCTCCAGAACCTCTCCCATCCTCTGGAACTCCCTTCCTTAGTATGTCTGGTCAGCTCCTACCCTGTCCACCTTTAGGTGATCCTTAAAAACTAATTTATTCAGGGAACCCTATTCCACCTCCACCTAAGAACTGTACTTGAGTCACCTCCATCAGATCATCCCCCCACAGTCATTACCTTTTGTACCACCTCCCCTTCCCTTTAGATTGTAAGCACCATCAGCAGGGCCCTCCTATCCCTTCTGTACTGTAATTGTACTGTCCCCCTTTATATTGTAAAGCGCTGCGTAAACTGTTGGTGCTATATAAATCCTGTATAATAATAATACTGACTGCTTTTTTACAAAAAATATGATTTATTTCATCAGCGACCACACGGTCAGTAAAGCCGTAGCTGGTAACCTCCATAGAATATTGGTTCTGTAGGCTGGAGCAGTGGTCTACAGTGGACTCAGTTTGCCAAAAAGGTTCTCCACATTTTACCATTCTTTTTGAGAGTGTATTTAGTATGCTGGAGAGCATTTTAACCAAAAAGTGCACAACTCTGTTGCCGGCAAATATCAGGGCTTGATAAGTCTTAGTTTTCTGCTACCCATCCCTGATACCACAGAATACACATAGACACCACCATTCCCACCACCAACCAACACCATTAGTAGCTGCTAAATAACAGAAATACTCCAATTTCTATAACCAACGCCACCTGAAGTGGCTGTGTTAGCCAAAGCCAGCCCTCCCCCAGCTACAAAATTCAACAGATTGTTGCATCACCCCCCTCTTCCTGCTGAGCTATACTGTTACCACCATCCATCCTCCCTAAAAAAAATCCTATTCCCACCAATCTAGGGTTCTCCCACAATACAATTTTTAGTTTTCATCAAGAAAATTTTGGACACTTTGGCAAAACCTATGCGCTTAATACCTCAGTTTGCAGATTTTAAATTTTTTGGGGGGTAAGGTTTTGAAAAGGTAGAATAGATTTTGGGTGAGAAAATCACAAATCACTAGCGGAAAAGAAATGTTTGTTGTTCACTTATTTCTAACTACAACTTCTTAGTGTTTGTTTTTAGCATCGGGAACTCTGAGCATTAGTTGCCACCACAGGTGTGCGCACAGGGTGTGCTGCGTGTGCCTGGGCACACCCTAATCACTTGGTGTGCTGCGTGTGCCTGGGCACACCCTAATCACTCGGTGTGCTGCGTGTGCCTGGGCACACCCTAATCACTTGGCGTGTGCTGCATGTGCCTGGGCACACCCTAATCACTCGGTGTGCTGCGTGTGTCTGGGCACACCCTAATCACTACCGGTGTGCTGCGTGTGTCTGGGCACACCCTAATCACTCGGTGTGCTGCGTGTGTCTGGGCACACCCTAATCACTCGGTGTGCTGCGTGTGTCTGGGCACACCCTAATCACTCGGTGTGCTGCGTGTGTCTGGGCACACCCTAATCACTTGGTGTGCTGCGTGTGCCTGGGCACACCCTAATCACTTGGTGTGCTGCGTGTGTCTGGGCACACCCTAATCACTCGGTGTGCTGCGTGTGCCTGGGCACACCCTAATCACTGTGTGTGCTGCATGTGTCTGGGCACACCCTAATCATTGTGTGTGCTGCATGTGTCTGGGCACACCCTAATCACTGTGTGTGTGCTGCATGTGTCTGGGCACACCCTAATCACTTGGTGTGCTGCGTGTGCCTGGTGTGTGCTGCGTGTGCCTGGGCACACCCTAATCACTGTGTGTGCTGCATGTGTCTGGGCACACCCTAATCACTCGGTGTGCTGCTGCGTGTTGTGCTGCTGGTCTGGCACACCCTAATCACTCGGTGTGCTGCGTGTGCCTGGGCACACCCTAATCACTCGGTGTGCTGCGTGTGCCTGGGCACACCCTAATCACTCGGTGTGCTGCGTGTTTCTGGGCACACCCTAATCACTCGGTGTGCTGCGTGTTTCTGGGCACACCCTAATCACTTGGTGTGCGGCGTGTTTCTGGGCACACCCTAATCACTCGGTGTGCTGCGTGTTTCTGGGCACACCCTAATCACTCGGTGTGCTGCGTGTTTCTGGGCACACCCTAATCACTCGGTGTGCTGCATGTGCCTGGGCACACCCTAATCACTCGGTGTGCTGCATGTGCCTGGGCACACCCTAATAACTGTGTGTGCTGCGCGTGCCTGGGCACACCCTAAGCACTGTGTGTGCTGCCTGTGTCTGGGCACACCCTAATCACTCGGTGTGCTGCCTGTGTCTGGGCACACCCTAATCACTCGGTGTGCTGCGCGTGCCTGGGCACACCCTAATCACTGTGTGTGCTGCATGTGCCTGGGCACACCCTAATCACCTGGTGCGCACTAGCATTATCACTCTGTGTGGCAACGGGGAGATGGGAAAGAACTCCCTCTGACCAGCTCTGCCATAGCAGAAGTGTTTTACTCAGTGGTGTCCTGAGGCTGGTGCAGGGGGTGCGGTCTGCACCAGGTGACTCCGGACCCGCTCCACAAAAAGGTAAGTTGTAAAGCAAGCTGACAATCCTTGCAGGATGGCTCCGATCAGGATGGCTCCCCGTAGGATCGTCGGCATGCAACCTATACGGAGTGACACCAGTGTAGCGGCAAGATGTGTCTCCCATGTAGATATGTCCCCCCTGAAGCAACTGCGTATGTCCCGGTTTCAGGCACGATCAATTGATGATAGAACTATTGCTATCATTGATTGATCGTGCCTGAAACCGGGACATGCGCAGTTGCTTCAGGGGGGACATATCTACATGGGAGACACATCTTGCCGCTACACCCGGACCCGCGCCAAGAAAAGGTAAGTTGTAAAGAAAGCTGACGATCCCCGCAGGATGGATCGGATCTGCGGATTGAGCATAATGGATCGGAGTCCGATCCATTATGCTCAATCCGCAGATCCGATCCATTCTGCGGAGATCGTCGGAGGGGGTGTCACCAAGTGTTACCGCACCAGGTGACACCAACCCTAGGGACACTTCTGGTTTTACTGTGTTGGCAGGGAGATCAATGTGAAATTAATATATATATAATATATATACACACACAAACATATGTGATGGAGCTTTGGGGTGTTATAGGCTGTGCACACCTATGGTTGTCACCAGGTGCTACAGCAAGTTTTTTTTTATTTAGCTTATCTTTTGTAGCTTTACCTTTGGTGACCTTACCTGGAGGGTGGGGCGATTTATTTTTTTTTAATTAAACTTGTAGAAAACACTTTGCTCAGTGTAGACGACTGCAGGATATAAATGTAGAGAATAACTATGGAGGCACAAGTGATGACTGAACCATCAATACAGTGGATAATGGTCACAATTCCTTGCTGCTCCTGGAAATCGGGGACCGGCTAGAAAAACTAAAACACAAAAGGAACCCAGAGAACACAGGATTGAACAGTTGGACTACAAAAGTAAAATAAATGTGTGAATGCAGCAATAGGATTATAGTCAGTATATCGGGGAGTGACTAATATTACATCTCTTGTGCTTTTCTTTTATAGATGTTGGACTGTGGATGTATATTGTATTATCTGCTGGAATTATTTTATATTCAATCTCATTTGTTTATCATATGACATCTCTCTGGAGATATTTCAGCATAGGTAAGTGTATGAAAGCTGAAAGAAACAATATTGAGCAGAGGGGGCTCAAAAGGAAGTCATACAAGATTAATGGGGATCCTAGCATTCTATGAAGAAAAAACATTTACTATTTTATTTATATATATACAGTGGGGCAAAAAAGTATTTAGTCCCCACCAATTGTACAAGTTCTCCCACATAAAAAGATGAGAGAGGCCTGTAATTGGCATCATAGGGAGACCTCAACTATGAGAGACAAAATGAGAAAACAAATCCAGACAATCACATTGGCTGATTTGGAAAGAATTTATTTGCAAATTATGGTGGAAAATAAGTATTTGGTCTCCTACAAACAAGCAAGATTTCTGGCTCTCACAGACCTGTACCTTCTTCTTTAAGAGGCTCCTCTGTCCTGCACTCATTACCTGTATCAATGGCACCTGTTTGAACTTGTTATCAGTATAAAAGACACCTGTCCACAACCTCAAACAGTCACACTCCAAACTCCACTATGGTGAAGACCAAAGAGCTGTCGAAGGACGCCAGAAACAAAATTGTAGACCTGCACCAGGCTGGGAAGACTGAATCTGCAATAGGCAAGCAGCTTGGTGTGAACAAATCAACTGTGGGAGCAATAATTAGAAAATGGAAGACATACAAGACCACTGATAATCTCCCTCAATCTGGGGCTCCACGCAAGATCTCACCCCGTGGGGTCAAAATGATCACAAGAATGGTGAGCAAAAATCCCGGGACCACACGGGGGGACCTAGTGAATGACCTGCAGAGAGCTGGGACTACCGTAACAAAGGCTACCATCAGTAACACACTACGCCGCCAGGGACTCAGATCCTGCAGTGCCAGACGTGTCCCCCCTGCTTAAGCCAGTACATGTCTGGGCCCGTCTGAAGTTTGCCAGAGAGCATTTGGATGATCCAGAAGAGGATTGGGAGAATGTCATATGGTCAGATGAAACCAAAATAGAACTGTTTGGTAGAAACACAACTCGTCGTGTTTGGAGGAGAGAGAATGCTGAGTTGCATCCAAAGAACACCATACCTACTGTGAAGCATGGGGGTGGCAACATCATGCTTTGGGGCTGTTTCTCCACAAAGGGACCAGGAAGACTGATCCATGTACAGGACAGAATGAATGGGGCCATGTATCGTGAAATTTTGAGTGCAAACCTCCTTCCATCAGCAAGGGCATTGAAGATGAAACGTGGCTGGGTCTTCCAACATGACAATGATCCCAAACATACCGCCCGAGCAACAAAGGAGTGGCTTTGTAAGAAGCATTTCAAGGTCCTGGAGTGGCCTAGCCAGTCTCCAGATCTCAACCCCATAGAAAACCTTTGGAGGGAGTTGAAAGTCTGTGTTGCCCAGCGACAGCCCCAAAACATCACTGTTCTAGAGGAGATCTGCATGGAGGATGGGCCAACATACCAGCAACAGTGTGTGCCAACCTTGTGAAGACTTCCAGGAAACGTCTGACCTCTGTCATTGCCAACAAAGGATATATAACAAAGTATTGACACGAACTTTTCATATTCACCAAATACTTATTTTCCACCATAATTTGCAAATAAATTATTTCTAAATCAGCCAATGTGATTGTCTGGATTTTTTTTCTCATTTTGTCTCTCATAGTTGAGGTCTCCCTATGATGCCAATTACAGGCCTCTCTCATCTTTGTAAGTGGGAGAACTTGCACAATTGGTGGCTGACTAAATACTTTTTTGCCCCACTGTATATATATATATTATACACTCTATGTTGCCAAAAACATTGTGCCGCCTGCCTTTACATGAACTCCGTGGGGTCAATATTGAGTTGGCCCCGCCCTTTGCAGCTATAACAGCTTCAACTCTTCTGGGAAGGCCGTCCACAAGGTTTAGGAGGGTCTCTATGGGAAGGCTGGACCATTCTTCCAGAAGCTCATTTGTCAGGTCAGGCACTGATGTTGGGGGAGGAGGCCTGGCTCGCAGTCTCCGCTCTAATTCATCCCAAAGGTGTTCTATGGGGTTGAGGTCAGTCAAGTTCCTCCACCCCAAACTGGCTCCTCCATGTCTTTATGGACCTTGCTTTGGGCACTGGTGCGCAGTCATGTTGGAACAGGAAGGGGCCATCCCCAAACTCTTCCCACAAAGTTGGGAGCATGAAATTGTCCAAAATGTCTTGGTATGCTGACACCTTCACTGGAACTAGAGGGCCAAGCTCAATTCCTGAAAAACAACTCTACACCATAATCCTCCCTCCACTAAACTTTACACTTGGCACAATGCAGTCAGGCAAGTACCGTTCTCCTGGCAACCCCCGAACCCAGACACATCCATCAGATTGTCAGACAGAGAAGTGTGATTGGTCACTCTAGAGCAGCGTTTTTCAACCACTGTGCCGCGGCACACTAGTGTGCCGTGAGATATTCTCTGGTGTGCCGTGGGAAAAATTCCAATTTCATCTGTAACATGTGGCTTCGGCTCACAAATAGACCAATCATTAGAATCTAATGATTCAGTGGTCGGCAAGCCGCGGCTCGCGAGCCACATGCGGCTCTTTACCCAGTCTAATGCGGCTCTTCTGTGTGCCGGGCGCCTGCTCCCCTCCCTCCTCTCGGTCGGCCGCTCCCCTGCCTCCTCTCGGTTGGCAGCCCCAAAAGTCCGCGCGGACCTTTTAATCCGGCTTGCGGATGTGGCTGTCAGGATGTGTGTAGGCGGGCAGCGTGCCGAACGTGAGGGGAGGGGAGCTAGGCTCCTCTCACAGTCCGCCCTGAAGACCCGAACGGCGCGGGAAGACAGCGAGAGGAACGCAAAAGGTAAGTGAATTGACACGGGGGGAACTTGGCTTACTAGAAGGGGGGGGGGGGAATAGTACTGTGGGGGATGAAATACTATATGAGGGATGAATTACTTTATGAGGGATGAAATACTATATGGGGGGATGAAATACTATATGGGGGATGAATTACTATATCAGGGATGAATTACTATATGAGGGATGAAATACTATATGGGGGGATGAAATACTATATGGGGGGATGAAATACTATATGGGGGGATGAATTACTATATGAGGGATGAAATACTATATGGGGGGATGAAATACTATATGAGGGATGAAATACTATATGGGGGATGAATTACTATATGAGGGATGAATTACTGTATGAGGGATGAAATACTATATGGGGGGATGAAATACTATATGAGGGATGAAATACTATATGAGGGGATGAAATACTATATGGGGGGATGAAATACTATATGGGGGATGAAATACTATATGAGGGATGAAATACTATATGAGGGATGAAATACTATATGAGGGATGAATTACTATATGAGGGATGAAATACTATATGGGGGGATGAAATACTATATGGGGGGATGAAATACTATATGGGGGGATGAAATACTATATGAGGGATGAATTACTATGGGGGATGAATTACTATATGGAGGATGAATTACTATATGGGGGATTAATTACTACTATGCTTACTATGGGGGAATATTACTATACTTACTATGGATGACACATACACATCATTCATCTACTCTTGGTCCGGCCCCCGGGTCCAATTATAAAATACTTTATTATTTCATAATAAAGTAATTATAAAATAATTTCTTTGTGTTTGATTCCTATTCAAGAGAATTACTTTATATATAGTCAATATAGGCACAGAGGTAAATTTTTTTAACATTTTCTAATGGTGGTGTGCCTCGTGATTTTTTTTCATGAAAAAAGTGTGCCTTTGCACAAAAAAGGTTGAAAAACACTGCTCTAGAGAACATTGCTCTAGAGTCCAGTGGCGGCGTGCTTTACGCCACGGCATCCGACGCTTTGCATTGCACTTGGTGATGGAAGGCTTGGATGCAGCTGCTCGGCCATGGAAACCCATTCCATGAAGCTCTCTACGCACTGTTGTTGTGCTAATCTGAAGGCCACACCAAGTTTGGAGGTCTTTAGCTATTGACTCTGCAGACAGTTGGTGACTTCTGCGCACTGTGCGCTTCAGCATGCGCTGACCCTGCCCTATCATGTGATGTGGCCTACCATTTGGTGGCTGAGTGGCTGTTGCTCCCCTGTGGCTTCCACTTTGTTATAATCCCACTAACAGTTGAGCGTGGAATATTTAGTAGCCAGGAAATGTCACGGATGGACTTATTGCCCAGGTGACCACCTATCACGGGACCACGCTTGGAGTCACTGAGCTCCTGAGAGCGACCCATTCTTTCACCAATGTTTGTAGAAGCAGTCTGGAAGATTGGAAGGGTGTTGCAATACTTTTGGCAATAGTGTGTGTTTGTGTGTGCATGCGTGCGTGCGTGCGTCTTATATTTCTGTATTAAAATCCTTTTTTTAATTAAATGTAATATTCTAATTTTCTGAGATACTGAATTTTGGTTTTCACTAACATTAAGTCCTAATCATCAAAATTAAAAGAAAGAATGCTTGAAATATATCACTCTGTGTGTAATGAATCTATATAATATATGAGTTTCACTTTTTGAATTGAATTACTGAAAAAATTAACTTTTTGATGATATTCTAATTTATTGAGATGCACCTGTATATACAGTGAGGAAAATAATGATTTAATCCCCTGCCCACTTACAAAGAAATGAAGGGTCTATAATTTTTTATCATAGGTGTATTTTAAATGATAGAGACAGAATATCAACCAAAACGCCAGAACAAACACAATACAAACTTATAAATTGAGTTGCAGTTCAGTGAGTAAAAGACATATTTGATCCCCAAGCAAAACATGACTTAGTACTTGGTGGAGGAACCCTTGTTGGCAAGCACAGAGGTAATACATTTCTTGTAGTTGGTTGCCAGGTTTGCAGACATCTCAGGAGGGATTTTGGTCCACTCTTCTTTACAGATCTTCTCTAAATCCTTAAAGTTTCTTGGCTGTCGCTTGGCAACTCCCTTCAACTCCCTCCCTTCTTTGCCTGGCAAAGTTTCAGCTCCCTTCATAAATTTTCTATAGGAGTAAGGTCTGGAGACTGGCTAGGCCACTCCATGACCTTCATGTGCTTCTTCTTGAGCCACTCCTTTGTTGCCTTGGTGGTATTTTTTGGGTAATTTTCATGCTTGAAGACCCATCCACGTGCCATCTTCAGTGTCCTGGCTGAGGGAAGGAGGTTCTCATCCAAGATTTTACAATACATGGCCCCGTCCATTGGCCCCTCAATGCTGCAAAGTCGTCCTGTACCTTTAGGAGAGAAACAGCCGAAAAGCATAATGTTTCCACCTCCGTGCTCGACTGTAGGGATGGTGTTCTTAGGGTCATAGTCAGCATTTCTCTTCCTTCAAACACAGCGAGTCGAATTAATGCCAAAGAGCTCAATTTTGGTCTCATCTGACCACAGCACTTTCTCCCAGTCCTTTTCTGAATCATTTAGATGTTCATTGGCAAACTTCAGATGGGCCTGTATATGTGCTTTCGTGAGGAGGGGGAACTTGCGGGCGCCACAGGATTTCAATCCATGGTGGCATATTGTGTTACCAATGGTTTGTTTAGTGATTGTAGTCCCAACTGCCTTGAGATCATTCACAAGCTCCTCCTGTGTAGTTCTGGGTTGATCCCTCACTTTTCTCATGATTATCCATACCCCATGAGACGAAATCTTGCATGGTGCTCTAGACTGAGGGTGATTGATAGTTGTTTTGTATTTTTTTTTTCCATTTGTAAATAATCGTTCGAACAGTTGCCTCCTCCTCACTAAACTTCTTGCTGATGGTCTTGTAGCCCATTCCAGCCAGGTCTACGATCTTGTCCCTGACGTTCTTTGAGAGCTCTTTAGTCATTTGCCCAATGGTGATGTTTAACCACTTCCCGCCCACCATATAGTCCAATGACGGGCGCAAGGTGGTTCTCTCGTTCTGATAGGACGTCATATGACGTCCTTCCATTCTCACCGCGCATGCAAGGCTCAGGGAGAGCGCAGTGCAGCGATCGGTGGTGCGCCGATCACCGATCCACGGAAGGAGCCGAAGATGTCGGCTCGGTCATGTGATCAGCTGTGACCAATCACAGCTGATCACATGTAAACAGGGAAATGCCGGTTATCGGCATTTCTCTCCTCTCGAGCTGTCACGCTGACAGAGGAGAGGAGAGCCGGTAATCGGCATAACGCGGAGGGGACATGTACACTGATCATCAGGGCACTGATGATCAGTGTGCCCTGATGATCAGTGTGGCCCCAGAAGTGCCACCTGTCAGTGTCCATCAGTGCCAGCTGTCAGTGCTAAACAGTGCCATGTGCCAGTGCCCATCAGTGCCATATCAATGCCACATATCAGTGCCTACCAGTGCACATCAATGCCACATATCAGTGCCCATCTGAGCTGCCTTTCAGTGTCACCCATCAATGCCAATCAGTGCCACCTAGAAGTGCCGCCTATCAGTGCCAGTCAGTGCCACCTAACAGTGCCAGTCAGTGCCGCCTAACAGTGCCAGTCAGTGCCGCCTATCACTGCCAGTCAGTGCCGCCTATCAGTGCTGCCTTTCAGTGCCCATCAGTGATGCCTGTCAATGCTCATCAGTGCCACCTACCAGTGCCTCCTCATCAGTGCCCATCAGTGCATCTTATCAGTGCCCATCACTACAGCCACATTAGCGCACATCAGTGAAGGAGAAAAATCACTTATTTACAAAATTTTATAACAAAAACTAAGAAAAAACTTTTTTTTATTCAAAATTTTCAGTGGTTTTTGGTTTGTTTAAAAAAAACTAAAAAACCCAGAGGTGATTAAATACCACCAAAATAAAGCTCTATCTGTCACAAAAAAAATGATAAAAATTTCATACGGGTACAGTGTTGCATGACCACGCAATTGTCATTCAAAGTGTGACAGCACTGAGAGCTGGAAATTGGCCTGGGCAGGAAGGGGGTAGAAGTGCCCGGTAGGCAGGAAGGGGGTAGAAGTGCCCAGTAGGCAGGAAGGGGGTAGAAGTGCCCAGTAGGCAGGAAGGGGGTAGAAGTGCCCAGTAGGCAGGAAGGGGGTAGAAGTGCCCTGTAGGCAGGAAGGGGGTAGAAGTTTCCGGTAGGCAGGAAGGGGGTATAAGTGCCCAGTAGGCCGGAAGGGGTAGAAGTGCCCGGTAGGCAGGGGGTTAAATAGAAGAAAGAGCTTCTATGGACAGATGTCTTTTATACACATAACGAGTTGTCATTAGGAGGACCTTCTTATATTGTCAGGACCAATCTGTGTACCATATGAACACATAGCCAATCTTTGGGAGCCAGAATTATTGTTGATTGGTAGGGGATCAAATACTTATTTTATTCACTGAACTGCAACTCAATTTATAACATTTGTATTGTGTGTTTTTTTTTCTGGATTTTTGGTTGATATTCTGTCTCTATCATTTAAAATACACCTATGATAAAAATTATAGACCCTTCATTTCTTTGTAAGTGGGCAAACGTACAAAATCATTATTTCCCCCGCTGTATGAGTACACAGCCTTCTTATATTGTATAGAGGAAAAGGAAATAGAAACTTATTTTACTCCTTCTCATTGTTTTCTAGGTAACATTACTGTATCTGAGCTCTCAGGGGAGCGAAGTCTTTATCATATGGAGAGAAACACTCTAACCTGTCAGATAACAGAGTTCAGACGAAAACAAATTCAGATAAATGTATATCTGAAAAGGCGTAGGGACATAAAAAAAAAACAGCTTATTAGCGCTTGGGAACCCACAGACTGGACATCCAATAACACCTCTACTGACTTAAGATTGCTTGATGGAGACCAGGGTGAAAATAATTCCGTTGTCCTGCCTATGCTAGAAGAAGGTGCTGAGCGCCGTACATTACTACCGGTGAAAATAGAAGTTGAGATAACAAAATCCTGTCTTGGAACGTACGAGTGTCTCTGCTCCATTACTATCACCCCGAGTGTTAAAGATAACGGCGCGATACTTGCTGTAGAAGTGGAATACATTACCCTAAAGCGGCCCATCTTTAAATGCAGAACTCTGAATGTGTACAGTACAGAAGTAGGTAAGTAGCAGATACACTTTACATACTGAAAATGTGTTTTACACTTAAAGATGATCCCCAGTCATAGCATACACTTTCATTTTAAACTATCAGCATTGTAATAACAATACAAACCTGGGGCGTAGATAAGGGGGAGGGTCAGGGGGGTCTGAATTCCCCCCCACAGAGCATCAATCAATGCCACAGCAGCTAGGTTAGTATTGCCTATCAGCTGCAGGAGACGCACTGTCATGGGAAAACCACCTGTCTCCTCCACATTGCTGACAGATGGGACACTGGATACCAGATCAAAAGGAGGGAGGGAGGCTCTTATGATGAGCTTCAGCTACCCATTGGCTGAGAAGGCAGCAGGGGGTGGTGCTGCTGCTTCCTCAACCAATGGGTACACAGAGTGCATTGTCCTTTCCTCCATATTCATCCAGCGGGCTTCCTGTTGGGTGCAGTATGAAGCAACTCTGACAGGGGGAGAAGTCTAAACAGAAGCTGCAAAACTGCTTGCTCTGAGTGAAGGTCCTGCAGTGATCGAGGTGAGAGATTTGCTATTGACCGCAAAGTATTAAAGTGTTACTAAACCCCAGACCCCGCATTCAATATATCCGCTCTCCCCGGACCCTGCATTCACTATATCTGCTCTCCCCGGACCCCGCATTCACTATATTCGCTCTCCTCGGACCCCGCATTCACTATATCCGCTCTCCCCGGACCCCTTCACTATATCTGCTCTCCCCGGACACCGCATTCACTATATCCGCTCTCCCCGGACCCCATTTCACTATATCCGCTCTCCCCGGACACCGCATTCACTCTATCCCTCTCCCCGGACCCCGCATTCACTATATCCGCTCTCCCCGGACCCCGCATTCACTATATCCGCTCTCCCCGGACCCCAGCATTCACTATATCAGCTCTCCCCGGACCCCAGCATTCACTATATCCTCTCTCTCCCGGACCCCAGCATTCACTATATCCGCTCTCCCCGGACCCCAGCATTCACTATATCCGCTCTCCCCGGACCCCAGCATTCACTATATCCGCTCTCCCCGGACCCCGCGTTCACTATATCCGCTCTCTCCCCGGACCCCGCGTTCACTATATCCACTCTCCCCGGACCCCGCGTTCACTATATCCGCTCTCCCCGGACCCCGCGTTCACTATATCCGCTCTCCCCGGACCCCGCGTTCACTATATCCGCTCTCCCCCGGACCCCGCGTTCACTATATCCGCTCTCCCCGGACCCCGCGTTCACTATATCCGCTCTCCCCGGACCCCGCGTTCACTATATCCGCTGTCCCCGGACCCTGCGTTCACTATATCCGCTCTCCCTGGACCCCACGTTCACTATATCCGCTCTCCCTGGACCCCACGTTCACTATATCCGCTCTCCCCGGACCCCGCATTCACTATATCCGCTCTCCCCGGACCCCGCATTCACTATATCCGCTCTCCCCGGACCCCGCATTCACTATATCCGCTCTCCCCCCGGACCCCGCATTCACTATATCCGCTCTCCCCGGACCCCGCATTCACTATATCCGCTCTGTCTGGCAAAGATCTGTCTGCTATCACTAGAGAGAGTCATTTGGAAGACTGGAGGGAGCAACCATTCTGTCTTTGGACTTGTGAGTACGGGCTCTGAGAGATCTTGGGGACTCTGTGTGTGTTGCTGCCCCTCTGTGCAGGATAGTCAGCATGTGCAAAGGGAACACTGGGCTAGTGTTCTGAAGAACTGTCCCATTGATGCTACTGCAAAGGACTTTGCTCACTTCTAGAGTGCTGCAGTCTGCTGTGACTGGCTTATACCTGGGGAGCTCAGCCCTGCTACTACTACTACACAGCGAAAGGGACTTGACTCACTCCTAAAACTACTTGCTGTGATAAGTGAACAGAAAGTCTGTGACCTGTTCTTAGCAGTGATGGGCTGAACACCCCACTGTTCGGTTCGTGGTCGACCATTCGAACCTACCGAACGTTCAACCTTGAACTTCTAACAGGGACAATTTACTGAGATGTATCTGAGTATGTGGTAAGATACGACTCAGTGACTCCAATCCAGCAGGAGTTCTATGATGAAGTCACGCGGTATTTTAGTAGTGAAACATTCATTCATGTTTCAGCTGTCAGTGGGGTTGACAGCTGAATGTAAAAAGAAAAAAAAATTTACATTTAAAAAAAAAAAAAAAAAACGGCATAGGGTCCCCCCTCCTGTCCATACCAAGCTGTTGGGGTCTGGTATGGATTTTGAGTGGGAACCCCCCCACACCCCGAAATTTTTTTTTATAATGGCGTGGTGGTCCTCTCCCAAAATTCATACCAGACCCTTAACCGAGCATGCAGCCGGCAGATCAGGAAAGGGGGGAGACGAACGAGTGCCCCCCTCCTGAAACATAACAGGCCACATGCCCTCAACATGGGTGGGGTGTTTTGGGGCAGGTGAGGTTCCCCCCCAAAACACCTTGTCCCCATGTTGATGGGGACAAGGGCCTCTTCCCCACAACCATGGCCGTTGGTTGTGGGGGTCTGCGGGCGGGGGCTTATTGGAATCTGGAAGCCCCCCCAGATCCCTGCCGTCCATGTAAATGAGTATGGCGTTCATGGTATTGCTACCTATTCACCAAAAAAAGTGTAGTAAAAAAACAAAACTAAAAAAAAATATCCTCCGAAGTACATTCAACCTCATTCATGATGCCCGCCACCACCACTACCCGAAAAAGTAAAAGAAAATCTGCTCTCCTCCCTTGATGCCAGCTCCCAGTCACCTGACAGCTGCTCAGCAATGACAGTTCTTAATAGGGTGATGGAATCACAAGGGGGCGTGATCACCCCGTCCCCTTGTGACATCATCGTGCCCTGTGATAGACCCCAGGTTAATTGGCCAATGCTTTGGCCAATCATAATGCACTGTCAGGGCACAGTGTATTGTGGAGCGCGGCGGGCTGAACACATGAACGGCCCATGTTTGAGTCGACTGTCCCTCATTTGCAACAAAGTACCTCCTTCCTCCTCATTTGTCACTGATTTTAGTCTGATCTGTACAGTTATATATAAGATGCCCTATTTAAATTTCAAAAAGTGTTTTCCAGTGCTAAACATTTCATCCAATTTCTAAAATTGTTGCATTTGTAAACTTCTAAAGCCAATATAAAGGAAAAGTAGTGAATAAAAAAAAAAAGCATTTTTGGGTTTAACTAATTTCTTTTTGTATAAATCTCCTTTAAGGGGGCATGGCAGGGGTGCGTGTCCTATGCCTACATATATTTGTTAATAGGTGTCCCTCATTCCCATCTCAAAAAGTTGGGAGCTATGTTCAGATTAGGTCCCCTTTCCACCTACTGGCTTCTGGAAGGTTCTATGGTCCTCCAGAGCCAGAGTCCCAATCTGTTAAGCCATCCAGCTTAATCTGCAGTAATTCAACCTTAATCACAAACTTACTGTCAGGAATGGGCTCGCCAATGGTGGTGGGACTCACCTGCCTTGTGGGCTGCAGTACCAGGGCTGGCCAGCGGGTGCTCTCAGCAGCCAGAAGCTCACTCCTGCAATCAAGCCATCACCTGAGGCTGATTGCAGGAGGTGTATTTAAGGAATGGCCAGGCCTGCAGTCAGGGCCTTGGTGTATTGTGCCCATGAGCCCCTGTGCCTGATCCTGTTGTCTGCCTTCCTGATCCCTCTGCCTAACTCCTGACTTGATAGAACTCTGCCTGCACCGACCCCGGCTATTCCTGACCGCTCTCCAGCCTGCTCCTTTGGTACCTTGTCTGCCTGATTGTTCCTGACCCGGCCCGTCTGACTACGCTCTGCCTGCTCCTTTGTGTCTTGTCTGCCCGATGGTTCCTGACCCGGCCTGCCTGACCACTCCACCTCACCAGCCCTGACTGCTCTTGTCTGTTTACATTCCGTTATCAGTTGGAGGTTTGGTTTTGTGTATAGTGTGCATTTTATATTTGTGTATAGCCTTTAATAAATTATATTGTTACACCATACTTGAGCCTGCGTTTCCCTGTGTCAGTTCACACATCTCTGGTCATACCGGGAGCCCTGACACTTACACAGTTACCATGAGGCATACACAATAAATTTACCTACAATACACTACACTAGTAGCATACAAGAGGGGGCTAAAATATTAAAACTAATAATATTCCTTCTCATTGTTGTACAGGTAGAACCATTGTATCCAAAATCAATGGGGAGACGTGGATTCCCCACAAGAAGAAGACAACTCTATCCTGTCAGATAATTGGATTCAGACAGAAAGAACTTCTCATAAATTTATACCTGAAAAGACATAATGACATTAAAAACCGTCTCATCCACTCATGGGTATCTGTGGACCGTCCATTGGGTGAGGACAATGCTACTGCTGGCCATCAAAGTGGAGATACTATTGCAGAAAATCCTCTGCTGGATGATGCTGTGTATGATACAACGTTACCGGTGGAAATGGAAGTGGTGATGACAAAAGCAATTAATGGAAGCTACACGCGTGATTGCAGCATTTCTCTAACTCCAAACGCAGATACAGATGACGGTGCTGAACTTACTGTGGAAGTCGATCACACTTCCCTACGATGGCCCATCGATAAATCTCACATTCTGAATGTGTTCAAAGGTGAGATGTTTATATACAGTATATATATTGTGGCAGTACGGTATCCTGCCACGGTGGAAATCATGGAGACCCAGGATTCTCAACCATACAGGTTGAGGGGCTCCAGGCAGATCTCATAATGCAGAGGAAACTGGTTTATCAGTTTCCTCTTTGGTTTGTAAAGCCTGTTTTGGGAGGGCTCCACCCTGGCAGATAGGAGTCAGGAGGGCTCCACCATGGCATACGGAGTCAGGAGGGCTCCACCGTGGAAAACGGAGTCAGGAGGGCTCCACCCCGGCAGACAGGAGGTCTCTGCTGTGGAGTCAGGTGGGCTACACCTAGTAGAGGTGGGAGCCAGAATAGCTGTGTGCTAAAGGTTTGCTGTGTGCAAAAACAACCTTGTGGAAGGAGTCTGTAGGAGACCGATATAAAGCTGTGTAGCTGAAAGAGCCAGAAGGCTGAATTTTTTGATCGTGGATACCCCTGTGTGGGAAGCATTTTTGTTATTTGAACTTTCTTGTAAATAAAATTGGGCAAAAAGGCTCTTAAAAAGAAGTGAGTTGCTGTGTGCTTTGAAGAAGCTCTACCACTCTGAAGCGAGTTCCCACATAATATATATATATAAAACTAATGTGTGTCTGTATGTACAGTGAGCAACAGAAGTATTTGAACCCCCTGCAATTTTGCAAGTTCTCCCACTTAGAAATCATAGAGGGTCTGACATTCACATTGTAGGTGCATTCCCAGAGACAGAATTAAAAAAAAAAATTCAGGAAATCCCATTGTATGATTTGTAAAGAATGGATTTGTCTCGCACTGCTGAACAGAAGTATTTGAACACCTAAGAAACAGCAAGAATTCTGGCTCTCAAAGACCTGTTACTGCGCCTTTACAAAGTCCACCTCTACTCCACTCATTCATCTAACTTAGTAGAAAATACTGCTGGGAGCCACCCAGAACTATGGGGGATGTAGTCCTAAGGAGACGGCCCTTATCAAACCTTGCATTGGAAAGGACTGCAAGTCCCAGGAAGAGAACAGAGAGCATCTTAAGGAGGAGAGGCCTGGACTTGGAAAGTCCCACATGGGAAGTGATAGGTGACCACTGATAAGGGTCACTGAACTGGACACGCTGCCTGTCGTTAGTATTTGCCACGTTGTCAGAGGAAGATTGGGATACCTGTTGATCCATCAGCCTGGAGGAAAGGGGTGTCACTAATTCCATGAGAGAGGGTCATTACTGGGCCGTAAGTTGCCACCAGCTCCACCGGTTCTGGATGTTAGAGCCCAGAAGGAGGCTTAAAGTGGTTGTAAAGGATCAACATTTTTTACCTTCCAAGCATTCTATGCATAAAGGTAGAAAACCTTCTGTGTGCAACAGCTCCCCCAGCCCCCCTAGTACTTATTTGAGCCCCAACTCGATCCAGCGATGTGCACTAGAGCCTCTCCAGGGACTCTCTTCTCATTAGATGAGCCATTGGTTTCCGCTGCTGTCAATCACAGCCAGTGAGCCAATGAGGAGAGAGAGGGGGCAGGGCCGAGCCGCACCTGTTTGTGAATGAACATGCCCAGTGGCTTGGGAAGTTGCTTGCTGTAGGGGCACTTGCTGCTTGGAAGGTGCCAGGAACTTGGCTGGAAGAAGAGGATGCAGGTAAGTATGACATAAGTTTTTTTTTTTTTTTTTTTTAATTGCTTTTAAATATCACTTTAATTACACACTACATAAAGCTGAGAGGCTACTGGGCCACAACTTCCTTACCCACTTCTTAAAGGGATAGTGACACCTTGCTCTGAGATGCAATTTTAGGTATTTTCACCCTGTCCAATGGGATTCCATTTAAACCTGAGTGCTCCAACACAGGAACTTTTGACCTCAATGTGTAATAGTACACTGGCCAGAGGGGGGACATTTGAAGAAAAAAAAAACTACAAAAAAAGCTGCGCAAATAGTGAAAAAAGTGACAAAATAGCTGCTGGCAAGACAATCGGGTCAATTGTATACAAATATTATAAATAAATTGCTGCTCTCAAATGTCACAACTGAGAAACCCTCTGCAGAACTGGTATATACCCTCTGCAAGCAGACTCTGCAATAAAGAGGGATACTTACTTCACACATATTGTAATACATGCTTAACCCCTTCCCGCCGACGTCACACAAATATGCGGCCTCACGGACCTGGGCTTTTTTCCGTGGGGCCGCATATTTGCGTACCTGTCTTTGTGTTGGGAGCACGCCGTTCGCCGCGCTCCCAGCACTGAGACCGCGGAGTCACTGAGAGCACCGGATCCCGTTCTAACGATCGGGACCCGGGACTCCCGGTCCCGGGTCACATAATCGCTGTGATAGCCTCTGATTGGCTATCACAGTGATCAGTCACTGTGCAGCCCGGCCCCCTTGTTTTTTTTTCTCTCTCTCTATGAATGGAGAAGAGAGATACATTGTATCTCTCGAACTCCTGTCAGAGAGAGGAAAAAAAAAAAGTTTGTAAAAAAAAAAAAAAAAAAAAGATAAATAAATTAAATAAAATTAAAAAATAAAGAAAAATACCTAGATCAAGGTTTGATCTAGTTCAGTGCCAGGGTTAGTGTTTAGGTCAGGGTCAAGGTCAAAGGTCAGGAAAGGTTAGGATTTTAAAAAAATGGTATCGGTGTCAGAAAGGGCTCGTTCACACTTGGCTGTTTTGCCAACGCCGCTTGCCAAACGCCCCTATAGCGTTTGGCAAGCGTTGGTCCGGCGTTTGTGTAGCGTTTTTTAACGCTCGGCAAACGCCGCATGCGCGGTTTAGCGGCGGTTGCTAGGCGTTTGCCGAGCGTTAATAACGCCCCACAAACGCCTATAATGCAGTTTGAGTGGTGTTACCGCTCCGCAAACGCCCCACAACCGCGTCGCGGTCGGGCGTTTGCGGAGCGGCACCATAGACGAGAATAGGAGGCTTCAACGCCTCCTGACTCGTCCAGAGGCGTCCGTTTTGAACAGCACCATGTGCTGTAATGTGCAGAATTGGCAGAGGCGTTTGGGAAGCGGTAAAAACGCTTCCCAAACGCCTGTCTGCCGCCTGCACACAGTTCTAGTGTGAACGTAGCCTTAGTGGTAATGTCAGTGTGTGTTAGGTAAAAAAAAAAAAAAAAAAAAGACAAAAACAAAATGCGCACTATGGTTTCTGCGCTGTACTATGGGTACAAACAACAAATAACATACACATATATGGTATCGCTGCGATCCTCAAGAGCTGGAGAATTTATTTTGGGTTGTTCTTTGGCGGTAGGTTTGTGGTTGTAACAAGAAACACACAGCTAAATAAAATAAAAAAAAAAAAAGGATTTTTTTTTTTTACTATTTTGGGCCAGTTTTCCTTTGATAATAAAAAAAAAAATTCAGCAGATATCCATTACCATTCACCACCAAATGAAAGCCCAATTTGTCCTGAAAAAATCAAGGTATAATCCACCTGGATGTACAAAGTAGTTGTGGTGATACGGACGGTTTTACTATCACATGTCAACGTTGCAGAATTGTGCTTAGGCATTTAGATTTGTTTTACCCTCAGGCGGTGAAGGGGTTAAGCTGGCCAACTGCATCAAAGTCATCCCTCTATGGCCGGTCCTACCTACTCCGCTCTGCCTACGCAAATGCTACTGTGGACACAATGGGGGAGAGCTACAAGGTTCAGGTCTGGCTACTGACTGTCAAGGTCCTACCTTTTCCCTGAAGTTTTGTTACTCCATGTGCTGGCGTCCATCTTGGATTCTGCTGTGCATGGTGGGAATCCTTTTATGCCTTCAGGTCTCTGAGGTCCATCCCCCAGAGGGGTGTGGCTGCTGACATATAAGCCTGTGGCCCGCACATGCTCTTTGCACTTGTGTCTTTGTCTTCCTACAGCTCTGTGTATACGCTCGTGACTCTTCTGGTATTCTGACTCGGCTTGTGATTAAGACCATTCTCTGTGTTTTCCTTTGATCTGACCTTCCGTTGCTGAACCCGGCCCGTGACCTGTGATTCTCTGTCTACTGTTCTGTACCATTTTGTCCTGTTGTTGTCGACCCAGCTTGCCTGACTACGCTATTGTCATTCTCACCAGCTACACGCCATTGGCGGCGGCCATTACCGCAGCCGGGGTGTCTCGGGGGCCGCGACCTGGTACCTGGCTGCGTCAAGTCCATCCCCACCATCAGGGGCCCTGGTGAAGGGCAGCCTGGGACTTAGACTCCGCGCCCTGAGGGACTTCGGTCTGTTGGTGGTGGTTGTCGTCAGCCAGTGCGTTACCCTGCCACTAGCCTACCTGTCCGTTCCACAGCCCTGCCCTGACACTGACCCAACAATCCAACAAACCAGAGATACCTGTACTCAAATCACAACTGAGAAACTGTCGCAACCGTATAAGTGATAACATAAATGAGTCCAAATGTAAAAATAAATAGTCCCAGTGTTATGAACCGTATAGTAGATCACCACGTGTCTTCAATATGATTAATGCTCCAGCACCAGCATGAGCATATATCCACCGAATCCCTCAGAATTAGAAGTTAAATCATGGTACTGGATGGAAGTATCATCTTCAATACCTCTCCGTTCTTAATCTCACGATAATACCTCTCAGTATGGCCATGCAAAGAAAAACAAAGGCGCGACCATCGCATAAAACCATAAAACACGTTTATTAACATAAAGTATTGCACTCACATTCAGGTGGGCAAATCAGCACTGTGTGCAGAGTGTTCTCATGTCCCGGGAACAGGTACACTTCCTGGTGTTAGAAAGCAGTGCGTTGACGTCAGGCGCACAAGCTCTAAAACTGACGCGTTTCGTCACATATGATGTCATCTGGGGTGTGGATACTAAGTGTGACCGTCACCGCTGCTTTTTATAGCCATCCAGAGAGGGAATGAGCCCCCTTAGATTAATTATTGACCTCTCAGTATGGCCATGCAAAGAAAAACAAAGGCGCGACCATCGCATAAAACCATAAAACACGTTTATTAACATAAAGTATTGCACTCACATTCAGGTGGGCAAATCAGCACTGTGCGCAGGTGCAGAGTATTCTCATGTCCCGGGAACAGGTACACTTCCTGGTGTTAGAAAGCAGTGCGTTGACAGGCGCACAAGCTCCAACCAACGCGTTTCGTCACATATGATGTCATCTGGGGTGTGGAAACTAAGTGTGACCGTCACCGCTGCTTTTTATAGCCATCCAGAGAGCGAATGAGCCCCCTTAGATTAATTATTGAAATTAAAAATGGCCGCCGTGTCACCAGACCTCGATATGGATTTAAAATGGCCACTGCTTGGCTAAACCAAACCTCAGCCTGATGTTATAATAAATATAATTCCACCAAGTCTCAGTCTGCGGATCAACAGACCTTGATGTGGATTTAAAATGGCCGCCGCTTGGCTAAACCAAACCTCTGTCTGATGTCACAATAGATATAATTCCACCAAAACCTCAGTCTGGGGATTGGACTCCAACATGGCTGCCGTCATTACTTGTCTTATGTGGCATGCATAATGTATTATGTCTCTTCCACGGGGATTGATCAATTAATATACCGCCTCACATAAACTTAAATGAATTGTAAATGGATTCAAAACATCATTATAGTCTAAAACCATCAAATAAAAGTTTTAATTCAAACCTCTATGGATGGATATCACTCAATATACACGCTATATACAAATGGCTCATATGCATTTAAATATCTCAAGTATTACTGATAAAAGAATTAATGTCCCACTCGAAATTCATGCCAAAGGGGAAAAAAGAGTTAAGTTCATAAATCGAACATGTCTCTAATCGAGACACTCCCCTTTTATAGGAACCCCCACACCATTGCGCTTCATATCTATCGACAAAAATGTGGCCCCCCTTATATCTTTATTGTGATGGAGAGCCTAATGTTTGGGAACACTTTGTTCCTAATCCCTTTTTTGATGTTGTTAATGTGTTCGTTCACTCGTACTGAAAGGACCTAATGGTTCTACCTACATATAGTTTCCCACAGGGACAAATGATTAATATACCGTATTATAAGACGTACCCCCTACTTTTCCTGTTAAAATACAGGGTTTTGGCTATACGCCGTATAAGCCCCCTCTTCCAACGCACACCAAATAAAAATTAAAAAACATCAGATTTGATTTCAATATAGTATGATATTTCAGTATATTCCAGATGGGGTGCTATTCCTCCCACTGTATGGTATTCCACTGATACCAATGATGGGACACTATTCCTCCCACTGACACCAATGACACCAATGATGTGTGAGGTGCCCCATCATTAATGTCAGTGTGTGAGGAATAGTGTCCCATCGTGTAGTGGAGGAATAGTGCAGTGTCAGGGGAGGAATAGTGCCCCATCATTGGTGTCAGTGGGAAGAATCGTGCCCCATCATTGGTGTCCCCAGTGGGAGGAATAGCGTCCCATCATTGGTGTCATTGGTGTCAGTGGGAGGAATAGTGTCCCCATCATTGGTATCAGTGGGAGGAATAGTGCCCCATCATTGGTGTCAGTGGGAGGAAGTGGGAGCGCCCCATCATTGGTATCAGTGGCAGGAATTGCACCCCATCATTGGTGTCAGTGGGAGGAATGTGCCCATCATTGGTGTCAGTGGGAGGAATAGTGCGCCCATCATTGGTGTCAGTGGGAGGAATAGTGTCCCATCATTGGTATCAGTGGCAGGAATTGCGCCCCATCATTGGTATCAGTGGCAGGAATAGTGCCCCATCATTGGTATCAGTGTCAGTGTCAATGGGGGAAGGAATAGTGTTCCATCATTGGTGTCAGTGGGGGGTGGAATAGTGCCCCATCATTGGTGTCAGTGGGGGGGTGGAATAATGCCCCATCATTGGTGTCAGTGGGGGGGAGGAATAGTGCCCCATCATTGGTGTCAGTGGGGAGGAGGAATAGTGCCTCATCGTTGGTGTCAGTGGGGGAGGAATAGTTCCCCATCGTTGGTGTCAGTGGGGGGGGAGTAACAGTGCCAATATTGTTCCAGCATGGTGCTGCTGCACACTTACCGGCTGCTCCCTCACTCGATTTTTGCGGGGTGGCCGCTCGCTCCGCCTCCTCGCCGGTGATTGGCCGCCTGTGTGCCTTTCCTGAGCTACAGTTCTGGCGCCCAATCACTGGTGAGGAGGCGGAGCCAAGCGGCCGCACGAACATCGAGCGGCCGAACTGAATGAAGGAGCAGCCGCGCTTCCTGGACTGGATCGTCATGGGACTGGAGCCAGGTAAGAAACAGCAGCCCCCTGCCCGCCCCTATACTTAGTGTCCCTTCCGTTGGAAGGGGGGGGCGGCACCGTGCCGCCCCCCTCGAAAAAGTGCCGCCCTGACACCGGCTTGCCGTATACCGGCGTATAAGATGACCTCTTACTTTTCAGAAGATTTTCATGGGTTAAAAAGTCATCTTATACGCCGGAAAATACCGTACCACATTTTTGGAAGTACATGTGATAAGTGATTTTATAGATCACTGCTTGGAAGTAACCGTAGACGTAAAAATTATCACATTTTCTGCATGAAATGTTATGTCGGCAGAGATACCCTTTGAGATCATAAAAAATTTGAATCGTTCAGGGGGATCAACAACATTTGGTGGCATTCTAGCACGAAGTGCAGTTAGTCCTCTAAATACCACAGCTGGTCTAGTTGGGAGAAATGGATCCAAAATCATATCGTTTTGGAGAACTCCCCAATGTTTTTTAATGATGTTTTGTACCTGCCCATATTGGGCCGAATATGTGGTCATAAAGGACCATTTAAATTTATCAGAGTCCTCTTGTTTAATTCAATCCTCCAATAGACTTTCTCTACTGATCTGTTTAATATTAGATATCTCCACTTCCATTAGATGTTCATTGTAACCTTTTTCAACAAATTGTTTTTTAAGGGTCTTCGCTTGCTCCATGTAATCCTCCAATTTGGAGAAATTACATCTCAACCTGATGAATTGGCTCCGGGGTACAGATTTTAACCATGCCTTATGATGACATCTATCAGTCGAAACAAAAAAAAGAATTACGATCAGTGGACTTAAAGAATGTTCTGGTGGACACTTGGTTGTTGTTTACCATAATTTCTAAATCCAAAAATTGCATAGAATTTGAACTTGTTTGAAAGGATAATGAAATTCCCCGTTTATTCCAATTCAACTCATCTATAAACATTTGTAAAGCTATTCGATCTCCCTCCCAAAGTAGGAGGATATCGTCGATATATCTTACCCACAGACATTTGAAGAGACTGAGGGACATTTTAGCTTTCAGTACTGCCCCTTTAGTTAGGACCTCCCTAGATTCAGTGTTCAGGTTCAGAGACACTTGGTCTTCTCTTTATATTGTTGTATTGTGCAAAATCTGTTTTACCTTTTTACCTGTTCATTGAAATTGCTATTTATTTTTTTTATTGTTGCTGTAAAGGGAGTCTACCCCAAATAAATGCTCCTTCTTTAACCTTAGTGTGATGGAGGGTGTGGCTTTGCTAGAAGGGTCATTGTCATCTGAAATTAGAGGACCCAAACTTCAGCGGCTCCTTCTGGACAAGCACTACATTAGATTAGGGTTCGATTTAGGCTAGTTTATGAGCGATCGTATTGAGCCTGACTTGTTAATGTATTATATTCTTTCAGCAGGTGAATAATATTATAGTATTGAGAAGCAAAAGATGGTGGGCATCTCTGAATCGAGGCAGATTTGTTTGTATTGTGTATTGGTACGACATAAAAAAGAGGAGAAACAAAATGCCAAATCTGACACATTCCACGCAAAAATTCCAAAAATGGACTGGACAAAATGTTGGCACCTTCTCAAAATTGTAAGAAATAATTGCATTCCAAGTTTGTGATTCTCCTGTAATTTGTCATTAAACTCCCCTGTATCAATGACCAGGAGCTGACAAGGTAGAAATCACTCCGGCAACCAGTAAAATGCCAAAAAATGTTCTCCACCTTTCTGTTGTGTGTCTCTGGTGTGCCACATGGAGCATGGAGAAGAGAAAGAGCAGCCAAGAATTGTCTGAGGATTTGAGACAAAAATTGTGAAAAAAGCATGGACAATCTCAAGGTTACAAGGCCATCTCCAGAGATCTTAATGTTCCTGTGTCCACTGTGCGCAACATTGTCAAGAACTTTACAGCCCATGGCACTGTAGCTAATCTCCCTGAACGTGGATGAAAGAGAAAAACTGATCAAAGATTGCAATGAAGGATTATTGGAATGGTGGCTAAAGAACCTCAATCAACTTCCAGACAAATCCAAGCTGACCTTCAGGCACCGGGTACAACTGTGTCCGCTCCCACTATATGTCATCATCTGAATGAAAAGTGACACTATGGTAGGAGACCCAGGAGGTCCCCACTGCTGACACAGAAACATATTGGAAGTCAGATTGGAGTTTGCCAAAACTAAGCCAAAACCTTCTGGGAGAATGTGCTGTGGACAGACTAAACAAAATGGCAGTTTTTTGGTAAAGCCCATCATTCTACTGTTTTCAGAAAAAGCAATGAGGCCTTTAAAGAAAAGAATCCAGTCCCTCCAGTCACACATGGTGGAGGCTTACTGATATTTTGGGGTTACTTTGCTGCTGCAGGCACTGGATGTCTGGACCGTGTGCATGGCATTATGAAATCTGAAGACTTCCAAAGAATTCTGGGGTGCAATGTAGGGCCCAGTGTCAGAAATGTGGGTCTCCGTCAAAGGTCATGGGTCTTCCAGCAGGACAATGACCCAAAGCACACGTCAAAAAGCCCCCAGAAATGGCTTCAAACAAAGCACTGGAGAGGACTAAACTGGCCAGCAATGAGTCCAGATTTCAATCCCATAGAGCTCCTGTAGAGAGATCTCAAAACAGCAGTTGGGGAAAGGAAACCCTTCCAATCTGAGAGACCTGGAGCAGTTGGAGGAAGAACAGCGATCCAAAATTCCAGTAGAGAGGTGGAAGAAACTCATTGATGGTTCCAGGAAGCGATTGATTTCACTTATTTATTTCCAAGGGGTGTGCGACCAAATATTACATGGAGGGTGCCAATAATTTGTCTGGTCCATTTTTGGGGTTTCGCGTGGAATGTGTCAGATTTGGCTTTTTGTTTCTCCACTTTTTTGTGTCATACCAATACAAACCAAAGAAATAAACATGAAAATGCCGAAACATTTGTCATTGCAGCAATTTTCTGGGTGAAGTAGTGCATTATCTGACAGAATTGAGGCGGGGGGGAATTACAAGATTTTCGGCCATGACTGTATAATGTGTTTTGTATACAAGATAATTTAACAAGTAACACATTTGTTAATTTTCAGGTGATAAAACCCAGTTTATGGAGAAGATTCAAGAAACGTTGTATTAGATGAATCTGTAATACTTACAGAGAAAACCTGATTGGGATCTCCGGTGCGCTACAAATTCCATGGTGGATTCCTGGAGATATCATAGGCTGTAAAGGTGGACAGTGAAAAAAAATTCTCTTGTTTTTATTGGCTGAATTTATTAACCATTTATTGACACTCGACTTTTATTGACGGCCAAAAAAACTTCATGCCTGTGGAGCACGCCCTGTCCTTCTGCCCCACTGCCGATCCACATTTCGAACTTCCAATTCCTAGCTGTCATAATGGCAGCTGATTTATATTTTTAACAACATTAAAAAGAAACTGATAAATATAGAAAAAAAATGTGTTTTTTTCTACATCTTTGTCTATGGATTGCATAAAAAATAAAAATCATTTTTACAAGACAATTTCCCCAAAAGAAAGTGTTTATTTATTCTAAAAACAATATTGCTAAATAAGCAGGCCCACAGCAGAAATGTAAAGACTGATCTGGTAGAGGTGTGAGAGCTGGTTGGTTAAGGACGGGATCAAGTTAAATTTAACCACCTCTCATCTGGCCGTTGTATATAAACGGCTGGACGGTGGCAGTGCAGGGTCAGGTGGCCGTTTATAAATGGCCTCCTCCTCACCCCCTGCTTGTGCGCGCTCCCTGGGAGCGTGCAGCACCGCAATCCGGTGCCCGCTGTGTCCTCCGGACACAGTGGAACACCGATCAGTATTCCACTGGCCAATCAGTGATCACATGCAGAGTAGTAAGCAAGATGCCACTTCTGACATCATTGCTTACTACGTGTGAAATCTGTGAATGATCTCAGAGATCACATGGTACAGGGCCATTCACAACAGCCTTGTACCATGTGACAAGCTGTGACCAATCACAGCTGACACAGTAGTTCTCAATGGCTGCAAGAATGCAGCCAGAGAGAAGGAGAAATGATTGCTTTTACAGCCTTTATGGGTGTAAAAGCAATCAGTGTAAAAAAAAAATCTTCATCACTCCCCACATGGTGACACTATACTGCTAGGGTGACAATATGTAAATAAAAATATAAATAATAATATAAAAATAAAAAAAAAAAGTTTAAAAATTAGAATTTTTGGTTATAAACTAATTTGGGTTATTTTTTTTTTACTAAAAAGATAACAGAATAAAATTTTGGTCGAGATTTATGATGAAATATTATTTATTTGCAAAAATGTTTTATAAGAAAAACACTTTTTTTCAAAACATTTGGACGTTTTCATTTACATATAAAAAAAAAAATCCCAGTGGTGAATAAATAAAAAAAAATGCTAAAAAAAAGATTCATATGGGTACAGTGTTGCATGACCGCGCAATTGTCATTTAAAGTGTGATAGCGCCGAAAGCTGAAAATTGGCCTGGACTCGAAGGAGGTGAAAATGTCCGGACTGGAAGGGGGGGGGAAAGTGTCCGGACTGGAAGGGGGGGGAAAGTGTCCGGACTGGAAGGGGGGGAAAGTGTCTGGACTGGAAGGGGAGGGAAGTGTCCGGACTGGAAGGGGGGAAAAAGTGTCCGGACTGGAAGGGGGGAAAGTGTCCGGACTGGAAGGGGGTGAAAGTGTCCGGACTGGAAGGGGGTGAAAGTGTCCGGACTGGAAGGGGGGTGAAAGTGTCCGGACTGGAAGGGGGTGAAAGTGTCCGGACTGGAAGGGGGGGGGGAAGTGTCCGGACTTGAAGGGGGGTAAAAGTGTCCGGACTGGAAGGGGGAAAGTGTCCGGACTTTAAGGAGGTGAAAGTGTCCGGACTGGAAGGGGGAAAAGTGTCCGGACTGGAAGGGGGGGAAAGTGTCCGGACTGGAAGGGGGTGAAAGTGTCTGGACTGGAAGGGGGGGAAAGTGTCTGGACTGGAAGGGGGGGAAAGTGTCCGGACTGGAAGGGGGGAAAGTGTCCGGACTTGAAGTGGTTAAAGTGTTGTAAAACCTCAGACATGAAATATGAACAAAGCACATCCCTCTATAGTGTGTACTTTCTGTGAATATTAAATCGGTATCCTATAATTATACACACTAAAATATTATAAAACAAAAAATAAAAACTCCCTGTGTAAATGACACTTAAAAAGTCCCACTTTCACCCTTGAAAGTCCAAAATAATTATTTATTTATTTTATTTATTTATCGAGTTTATATAGCGCCAAAGGGTTTGCTCAGCGCTGTACAATAGAGGGGGACAATACATGAAACAGTACAGTAACATCAAACAGCACACAAGGGGTAAGAGGGCCCTACTCTTTCGAGCTTACAATCTAGGAGGGAGGGGGGAGAGCAAAGAGGTACAGGAGGAAATGGCTGTGGGGATGGAGTGGAAGGAGGAGGGAAGGGCAGCGGCTGTTAGGTGAGGGTGGGGTAGGCTTCCCTGAAGAGGTGGGTTTTCAGGGAGCGCCTGAAGGTGAGGAGGGAAGGTGACAGTCTGATGGGTTGGGGTAGTGAGTTCCAGAGGATGGGGGAGGACCTGGAGAAGTCTTGCAGTCGTGCGTGGGAGGAGGAGACCAGGGAGCAAGATAGAAGGAGGTCCTGTGAAGAGCGAAGGGTACGGGGTAGGGTGGTATCTGGGAATCAGGTCGGTGAGGTAGTTAGGGCAGTGTTGTGAATGGCTTTATAGGTCAGAGTGAGCAGTTTGAATTTAATGCGTTGGGCAATGGGGAGCCAGTGGAGGGAGAGGCAGAGGGGGTGGCAGAGGTGGAGCGGGGTGGTGAGGTGGATGAGTCTGGCAGCTGAGTTCAGGATGGTCTGAAGCGGGGTGAGTTTGCACTGGGGTAGGCCTTTGAGGAGGGAGTTGCAGTAGTCGTAAAGTAGTAATTATATAAACCTTTTCCAGTGTCTGTGAAATGAAAAAAAAAAAACAACACAAAATCCTCAAAAAACAAAGTCCAAAGAATTTTTCTTCCAATTTCTGATATAAATTCACTGTGTGATTCCAATAATTGCCGTGTACCTCCAAACAAAGAAAAACGAAATAGCGTATTATCCTCAATAAATAATGAACAACAATAAATTCATAAATTAATTAAATCAAAAGCCAGAAATTTCAAATTATTTTTGTGCAGAAAGAAACACAAAAACGTGAAACCACTTGTGATAGTGAAACACTGTGTGAACTTTTTATATACACTCCTCTGTAACACTCTGTGAACCAGGGGCGGTCTGACCATTTAGCCACTCGGGCACTGCCCGAGGGCTAGGGGGCAGTAGGGGGCCCCATGAGATGCCCCTGGTACCTTTCATAGGCTTTTTTGGGTGTGGTTTGAGTGTGGGCATGGACACAGGGGCCCCATGATTTCCTATTGCCCGGGGGCCCCATGCGTTGTCAGTCCGCCCCTGCTGTGAACACATCTAAGTGGCTGAATAACATACCCTTACCCTAATCAACCCCCTGGCGGTATTCCCCGAGTGTAGCTCGGGGTAAAGTTTCAGCACCAGAAGCGGTAACCCCCCCCCCCGAGCTACACTCGGGAATACACAGCGTTGCTCCGGGATCTCTTTTTCACTTACCTTGTCCTGCGCTCCCGCCCGCGATGTCCCCCCTGCAGTGTCCCCTGTGATGTCCTCCGGCGGATGCCGCATCCGTCTTCCGTTCCTTGCAACGTCGGGACGTATGGGGGACGGAACCGGCGGGAAATTTAAAAATGTCAAAAAGTGACATTCACTAAATACACTAAAATCACACAGTATAACATTCCTGTATCAAACCATTTCACATACATTGTGTCCCGAGTGCTCTGTCCGGCGCCCTGCCTGCATTTTACTGTTCTTTCTGCCTGTAAACTGAGAAACGTCGTCCAATGGCGTCCAAAAAGCGCCCCTTTAGGTCAAACGCGGTTTTAGACCGGCTAGAGAACAGAGATAGTAAATCAGAACCACTTGCAGAATTGAGTGATAATGATTCGTGGGGGAAATTCCTCATCAGACACTGAAAACGATTCTGCGACTGAGCTCAGCGATGTGCGAACTTGGCGCTCTATTTCACATTTCAGTGTTTTTGGTTTGATTATATTATTGAATTACATTTATTTTATTATATTATTATTTTTTATGATTATTTATTAAATTATAGTTTTTTGATTTCCTGTTTCAAATTTTAACATCCCCGGGATGTTTACTAGACCCTTGTCCGGACAGATTTCAGTGAGTTATTCCTAAAAATTACAGGCCTACAATAAAAAAAATACATATTTCCATGCAAAAAAATGTACCGTTTTGAGCACAGAAATACTGACATAATCAGACCACTGATCCTGCTACGTCCGTAAATAAACTAAATTCCTGATCACAAACAAAAGGATCTTTTGAAGTGTTCTAAGAAATGTGACCACACTGGAAGGTCTTCTCTGAAATCTGAAGTCAGTCGGATATGGGAGGAAGGAGATTTTAGCCAGAAAATTGCCAAATAAAAACGTCTAGAAAAAAAAACACGGCAAAATTCTGGCTGCAAAAGCCAATAGGCCAAGCAGGCTCTGCATGTCCTTTAACCACTTCCAGTCCGGACACTTCCCCCCCCTTCCAGTCCGGATACTTCCCCCCCTTCCAGTCCGGACGCTTTCCCCCCCTTCCAGTCCGGATGCTTTCTCCCCCCTTCCAGTCCGGACACTTTCACCTCCTTCCAGTCCGGACACTTTCCCCCCTTTCCAGTCCGGACGCTTTCCCCCCCCCCAGTCCGGACAATTTCCCCCCTTCCAGTCCGGACACTTTCCCACCCTTCCAGTCCGGACACTTTCCCCCCCCTTCCAGTCCGGACACTTTCCCCCCCTTCCAGTCCGGACACTTTCCCCCCTTCCAGTCCGACGCTTTCCCCCCCTTCCAGTCCGGACACTTTCCCCCCCTTCCAGTCCGGACACTTTCACCTCCTTCCAGTCCGGACGCTTTCACCCCCCCTTCCAGTCTGGACACTTTCACCCCCTTCCAGTCCGGATGCTTCCCCCCCCCCTTCCAGTCCGGACACTTTCCCCCCCCTTCCAGTCTGGACACTTTCACCTCCTTCCAGTCCGGACACTTTCTCCCCTTTCCAGTCCGGACGCTTTCCCCCCCTTCCAGTCCGGACAATTTCCCCCCTTCCAGTCCGGACACTTTCCCCCCCCTTCCAGTCCGGACACTTTCCCCCCTTTCCAGTCCGGGCGCTTACCCCCCCTTCCAGTCCGGACGCTTTCCCCCCCCCCCCTTCCAGTCCGGACACTTTCCCCCCTTCCAGACCGGACGCTTTCCCCCCCCCTTCCAGTCCGGACACTTTCCCCCCCTTCCAGTCCGGACACTTTCACCTCCTTCCAGTCCGGACGCTTTCACCCCCCCCTTCCAGTCCGGACACTTTCACCCCCTTCCAGTCCGGACACTTTCACCCCCTTCCAGTCCGGATCCTTCCCCCCCCTTCCAGTCCGGACGCTTTCCCCCCCTTCCAGTCGGGACACTTTCACCCCCCTTCCAGTCCGGACGCTTTCCCCCCCCCCTTCCAGTCCGGACGCTTTCACCCCCTTCCAGTCCGGACGCTTTCCCCCCTTCCAGTCCGGACACTTTCCCCCCCTTTCAGTCCGGACGCTTTCCCCCCTTCCAGTCCGGACACTTCCCCCCCCCTTCCTGTCCGGACGCTTCCCCCCCCCCCTTCCAGTCCGGACGCTTTCCCTCCTTCTAGTCCGGACACTTTTACCCCCTTCCAGTCCGGACACTTTCACCCCCTTCCAGCCCGGACACTTCCCCCCCCTTCCTGTCCGGACTCTTTCCCCCCCCCCTTCTTCCAGTCCGGACACTTTCACCCCCTTCAAGTCTGGACACTTTCCCCCCCTTCCAGTCCGGACACTTTCCCCCCTTCTAGTCCGGACACTTTCACCCCCTTCCAGTCCGGACACTTTCACCCCTTCCAGTCCGGACACTTGCACCCCCTTCCAGTCCGGACACTTTCACCCCCTTCCAGTCCAGACACTTTCACCCCCTTCCTGTCCGGACACTTTCACCCCCCTTCCAGTCCGGACACTTTCCCCCCCTTCCAGTCCGGACACTTGCACCCCCTTCCAGTCCGGACACTTTCACCCCCCTTCCAGTCCGGACACTTTCACCCCCTTCCAGTCCAGACACTTTCACCCCCTTCCTGTCCGGACACTTTCACCCCCTTCCAGTCCGGACACTTTCCCCCCCTTCCAGTCCGGACACTTGCACCCCCTTCCAGTCCGGACACTTTCACCCCCTTCCAGTCCGGACACTTTCCCCCCCTTTCCTGTCCGGACACTTTCACCCCCCCTTCCAGTCCGGACACTTGCACCCCCTTCCAGTCCGGACACTTTCACCTCCTTCCTGTCCGGACACTTGCACCCCCTTCCAGTCCGGACACTTTCCCCCCCTTCCAGTCCGGACACTTTCACCCCCTTCCTGCCTGACACTTTCCCCCCCTTCCAGTTCGGACACTTTCCCCCCCTTCCAGTCCAGGCCAATTTTCAGCTTTCAGCGCTATCACACTTTGAATGACAATTGCGCGGTCATGGAACACACTGTACCCATATGAATTATTTAGCATTTTTTGAGACAGATAAAACTTTATTTTGGTGGTATTTATTCACCACTGGGATTTTTATTTTTTTTTTGCTATATAAATGAAAAAGTCCAAAAATTTGGAAAAAAAAAAAAAAAGGTGTTTTTCTTATAAAATTTTTGCAAATAAATAATCTTTCTTCATAAATTTTGGCCTAAATGTATTCAGTTATCTTTTCAGTAAAAAAAATAAATAACCCAAATTAGTTATAACCAAAAATTATAATTTTTCAAAAAACATTTTTGACATTTTAATTTTTTTTTTTATATTATTATTATTATTTTTTTTACATACGTCACCCTAGCAGTACAGTCACCATGGTGACACTGTACTACTTGTGGGGGATGATGAAGATTTTTATTTCTTTTTTTACACTGATTGCTTTTACACCCATAAAGGCTGTAAAAGCAATAATTTCTCCTTCTCTCTGGCTGCATTCTTGCAGCCATTGAGAAATACTGTGTGAGCTGTGATTGGTCACAGCTTGTCACATGGTACAAGGCTGTTGTGAATAGCCCTGTACCATGTGATCTCTGTGATCATTAACAGATTTCACACGTAGTAAGCAATGATGTCAGAAGTGACATCTTGCTTACTACTGTTCATGTGATCACCGATTGGCCAATCAGTGATCACATGATCGGGAACTCGCACAGAGGTTCCGTACAGCGATTGGAGTTCTGCTGTGTCCTCCTACCTAGGGGGCGCACACAGACAGGGAAGCGGGGAGGACATTTATAAATGGCCCCCCCCCCCCTGCACCGCTCCCGTCATTGTATTGGAGTAGACTCACCATCCTTGTGTGGAGGGAGTGGAGAGAGGAGCGGCACCTCTGCATCCATTCTTCGTCATCTTCATCCCCGGCTCTCTCTGTCAGGCGGCACATCCGGCTCCTCATGTCCCCGATCCCTGCTGACAGCTCCTCTATTATAGCCAGGGGTCTGCAGACCGGCTCAGAGCCAATCACGGAGCCCCTCTTTATACAGGTTAAACTCCCTTCTGGAAGAATCCAAAAGGTCAGCTGACCCCATGATAAAGGTCATGTGACCTTCCAGAATGTTCCCAAGGGTCAGCTGACTTCTCTTGTCTCCGGGCGGATCACACCTGTGTCACCTGACAGGGGATGTTGCTGGGCAGATTTTCTACAGCTGGACCAGGTGTGATCTGACCTCCTGAGGAGAAAGCAGGGGAAGGGGGGCCTTGAAACTGCCCCTACCTCAGATGTCACAATCCATGACTGAGGGGCCTGAAAACAGCCTCCCCCTTCCTTCCATTGTAGTGTCAGCCTGTGGTGCAGTAATAATACCGGCTCAGCACCTTCCTCGGTCCTGAAAATGTGAGGTAAAGTCTTCTCTGATACAGCTCTACATACGTGTGCGTGTGTCTTCCTGAACATGTCTGCCTGTTCCATCCATCTCAATGTGTTGGGCTGACAATGCTCTAATCCAGGGGTGGGCTACTGCGGCCCTCCAGCTGTTGTAGAATACAAGTCCCATGAGGCATTGCAAAACTGACAGTTACAAGCATGACTCCCAAAGGCAGCGGCATGATGGGACTTGTAGTTCACCAACAGCTGGAGGGCCACAGTTGCCCACCCCCGCTCTAATCCATAGAGGATCCCTTTCATGACATTCTCTGACAACCGTCTCCCTCCAGAATTCCTCTCAGTGATCAGTCCGGAGTCTGCAGTACAATCCTGATTGGTTTCCTTGTGCTGTCTGATGCTTTGATTGCATAATAGACAGTTAGGCCTCATGTACACTGCAGCTGAGAAACTGACATTTAGGAGCTGTTCAGCGTTTTTTTCAGCAGCCCCTGAACTCTCCCTAATGTTTTCCTATGTGTCCGTGTACACATCGTCCTTTACAGGCAGTTGAGTTTACAGTGGTTTTTTTTTAATACACCAAACTTGTGTTCTGGAGTAGATTTTATCAGCGTTGTAAACGCGGTTAACCTAAAATATATAGCAAATGAGCGCACGATTAATATCAAGCTGCTGGCATTAAGAATGAACCCCGGTATCCTCAAACAGACTAATTTAACTGCATTTATAAGCGTTTGCGTTTAGAAGCATTTTTTAACCACTTCCAGTCCGGACGCTTTCCAGTCCGGGACATTTTCCCCCCCCTTCCGTCCGGCATTTTCCCCCCCTTCCCCCGGGAATTTTTTCCCCCCCCTTCCAGTCCCCTTTCCCCCCCTTCCAGCCCCAAACATTTTCCCCCCCCCTTCCAGTCGGACACTTTACCCCCCTTCCAGTGGGCACTTTCCCCCCTTCCAGCCCGGGGACACTTTATCCCCTTCCAGTCGGGACCTTTCCCCCCCCCCCTTCCAGTCCGGAAATTTTCCCCCCCCTTCCAGCCCAGCCCTTTTCCCCCCCCCTTCCCATCCGGAAATTTTCCCCCCTTCCGTCCGGCATTTCCCTCCTTCCGCCCCGGCACTTTAACCCCTTCCGTCCGGACACTTTCACCCCCTTCCGCCGGACACTTTCCCCCCTTCCAGTCCGGGAACTTTCCCTCCTTCCAGTGGGTCCTTTCCCCTTCCGCCCGGACCTTTCACCCCTTCCAGCCCCGGACCTTTCCCCCCGTCCGGACACTTTCCCCCCCTTTTCCGTCCGGACACTTCCCCCTCCTTAGTCAACACTTTCACCCTTCGGGTCGGACATTTTCCCCCCCTTCCGTCCGGCCCATTTTTCCTTTCGCGCTTCAATTTTAAGGAAAATTTCGGTCATGCAACACTGACCCCTAGCATTTTTTTCATTTTTTTGACCAGATAAAAAATTTTTTTTGGTGGTTTTTATTCACCATGGGATTTTTATTTTTTTGATTTAAATGAAAAAGTCCAAAAAATTTTAAAAAAATTTTGCAAATAAATAATCTGTTTTCATAAAAACTTGCCCAAAAGTATTCATCTATCTTTTTTGAAAAAAAAAAAATAACCCAATTAGTTTAAAAACCAAAAAGTATAATTTTTTTTAATTTTTTTTTTTTTTCATTTTTTTTTTATTTATCTTTTTTTTTTTTTTTTTTTTTTTTTTTTACAACTGTCACCCTAGCGTACAGTGTCCCATAGTGACCTGTATCTTTTGGGGGGCAAATGAAGATTTTTTTTTTTTTTTTTAAAGGGTGTAAAAACAATAAATTTCTCCTTCTCTTTGGCGCATTTTTGCGCCCTTGAGAACTACTGGGAGCTGGGGTTGGTCCGCTTGTCACATGGGACAAGGTTGTTGTAATAGCCCTATACCATGTACCTCTGTGATCATTTTTCAGATTTTACATGTAGTAAGAATGTATCAGGGGGTGCCATTTGTTATATCTTTGTGATCATGATTGGGCCCAAACAGTAATAAATGTCGGGACCTAACGAGGTCCCGTCAAAAATCAGTGTTCCCCTGTGTCCGGAGTACACAGCGGGCCCCGGAAAAGCGGTGCTGCATTCTCCCAGGGGGGCACACAAGCAGGGAGCGGGAGGGTTTTTTTACATGAGCTGGAGGGGAATGGGTTTAACTTTCCTTGTCCAATGTTTTTGCATTTTCCAGAACCCTTTTTGGAAAAAAATAAAACTTCCATGGATTAAAAAATTTGCCTTCGCAAATACTTAGG
>CATNWA010016216.1:0-206881 GCA_951230385.1 Staurois parvus | reverse complement strand
GTCCTCCTCTACCTCCTCCTCTACTTCCTGGCCTGCCCCCACAGGGGTCATGTGGCGTTGAGATCTGTGCGCCACGTCTACCGCACCCTGACCAGCCATTGTTAACAGCATTTGTTCCAGGACGTGCAACAGAGGAATGACGTCGTTCTCATCCCATAGTCCTGCCGACTCACGAATAGCGTGGCCTCCTCAAAGGGCCTGAGCAAGCGGCAGGTGTCACGCATGAGCTGCCAATGGCTGACATCTAAGTTACACAGGGGAGTACCTTTATCCGCTTGTAACATCAGGAAATCTGTGATGGCCTTTCGCTGTTCGTAAAGGCGGTCTAACATATGTAGGATTCAATTCCACCTTGTTGCAACGTCGCAGATCAGGCGATGCTGTGGAATTCCGTTCTGCCGCTGCAGCTCAAGGAGGGTGTGCTTTGCGGTGTAGGAATGGCTGAAATGCATGCAAAGTTTACGTGACATTTTAAGGATGTCTTGCAGTGGGATGGTGGATTTTAGGAACCGCTTGACAACCAGATTGAACACGTGAGCCATGCATGGCGCATGGCACAACCTTCCTTGACGCAGAGCAGACACCATGTTCTTTCCGTTGTCGGTCAACATGGTTCCGATTTTCAGTTTGCGCGGAGACAGCCATCTGTCGATTTCTCTGTTCATTACACTCAGAAGTTCCTCCCCTGTGTGACTACGTTCGCCAAGGCATACCAGGTGCAGCACAGCGTGACACCGTTGCGCCCTGCACATGTGATATGCCGGTCGGGTAATGGGACTTGGCACGGGGGTGGCGGCTGAGGACAACGGCGGAAGAAGAGGTGGTAGAGGCGGACATCTTTGCTGGACCAAGGACGTGCAAACGTGGAGGCAAAAGCGGCGTGACCTGTCCAAGTTGCTGGTGCGGCTGTGCCGGCACCACGTTCACCCAGTGGGCCGTAAATGACATGTACTGTCCCTGACCGTAGTTACAGCTCCACACGTCGGCGCTGCCGTGCACTTTGGCAGAGACCGACATGCTCAAAGACTGGCCCACCATCTCTTCTACATGTGAATGCAGGGCTGGCACTGCCTTTTTGGCGAAGAAATGCCGGCTTGGCACTCTCCACCGCGGCGCGGCACAAGCCATCATTTCTCGGAAAGGTGCTGAGTCCACCACTTGGAAAGGGAGGGACTGCAGCACCAGCAACTTGGACAGGAGGACGTTCAGCTTCTGCACCGTCGGGTGCGTGCTCGCAAACTGTTGTCTCTTGGAAACGGATTCCAAGAAAGACTGCTGACGGAATCCGTGAAGAGGAGTAGCAGGAGAAGGAGCATCTGAACGAGCGGAAGATGCCAACGAGCGACAACTCCCCTCAGCAGAGGTGTTGGAGCCTTGACTGGCTGATAGAGGGCGATTGACGTCGGGTGACGGAGCAAGTAACGGAGCGGGTGATGGAGCGGGGGCTGGGGCAGGCAGAACCGCCGTATCTTTATCACGGTTTTCCCAGGCCACCGAATGGCGACGCTGCATATGCTGACGCAACGCTGTAGTCCCAACATGGGCCCCCTGGCCACGCTTGACTTTCTGGCCACATAGTCGACATACGGCTACGTTTACTTCCTCGGGCGGCTTGACGAAAAATTGCCACACCGCCGAGTAGGAAACTTTGCCCCCGCTACTCCTCACTGGCTGACTGCTACTTCCTCCGTGCACACCGGCACCACTACTGGCCGTGGTGGTAGGCTGCAGTGGAGCTGGTGCTCTACTCCGTGGCCCTTTGCCTCCACTGACACTGCTGCGACCCTGCTGCCTCCTGGGCAACCCACCGACTGTTTTGCTCGCTGCCAAGCTGGCACCCTCTTCTCCTGATGATGCGGAAGCAATAGCCTGATGACGACGAGGCTGCCAAGTGCGATCAGCCTCATCATCATCAATTAGGGTCTCCGCCGCCTCACTACTAGCCCCCTCGGCTGCGTGTGGGTCAGGAGACAGACCTGTCTCTAGACCGGCTACCGAGCCACTCTCCTCGCCAGTACTTCTTCGCCTGGCTGCTGAAGAGGCGGATGTCTCCCCCCCGTTCCTGACCGCCCTCTGTTAGCTCTTCCTCACTGTACAGTGGGGCTGAGCCCACAGCATGCGATACTTTGCTTGGTGAGGGAAACACCAAAGGACAGGGGCAGGTAGAGGACACGTGATTTCAGTGGGCTTGCTCCCGGGCCATGCCAACTAACGGTTGTGTCTGACGTACCCACCGACCGTTGGCTGTAGGTGTCAGAGGTGACCTGGGAAGAGGAAGACGACCGAGCCAACCAATCGATGACGGCAGGGTTGTCGGTGGAGACACGACCGCTGGATGACACCGGGAGCACTGGCCTCTGGCTGCGACTAGTGCTTCGACCCCTTCCTCTGCTGCCACGTCTGCTCGCTCCTTAAACATTGCCTCCTCTGCCACTCCTCTGCGTGTTGTCTGACATACTCTTTAATTCTATAAGCACCCCAAAAATAACGTAACGATTCTGTGTCCCTCAGTAACAATTCTGTGTCCCTGAGTAACAATTCTGTGTCCCTGAGTAACGATTCTGTGTCCCTCAGTAACGATTCTGTGTCCCTGAGTAACGATTCTGTGTCCCTGAGTAACGATTCTGTGTCCCTGAGTAACAATTCTGTGTCCCTCAGTAACGATTCTGTGTCCCTCAGTAACGATTCTGTGTCCCTGAGTAACAATTCTGTGTCCCTGAGTAACAATTCTGTGTCCCTGAGTAACGATTCTGTGTCCCTCAGTAACGATTCTGTGTCCCTCAGAGTAACAATTCTGTGTCCCTGAGTAATTCTGTGTCCCTGAGTAAACAATTCTGTGTCCCTGAGTAACAATTCTGTGTCCCTCAGTAACAATTCTGTGTCCCTGAGTAACAATTCTGTGTCCCTGAGTAACAATTCTGTGTCTGTCCCTGAGTAACAATTCTGTGTCCCTGAGTAACAATTCTGTGTCCCTGAGTAACAATTCTGTGTCTGTCCCCGAGTAAACAATTCTGTGTCTGTCCCTGAGTAACAATTCTGTGTCTGTCCCTGAGTAACAATTCTGTGTCCCTGAGTAACAATTCTGTGTCCCTGAGTAACAATTCTGTGTCCCCCCTGAGTAACAATTCTGTGTCCCTGAGTAACAATTCTGTGTCCCTGAGTAACAATTCTGTGTCCCTGAGTAACAATTATGTGTCTGTCCCTGAGTAACAATTCTGTGTCCCTCTGTAACAATTCTGTGTCCCTGAGTAACAATTCTGTGTCTGTCCCTGAGTAACAATTATGTGTCCCTGAGTAACAATTCTGTGTCCCTGTCCCTCAACAATTCTGTGTCCCTGAGTAACAATTCTGTGTCCTGAGTAACAATTCTGTGTCTGTCCCTGAGTAACAATTCTGTGTCCCTCAGTAACAATTCTGTGTCCCTGAGTAACAATTCTGTGTCTGTCCCTGAGTAACAATTCTGTGTCCCTGAGTAACAATTCTGTGTCTGTCCCTGAGTAACAATTCTGTGTCCCTGAGTAACAATTCTGTGTCCCTGAGTAACAATTCTGTGTCCCTGTAACAATTCTGAGTAACAATTCTGTGTCCCTGAGTAACAATTCTGTGTCCCTGAGTAACAATTCTGTGTCCCTGAGTAACAATTCTGTGTCCCCCTGAGTAACAATTCTGTGTCCCTGAGTAACAATTCTGTGTCCCTGAGTAACAATTCTGTGTCTGTCCCTGAGTAACAATTCTGTGTCCCTCAGTAACAATTCTGTTTCCCTGAGTAACAATTCTGTGTCCCTGAGTAACAATTCTGTGTCTGTCCCTGAGTAACAATTCTGTGTCCCTCAGTAACAATTCTGTGTCCCTGAGTAACAATTCTGTGTCCCCTGAGTAACAATTCTGTGTCTGTCCTGAGTAACAATTCTGTGTCCCTGTCCCTGAGTAACAATTCTGTGTCCCTGAGTAACAATTCTGTGTCCCTGAGTAACAATTCTGTGTCTGTCCCCTGAGTAACAATTCTGTGTCCCTGAGTAACAATTCTGTGTCCCCCTGAGTAACAATTCTGTGTCCCTGAGTAACAATTCTGTGTCCCTCAGTAACAATTCTGTGTCCCTGAGTAACAATTCTGTGTCTGTCCCTGAGTAACAATTCTGTGTCCCTGAGTAACAATTCTGTGTCTGTCCCTGAGTAACAATTCTGTGTCCCTGAGTAACAATTCTGTGTCCCTTGAGTAACAATTCTGTGTCCCTGAGTAACAATTCTGTGTCTGTCCCTGAGTAACAATTCTGTGTCCCTCAGTAACAATTCTGTGTCCCTGAGTAACAATTCTGTGTCCCTGAGTAACAATTCTGTGTCCCTGAGTAACAATTCTGTGTCTGTCCCTGAGTAACAATTCTGTGTCCCTGAGTAACAATTCTGTGTCTGTCCCTGAGTCACAATTCTGTGTCCCTCAGTAACAATTCTGTGTCCCTGAGTAACAATTCTGTGTCCCTGAGTAACAATTCTGTGTCCCTGTCCCTGTGTAGTAAACAATTCTGTGTCCCTGAGTAACAATTCTGTGTCCCCCTGAGTAACAATTCTGTGTCCCTGAGTAACAATTCTGTGTCCCTGAGTAACAATTCTGTGTCCCTGAGTAACAATTCTGTGTCCCTGAGTAACAATTCTGTGTCTGTCCCTGAGTAACAATTCTGTGTCCCTGAGTAACAATTCCGTGTCCCTGAGTAACAATTCTGTGTCTGTCCCTGAGTAACAATTCTGTGTCCCTCAGTAACAATTCTGTGTCCCTGAGTAACAATTCTGTGTCCCTGTCCCTGAGTAACAATTCTGTGTCCCTCAGTAACAATTCTGTGTCCTTCCCTGAGTAACAATTCTGTGTCCCTGAGTAACAATTCTGTGTCCCTGAGTAACAATTCTGTGTCCCTGAGTAACAATTCTGTGTCTGTCCCTCAGTAACAATTCTGTGTCCCTGAGTAACAATTCTGTGTCCCTGAGTAACAATTCTGTGTCTGTCCCTGAGTAACAATTCTGTGTCCCTGAGTAACAATTCTGTGTCCCTGAGTAACAATTCTGTGTCCCTGAGTAACAATTCTGTGTCTGTCCCTGAGTAACAATTCTGTGTCTGTCCCTGAGTAACAATTCTGTGTCCCTCAGTAACAATTCTGTGTCCCTGAGTAACAATTCTGTGTCTGTCCCTGAGTAACAATTCTGTGTCCCTGAGTAACAATTCTGTGTCCCTGAGTAACAATTCTGTGTCTGTCCCTGAGTAACAATTCTGTGTCTGTCCCTTAGTAACAATTCTGTGTCCCTGAGTAACAATTCTGTGTCCCTGAGTAACAATTCTGTGTCCCTCAGTAACAATTCTGTGTCCCTGAGTAACAATTCTGTGTCCCTGAGTAACAATTCTGTGTCTGTCCCTGAGTAACAATTCTGTGTCCCTGAGTAACAATTCTGTGTCCCTGAGTAACAATTCTGTGTCTGTCCCTGAGTAACAATTCTGTGTCCCTGAGTAACAATTCTGTGTCCCTGAGTAACAATTCTGTGTCCCTAAGTAACGATTCTGTGGCCCTAAAGTCTCTGTGGCCCTAACTCTGTCCCTAATACAGAGAGGTCTGTCTCTCTTGAATGACCGGAGGCTAATGGAGAATTCTAAGATGGCCGCAATTTATAGCTCCACCATTACACAGTGCTGGCTGGCTGGCTGCTGATTGGCTAATGCGATCACATGTCATGAATGAATGCATTATGGGTCAGCGCGCCTTGTCTGCGCGCCTTCCCAGAGATCCCCGCTCCGTCGCCACACATGTCGCCGCCATTTTTGGAAAAATTCGATTCGTGCATCCGAAGTCTGCTAATTTTCGGATTCGGCGCGAATCGAATTTTTCCTAATCTTCGAAACGAATTCCGCTTCGTCATGTTCGATTCGCTCATCTCTACTTACAATCATAGAGCTCTGTCCTGTGATCCTCTCTGCCAAAGAGCAGGTCCCGGCTGTCAAGCATTGTCCCGGCCGTCAGCTTGCACTGTGACTAATTAAAGCACAGCCAGGGAGGCCAGCGAGCGCGCCCCCTACCTGAAAGAGCTGGATAACGCATCAGCTATCTGATCCAGCGCTTGAGAGATGCTCTGCCATCGTATTCATATGTGAGATGGTCAGCAAGCGGTTAACAAAGTAGTTCTATCTTGTAAAGCATTTAATAGGAAAACAAATGTTTATTTATTTCATTTATTCCTTTACTGGTAGGGTTGCTTTAACTTTTGCCATATGCTGATAAGAGGTCACCTATTTGATCTATCATTAATAAAAAAATATATGATATATATATATATATATACTTATACAGTATCTCACAGAAGTGAGTCCACCCCTCACATTTTCGTAAGTATTTGATTCTATCTTTTCATGTGACAACGCTGAAGAAATGACACTTTTGCTACAATGTGACGTGGTCAGTGTACAGCTTGTATAACATGTAAATTTGCTGCCCCCTCAAAATAACTCAACACACCGCCATTAATGTCTAAACCGCTGGCAACAAAAGTGAGTCCACCCCTAAGTGACAAGGTCCAAATTTGGCCCAATTAGCCGTTTTCCCTCCCCGGGGTCATGTGACTCGTTAGTGTTACAAGGTCTCAGGTGTGAATGGGGAGCGGGTGGGTTACATTTGGGGTTATCGCTCTCACTCTCTCATACTGGTCACTGGAAGTTCAACATGGCACATAATGGCAAAGAACTCTCCGAGGATCTGAAAAAAATAATTGTTGCTCTACAAAAAGATGGCCCAGGCTATAAGAAGATTGCAAGACCCTGAAACTGAGCTGCAGCACGGTGGCCAACACCATACAGCGGTGTTAACAGGACAGGTTCCACTCAGAACAGGCCTCGCCATGGCAGACCAAAGAAGTTGAGTGCACATGCTCAGCGTCATATCCAGAGGTTGTCTTTGGGAAATAGACGAATGAGTGCTGCCAGCATTGCTGCAGAGGGTTGAAGGGGTGGGGATCAGCCTGTCAGTGCTCAGACCATACGCCGCACACTGCATCAAATTGGTCTGCATAGCTGTTGTCCCAGAAGGAAGCCTCTTCTAAAGATGATGACCAAGAAAGACCGCAAACAGTTTGCTGAAGACAAGCAGACTAAGGACATGGATTACTGGAACCATGTCCTCTGGTCTGATGACACCAAGATCAACTGATTTGGTTCAGATGGTGTCAAGCGTGTGTGGCAGCAACCAGGTGAGGAGTACAAAGACAAGTGTGTCTTGTCTACAGTCAAGCATGGTGGTGGGAGTGTCATGGTCTGGGGCTGCATGAGTGCTGCCGGCACTGGGGAGCTACAGTTCATTGAGGGAACCCACGAATGCCAACATGTACTGTGGCATACTGAAGCAGAGCATGATCCCCTCCCTTCGGAGATTGGGTCGCAGGTCAGTATTTTAACATGATAATAACCCCAAACACAACTCCAAGATGACCACCCACTGCCTTGCTACAGAAGCTGAGGGTAAAGGTGAACTGGCCAAGCATGTCTCCAGACCTAAACCCTATTGAGCATCTGTGGGGCATCCTCAAATGGAAGGTGGAGGAGCGCAAGGTTCCTAACTTCCACCAGCTCCGTGATGTCATCATGGAGGAGTGGAAGAGCACTCCAGTGGCAACTTGTGAAGCTCTGATGAACTCCATCCCAAGAGGGTTAAGGCAGTGCTGGAAAAATAATGCTGGCCACACAAAATATTGACACTTTGAACCAAATTTAGACCTTGTCACTTAGGGGTGGACTCACTTTTTGTTGCCAGCAGTTTAGACATTCATGGCGGTGTGTTGAGTTATTTTGAGGGGACAGCAATTTACATGTTATACAAGCTGTACACTGACTACGTCACATTGTAGCAAAGTGTCATTTCTTCAGTGTTGTCACATGAAAAGAGAGAATCAAATATTTACAAAAATGTGAGGGTGAACTCACTTCTGGGAGATATTGTAGATATATATATAATATATATACTATATTAATTACTGATATATATCAGTTGTGGCCAAAATTATTCAACCCCCACTGAAATTGAGTGTTTTGGCCAGTTTGACATTGCTTTTGATCATTCAGTCATCTTGCTTACATTTACATTAAAAGGCACTTGTAGGTCAGACAAATATAACATAACAGTTATAAATGAAATAACCACAAATGTCTTTTCTGTGCTCACAGCATTATCAGTTTTATTCAACCCCCAAGTGACATTCAACTATCTTAGTACTTAGTACAGCAATCCTTTTACAGTTATAACAGCTTTTAAACGTGAAGCATAGCTTGACACAAGTGTCTTGCAGCGATCTACGGGTATCTTCGCCCATTCTTCATGGGCAAAGGCCTCCAGTTCCAGTCACATTCTTAGGCTTGCGCACTGCAACTGCTTTCTTTAAGTCCCACAGAGGTTCTCAATCGGATTTAAGTCTGGTGACTGCGATGGCCACTCCAAAATGTTCCACCCTTTCCTCTGCAACCATGCTCTAGTGGACTTGGAGGTATGCTTGGGATCATTGTCCTGTTGAAAGGTCCAACGTCTCCCAAGCCTCAGGTGTGTGACGGACTGCATCACGTTTTCCATCCAATATCTCCTGGTACTGAAGAGAATTCATGGTACCTTGCACACGCTGAAGCTTCCCTGTACCTGCAGAAGCAAAACAGCCCCAAAGCATGATTGACCCTCCACCATGCTTCACAGTAGGCAAGGTGTTCTTTTCATCATAGGCCTTGTTCTTCCTCCTCCAAACATAGCGTTGATCCATGGGCCCAAACAGTTCTAATTTTGTTTCATCAGTCCACAGAACACTATCCCACAACTTTTGTGGTTTGTCCACATGGCTTTTGGCATACTGCAGTCGACTCTTCTTATTCTTTGGAGACAGCAAGGGGGTACGCCTGGGAGTTCTGGCACGGAGGCCTTCATTACGCAGTGTGTGCGTCTTATTGTCTGGGCTGAAACTTCTGTACCCACATCTGACAAATCTTTTCTCAGTTCCTCAGCAGTCACACGGGGGACTTCTCTCCACTCTTTCGCTTCAGGTATAGCGCACAGCAGTCGAAGTCAGCATCTTCTTTCTGCCACGACCAGGTAGCGTTTCAACAGTGCCCTTTGCCTTGAATTTGCGAATGATGCTTCCTAAGGTGTCTCTTGGTATGTTTAACATCTTTGCAATCTTCTTATAGGCCATTGCCCTTCCTGTGAAGAGAAATCACCTCTTCTCTTGTCTTCCTGGACCATTCTCTTGCCTTCACCATGTTTGTAACCACACCAGTAAATGTCTAGAAGGAGCTGAGTATCACAGTCATTTTAAAGCTGCCAAAATTGGTGCTTATTATGCTTTGATTGCTGCTCGGTGACATCCACAGGTGTTTTTCAATACCTGATGGAAAGCACCTGTATGAACCTCTGTTCTTCAGAGTGGTAGTCTTTAAGGGGTTGAATAATTGTGGCAATGAAGAAACCACATAAGAACCATTTACTACTGTATTACATAAACAATTGATGTCATTTTAGTTGCATTTGGGTAGTTACAACGTCCTTGTAGGATTTGATTCTGAATACAATTCCAAATGTACACTATAGTCCCTAAACCCCTTTACAGCATTGGGGGTTGAATAATTTTGCCACAACTGTATATATATATATATATATATATATATATATATGTATATATAAGTGCCTTGAAAAAGTATTCATACCCCTTGAAATTTTTTCAAATTTTGTTAAGTTACAACCAAAAACGTCAATGTATTTTATTGGGATTTGATGTGATAGACCAACACAAAGTGGCACATAATTGTAAAAGTGGAAGGGAAATTATCAATTGTTTTTACAAATAAATATGTGAAAAGTGTGGCGGCATTTGTATTCAGCCCCCTTTACTCTGATACCCCTAACTTAAAAATCTAGTCGAACCAATTGCCTTCAGAAGTCACCTAATTAGTAAACAGAGTCCCCCTGTGTGTAATTTAATCTCAGTATAAAAACAACTGTTCTGTGAAGCTCTCAGAGGTTTGTTAGAGAACATTAGTGAACAAACAGCATCATGAAGGCCAAGAAACACACCAGACAGGTCATGGATAAAGTTGTGAAGTTTAAAGCAGGGTTAGGTTATAATAAAATATATCCCAGGCTTTGAACATCTCACGGAGAACTGTTCAATCCATCATCCGAAAATGGAGAGTATGGGACAACTGCAAACCTACCAAGACATGGCCGTCCACCTAAACTGATAGGCCAGGCAAGGAGAGCATTCATCAGAAAAGCAGCCAAGAGGCCCATGGAAACTCTGGAGGAGCTGCAGAGATCCACAGCTTAGGTTGCATAATCTGTCCAAAGGACAACTATTAGTCGTGCACTCCCACAAATCCAGCCTTTATGGAAGAGTAGCAAGAAGAAAGCCGTTGTTGAAAGAAAGCTATACGAATTCCCATCTGTGGGGGGACACAGCAAACATGTGGAAGAAGGGGCTATGGTCAGATGAGACCAAAATGGAACTTTTTGGCCTAAAAGCAAAACGCTATGTGTGGGGGGAAACTAACACTGCACATCACCCTGAACACACCATCCCCACTGTGATATATGGGTGGTGGCAGCATCATGTTGTGGGGATGTTTATCTTCAGCAGGGACAGGGCAGCTGGTTAGAGTTGGTGGGAATATGGATGGAGCCAAATACAGGGCCATCTTAGAAGAAAACCTGTTGGAGTATGCAAAAGACTTGAGACTGAGGCGGAGGTTCACCTTCCAGCAGGACAAACGACCCTAAACATCCAGCCAGAGCTGCAATGGAATGGTTTAGATCAAAGCATATTCATGTGTTAGAATGGCTCAGTCACAGTCCAGACCTAAATCCTATGGAGAATCTGTGGCAAGATTCAAAATTTGCTGTTCCCAGACGCTCTCCATCCAATCTGACAGAGCTTGAGTGATTCTGCAAAGAAGAATGGGCAGAAATGTCCCTCTCTAGATGTGCAAAGCTGGGAGAGACATCCCCAAAAAGACTTTTTGGAATTGCAGGGAAATTGCTGGGAAAGGGGGTTCGACAAAGTATTGACACTGGGGGGGCTGAATACAAATGCCGCCACACTTTTCACAGATTTATTTGTAAAACATTTTGAAAACCATTTCTCATTTTCCTTCCACTTCCCAATTATGTGCCACTTTGTGTTGGTCTATCACATCAAATCCCAATAAAATACATTTATGTTTTTGGTTGTAACATGAACAAAATGTGGAAAATATCAAGGGGTATGAAGACTTTTTCAAGGCACTGTAAACAAGAATAATGGTGTTTACTGTCTTCATTGCTATTTTAAAGTTTGTAAATCTAGAAAATGTTAATTGGCATTAGGTAGCATTGTATCACATTCCCTGATCTTAATATCCACTTAATTTAATTTATATAAAACATCATCTCTACTATTTAATATGATCATCATAGTGTATAAATTAAGAATTGAAAAATTTCACCATTTTTCTAGGTAACTATATTACTAAAGGTGCTACATGAAATGTTCGCCACATTGGTAACAAGCCCATGCAATCCATCCATACAAAGAAACCAAAACAAATACGTTCAGAAATGAGGTTATGTGTAATAAAATGGAATGGCACAGGGAAAAAGTATTGAACACATTAACTGAAATGTATTTAATACTTCGTACAAAATCCTTTGTTGGTAATGACAGCTTCAAGACGCCTCCTGTATGGAGAAACTAATTGCATGTATTGCTCAGGTGTGATTTTGGCCCATTCTTCCACACAAATCACATTCTACTTTTCAAATCTTGAAGGTTCTGTAGGTCTCTTCTATGAACTCTGATCTTTAATTTTTTCCATAGGTTTTCTATTGGATACAGGTTATTGGCTGGGCCATTCCAGCAGCTTTATTTTCTTTCTTTGAAACCAATTGAGAGTTTTGTTGGCTTTGTGTTTGGGATCATTGTCTGGCTGAAATGTCCTCCCTCGTTTCATCTTCATCATCCTGGTAGATGGCAGCAGATTTTTATCAACAATGTCTTGGTACATTTTTCCATTCATCCTTCCTTCAATGACATGAAGTTTGCCAGTACTGTATGCTGAAAACCAGCCCCACACCATGATGTTCCCACCTCCATGCTTCACAGTTGGTATGGTGTTTTTGGGGTGATGTGCAGTGCTAATTGACCTCCAAACATGGTGTGTATTATGGCATCCAAAGAGTTCTGACCAGACTATTTTCTCCCGGTATTTCACAGGCTTGTCTAAATGTTGTGCAGCAAAATTTTGAGGAGCTTCAACATGCTTTTTCTTCAGCAATGAAGTCTTGCGTGGTGACGTGCATACAGGCCATGGCGGTGCATTACTCATTGTTTTCTTTGAAACAATTGCACCTGCTAATTTCAAATCTTTCTGAAGCTCTCCACAAGTGGTCCTTGGCTCTTGGACAACTCTTCTGTTAATTCTTTTCACTCCTCTGTCAGAAATCTTGTGAAGATCACCTGATTGTGGCCGGTTTGTGGTGAAATGATGTTCTTTCCAATTCGTGATTATGGCCCCAACAGTGCTCACTGGAACATTCAGAAGTTCAACAATAAGGTTGCAAAGGTCTTGAGAGAGCTTTTTGCGTTTTGTGTGACACCTTGGTAATGAAGCACCTTTTTATAGGCCATCAGTTGAGACTGAACCAGCTGATATTAATTTGCAGTGACTAGGGGCAGGATTGCTTTATAATTACTGATAGATTTCAGCTGGTGTTTTGGCTTTCCATGCCTTTTTGCACCTCCCATTCTTCATGTGTTCAATACTTTTTCCCTGTGTCATTCCATTTTATTATACATAACTTCATTTCTGAACGTATTTGTTTTGGTTTCTTTGCATGTATGGATTGCATGGGTTGTTACCAACAATTAAAATGAAATGAAAATTTCATAGCACCTTTAGAAATATATTTACTGAGAAAAATGGTGACATGTTCAATACTTGTTTAACTTGCTGTATATTCAGCACAGTGGCTAAGTGGTTAGCACTTCTGCCTGGCAGTACTTGGGTCATTGGTTTGGATCCCAACCACGGCACCACCTGCCTGGAGTTTGCATGTTCTCCCTGTGCCTGCGTGGGTTTCGTCCGGGTACTCCGGTTTCCTCCCACACTAAAAAGACATGCTGGTAAGTTAATTGGCTCCTGTCTAAATTGTCCCTAGTATGTGAATGTATGAATGTGAGTTAGGGACCTTAGATTGTACGCCCCTTGAGGGTTAGGGACCTTAGATTGTACGCCCCTTGAGGGTTAGGGACCTTAGATTGTACACCCCTTGAGGGTTAGGGACCTTAGATTGTATGCCCCTTGAGGGTTAGGGACCTTAGATTGTACACCCCTTGAGGGTTAGGGACCTTAGATTGTACACCCCTTGAGGGTTAGGGACTGATGTGAATGTACAATATATATGTAAAGCACTGCGTAAATTGACGCTGCTATATAAGTACCTGAAATAAATTAAAAAAAAAAACTGTATATACAGCATATAAATAAAAATTCCAGTATATATCTCATAGTTTTAAGATACTATAACTTTTGCACAGATCAATCAAAATACACTTATTGGGATTTTTTTTCTCAAAAAAAAATGTAGCAGAATACATATTGGCCTAAATTTATAAAAAAAAAATTTTTATATTTTTGCATTTTTACTGAATATATTTTATAGAAGAAAGTAAAAAATATTGTTTTTTTTTCTTCTGTTTATATAATAAAAAAATAAAAAAAAACCAGTGGTGATCAAATACCACAAAAAGAAAGCTCTATTTGTGTGAAAAAATGATATACATTTCTTTTGGTTACAGCGTTGCATGACCGCACGATTGTCAGTTAAACTATCTCAGTGCCAAATAGAAAAATATGGCCTGGTCAGGAAGGGGATAAAGGGGACAAGTGGTTAATTTATTTTATTGTTAAATAAAAAATAAAAAAATATTGCAAAACTGAAAAAAAACTACTTTGTAGAGTTAAAATTACTGTACAAATATTAAACACGTATAACTTCTGTTAAAGTAGAATGGCACTAAAAAGTTTTTTTTTTTTGTGATTGGTTTGGATATTGTCAGGAAACATTTGAATCTCGGTCAGGAGTCCAATGTTGTAATAGAGTCCAATGTTTGGTATGGTTCAATTGGTTACAAGAAGGGAAAAATACACCCAATGCATTTTAGTGGCTGCACCTCCTTCATTAGGGTTGGGTGAAATGACATTATTTGAACATTTTTTTTCTTTTTTGTTTCAGTTTATTTTTTTTTTTGTTATTTTGAATGTTGCATTAAAAATGTACATTTAATAAAAAAAAAAAAAAAAAGAAACAATTTTACTTCGAATGAGAGCATGATAGAAATAACATGTGTTCTTCATACCGTACATAGGTCACTGTAAACGTGTTTTATTAATGTTCCCCGAGGTATCAATTTAACTGTCAGCTTTAATGTTCATCTGGGACTGAAGAATCCCTCTATATATATTTATTTGAGGGATTCATGTTAACAGTCTGTGTTATCCAGAGCAAGTGAACGTACACTACATTATAATGAGGTATGTAATTACTGGGCAGTAGGTGTGCAACATATAACTTTTTTCAGAGCCGTATTATAGAGAACACCGCAATGTGCAGCAAAGCTATAACTTCATTGTTTAGTTTTTTGTGCTCTTTCTGCATTTCTAAAAAAAAAATAAAATTGTAATAACAGAAACACCATTCATAGTACAAAACAGCATCTCACTTCCATTGTTTTTATTTAATACATATTCACTTTTAATTTGATTAAAATTAGAGAGAACTTTTCAACTCCGCAATGTGCAGCAAATTTATAACGTCATTGTTTCAATGTGCTCTTTCTGAATTAAAAAAAAAAAAGTAAAATAAAATAAAATTGTAATAACAGAAACACCATTCATAGTACAAACCAGCATCTCAGTTCCATTGCTTTTATTTAATAAATATTCACTTTTAATTTGATCAAAATCAGAGAGAAAATTTTCAGCAGCGCAATGTGCAGCAAAGCTATAACTTCATTGTTTCAATGTTCTCTTTCTGAATTAAAAAAAAAAAAAATAGTAAAATAAAATAAAATTGTAATAACAGAAACACCATTCATAGTACAAACCAGCATCTCGGTTCCATTGTTTTTATTTAATAAATATTCACTTTTAATTTGATTAAAATCAGAGAGAAATTTTCAACACCGCAATGTGCAGCAAAGCTATAACTTCATTGTTTCAATGTGCTCTTTCTGAATTTCAAAAATAAATAAATAAATAAAAAAAAATTGTAATAACAGAAACAACATTCATACTACAAAACAGCATCTCACTTCCATTGTTTATATTTAATAAATATTTGCTTTTAATTTGATTAAAATTAGAGAGCAATTTTCAGCATTGCAATGTGCAACAGAGCTATAACTTCATTGTTTCAATGTGCTCTTTCTGAATTTCAAAAATAAATAAATAAATAAAAAAAATTGTAATAACAGAAACAACATTCATACTACAAAACAGCATCTCACTTCCATTGTTTATATTTAATAAATATTTGCTTTTAATTTGATTAAAATTAGAGAGCAATTTTCAGCATCGCAATGTGCAACAGAGCTATAACTTCATTGTTTCAATGTGCTCTTTCTGAATTAAAAAAAAAAAAAAAATAGTAAAATAAAATAAAATTGTAATAACAGAAACACCATTCATAGTACAAACCAGCATCTCAGTTTCCATTGTTTTTATTTAATAAATATTCCCTTTAATTTGATTAAAATCAGAGAGAAATTTCAACACCGCAATGTGCAGCAAAGCTATAAATTCATTGTTTCAATGTGCTCTTTCTGAATTTCAGAAATAAATAAATACAAAAAATTGTAATAACAGAAACAACATTCATAGTATAAAAACAGCATCTCACTTCCATTGTTTATATTTAATAAATATTTTCTTTTAAGTTGATTAAAATTAGAGAGAACTTTTCAGCACCTTAATGTGCAGCAAAGCTATAACTTCATTGTTTCAATGTGCTCTTTCTGAATTAAAAAAAAAAAAAAAAATTGTAAAATAAAATAAAATTGTAATAACAGAAACACCATTCATAGTAAACCAGCATCTCAGTTCCATTGTTTTTATTTATAAATATTCACTTTTAATTTGATTAAAATCAGAGAGAAATTTTCAACACCGCAATGTGCAGCAAAGCTATAAATTCATTGTTTCAATGTGCTCTTTCTGAATTTCAAAAATAAATAAATACAAAAAATTGTAATAACAGAAACAGAAACAGCATCTCACTTCCATTGTTTATATTTAATAAATATTTTCTTTTAAGTTGATTAAAATTAGAGAGAACTTTTCAGCACCTTAATGTACAGCAAAGCTATAACTTCATTGTTTCAATGTGCTCTTTCTGAATTAAAAAAAAAAAAAAAATTGTAAAATAAAATAAAATTGTAAAACAGAAACACCATTCATAGTACAAAACAGCAAATTCCATTGTTTTTAAATAAATATTCTCTTTTAACAGAAACACCATTCATAGTACAAAACAGCATCTCAATTCCATTGTTTTTATTTAATAAATATTCTCTTTTAACAGAAACACCATTCATAGTACAAAACAGCATCTCAGTTCCATCGTTTATATTTAATACATATTCTCTTTTAAGTTGATTAAAATTAGAGAGAACTTTTCAGCAACGCAATGTGCAGCAAATCTCTATATTTTAAATATATTTTAAAAATATTCTTCCTAAATATATTGACCTATATTTGAAACACTACAATTTTGGCCGTATTCAATATATTTCAAAATATATTTCAACAAAAATATATACTGCATGTTGAAATGCGTTTTTATTTCAAAATATATGGAAAAACATATTTTTAAAAATACATTTCAAATATACTGTATGTCTTTAAAAATTACAAATCTACATTTTCAAATCTGCATTATCAAAGTAGTTGCTCCACCCACATACAGATGTATCAGATCTATTAGTCAGACAAATATAAACTCAAAGCAGGCGGCGCCTACTGTGTTCTTTCTTTTGACAAAGCTTGGAATATCCTTTGGTCATTTGTTACCTTTTTTATGTGCAAAACAAATATTAGATGCATTTATCAATTGAGTACTGACGTGATACGTTTTTTATTTGCACTAACATACAATTTTGAGGACAAGCTTTTTCAGGGTATATCCCCTTCTTCAAGGTCCAGGCAGTACTACTTCACAAAGTTTTAGCAGAATGTTAGAAGAGATGTTGAAAAGGGGAGAGAAAAAAACCCCAGAAGGAAACACACAAACAAATGTACACAGCAATAGTTATAAGAATAGGATTAGACTAGAGATAAGACACAGCAAAAGCAAAGACTGGGGGGGGACAACATTCACAGGGGGGGTCGTAAAACTGTTGGATAATGAGTGAGGAATCCCATGTCCAAATTAAGGCCGTTATCTCTTGTGTCAAATAGAATTATCATTCTTAGTTCAAACGTTTTCCTTTCCTGAATAGTTTTGAAATTTCCTTCAAGAGCTAAAATATTGAGGTCTTCCATAGTGTGGTCTGGTTGTGCGAAATGGTGTCCCACAGGTGTGCAAAAGTCATCTTCTTTATGGTGCCCAAAGGGGTGCAAAAGTCATCTTCTATGGTGTCCCAAAGGGGTGCAAAAGCCATCTTCTTTATGGTGTCCCACAGGTGTGCAAAAAGTCATCTTCTTTATGGTGTCCCACAGGTGTGCAAAAGTCATCTTCTTTATGGTGTCCCAAAGGGGTGCAAAAGTCATCTTCTTTATGGTGTCCCAAAGGGGTGCAAAAGTCATCGTCTTTATGGTGTCCTACAGGTGTGCAAAAGTCATCTTCTTTATGGTGTCCCACAGGTGTACAAAAGTCATCTTCTTTATGGTGTCCCAAAGGGGTGCAAAAGTCATCGCCTTTATGGTGTCCCACAGGTGTGCAAAAGTCATCTTCTATTATGGTGTCCCAAAGGGTGCAAAAGTCATCTTCTTTATGGTGTCCCAAAGGGGTGCAAAAGTCATCTTCTTTATGGTGTCCCACAGGTGTGCAAAAGTCATCTTCCTTATGGTGTCCCACAGGTGTGCAAAAGTCATCACTCAAAAGGGATCTTCAATATCTCCGGCTCATACAGCTGCACTTCTAGTAATGTTGAGTACCTTATCCAGTGCAGAAAATGCAGCAAAGGATCTTATGTTGGCGAAACAGGACAGAAATTGCAAACAAGGATGAATTTGCACAGACATACCATCAAGGAACATAAAGAAGATGACTTTTGCACACCTGTGGAACACCATTTCGCACAACCAGACCACAGAATGGGAGACCTCAATATTTTAGTTTTTAAAGGAAATTTCAAAACTATTCAGGAAAGGAAAAATTTTGAACTAAGAATGATAATTCTATTTGACACAAGAGATAACGGCCTGAATTTGGACATGGGATTCCTCACTCATTATCCAACAGTTTTACGACCCCCTCTGTGAGTGTTGTCCCCCCCAGTCTTTGCTTTTGCTGTGTCTTATCTCTAGTCTAATCCTAGTCTTATAACCATTGCTGTGTACATATGTTTGTGTGTGTTTCTGGTTTTTTTTTCTCCCCCTTTCAACATCTCTTCTAACATTCTGCCTGGACCTTGAAGAAGGGGATATACCCTGAAAGCTTGTCCTCAAAATTGTATGTTAGTTCAAATAAAAAAAATATCACGTCAGTACTCAATTGTTTCTGTCGCAAATGCACTAATACGGCTACAATCACCTCAAGATACATTTATCAAAATTAAAAAATATAAAACAGCAACAAGGGTTTCTCAATCAGGGTGGCATGGAATCCTAGGGTTCTTCAGAGGGTGCTAGGGGTTTCCTGCTGAGCAATGAGCTATTTCTACCTCTCAGCCGTTGATCTTTTTAGCTATCTGTAAGGGGGGAATCCTTCCCAATGTAAGGAACATTCTTCTCACTTATCACCACACTAATAGATCATGAGTTGTAGATATAGTATGTTTTTTTTGTCAGGGGTTCCCTGAGACCAGAACGTTATTTCAAGGTTTGTATGTTTTAAAAGTTTGAGAAAGGCTGATCTAGACTATAAAATGTTCCCTTTAAGTGATCTGTAATGAGAAGATGAAATATGTTTGTTATGTTTGTGTTACAAGGTGTACTGCACTGTTCTACAAGTCACTCTGGCACATCGTCCAGTATTATATCATTCAGGTATTGTCTTCTAATGGACCTGCATGCACCTTGGACTCTTCGGATCAGATGGGCGTATCTTGGGATGGGGATATAATGGCAGGAGCAGTATTATCCCTTCATGTGGAGAAGGAATTTCCCCAATTAACCTTCACTCAGAGGCCAGATCAAGTCATCTGTAGGAAGTAAGATATTCTATTAACGTAAATAAACATTTTTATCCTATTGCTCTTAATTATTACATGTTAATTTTGATACATGTACTGTATATACACTATATTGTCAAACGTATTGGTCGGCCTGCCTTTCCACGCACATGAACGTTAATGGCCTCCCAGTCTTAGTCCGTAGGGTTCAATATTGAGTTGGCCCCGCCCTTTGCAGCTATAACAGCTTCAACTCTTCTGGGAAGGCCGTCCACAAGTTTTAGGAGGGTGTCTATGGGAAGGTTTGACCATTCTTCCAGAAGCACATTTGTCAGGTCAGGCACTGATGTCAGGTGAGGGGGCCTAGCTAGCAGTCTGCACTCTAATTCATCCCAAAGGTATTCTATCAGGTTGAGGTCAGGACTCTGTGCAGGCCAATCAAGTTCCTCCACCCCAAACCGCTCATCCCTGTCTTTATGGACCTTGCTTTGTGCGCTGGTGCGCAGTCATGTTGGAACAGGAAGGGGCCATCTCCAAACTCTTCCCACAAAGTTAGGAGCATGAATTGTCCAAAATGTCTTGGTATGCTGACGCCTTGAGTTCCCTTCACCAAAACTAGGGGGCCAAACCCAACCCCTGAAAAACAACCCCACACCATAATCCTCACTCCACCAAACTTTACACTTGCCACAATGCAGTCAGGCAAGTACCGTTCTCCTGGCAACTGCCAAACCCAGACACGTCCATCAGATTGCCAGACAGAGAAGCATGATTTGTCACTCCAGAGAACATGTCTCCACTGCTCTAGATTTCAGTGGCAGCATGCTTTACACCACGGCATCCGACGCTTTGGATTGCACTTGGTGATGTAAGGCTTGGATGCAGCTGCTCGGCCATGGAAACCCATTCCATGAAGCTCTCTACACACTGTTGTGCTAATCTGAAGGCCACACCAAGTTTGGAGGTCTTTAGCTATTGACTCTGCAGACAGTTGGTGACTTCTGACACTGTGCGCTTCAGCATGCGCTGACCCCGCTCTGTCATGTTATGTGGTCTACCACTTGGTGGCTGAGTTGCTGTTGTTCGCAGTTGCTTTCACTTTAGTATAATCCCACTAACAGTTGAGCGTGGAATATTTTGTAGCCAGGAAATGTCACGGATGGACTTATTTCACAGGTGGCCACCTATCACGGGACCACGCTTGGAGTCACTGAGCTCCTGAGAGCGACCCATTCTTTCACCAATGTTTGTAGAAGAAGTCTGCATGCTTAGGTACTTGATTTTTTACACCTGTGGCTTTTTTTTTCAGATTTTGAAGTTTGAACCCCTGTAATTTTTTTGTGCTGTCTGTGTGCCTTTTGGGGAGATTTCCTTTTTGTATCCTGTCTTGAAGATACAACAGAATATGACGGAAAACCTCCTCATGGTTTTCACCAGCACAAGTGTTCCAGCCACAACCATAACATTTAGGTTTTCCTCACACTTTTTGTGAGAAAATTTGAGAATCACTCTCTGATGGTCATGTGACCTTATGATGAAACATGTAGGGATGAGGTTTGGATGACATTATCACACACAGAGGTCAAAATACAGCTTCCTATGTATTTGCCCATTCCTGATTTTTAATTTTTTTTATTTTTCATATTTTTTAAATGATTAAGATCATCAAACAAACTTTAATATTACACAAAGATAACCTGAGTAAATACAAAATGCAGTTCTTAAATGATGCCTGGCCATATGTGAAGAAGTAATTTGCCCCCCCCCCCCCCCCCCGCTAAATCATAAATGAACTGTGATTAGCCACATTTTTTGGAAAGTTGAATTTCACTTGCCACACCCTGATTACTGCCAGACCCGTTGAACCAAGAAATCACTTAAATGGAAGCTGTCTAACAAAAGCTTACAAGGGTGCACTCTCATCGTGCATTACTGTGGTACACCACAAATTTATTTGGAAAACATATATATGTATACTCACAAACCAAAGAGAATAAAAACAGAGCAGATATCCGTAATGTCAGTCCAGTGGAATAATAGACCCTTATAGGGATAGGTTAACGCATTTCAGGAGACGGATTCCCTTGTTCAGAAGATGTCTGATAAAGTGACCTAAAGAAATTAAAAAACAGATGAGAAACAAAGTAATTGGCATGTATTAATATGGAAAGGGATACAAAGCCATTTCTAAGGCTTTGGGACCCCAGTGAACCATGGTGAGAGCCATTATCTACAAATGGAGAAAATTCAGAATAGTGGTGAACCTTCCCAGGAGTGGCCGGTCTAACATGATTACTCCAAGAGCACAATGACAACTCATCCAGGAGGTCATAAAAGAACCCAGAACAACATCAAAAGAACTGCAGGCCTCACTTGCCTCAGTTAAGGTCAGTGTTCATGATTCAGCAATAAGAAAGAGATTGGGCAAAAATGGCCTCCATGGGAGAGTTTCACTGCTGACCAAAAAGAACACAAAAGCTCATCTCACATTTGCCAAAAAACATCTTGATTATCCCCAAGACCTTTGGGCAAATATTCTGTGGAGTAATGAAACAAATGTTGAACTTTTTGGGAGGTGTGCGTCCTGTTACATCTGGCATAAAACGAACAGAGCATTTCATAAAAAGGACATCATACCAACAGTCAAACATGGTGGTGGTAGTGTGATGGGACTGCAGCTTCAGGACCTGGATGACTTCCATAATGGAAGAAACCATGAATTTTGTGCTCTACCGGAAAATCTAGTTCGACCATCAGTTTTGACCTCAAGCTCAAGAGCACTTGGGTTATGCAGGGGAAAAATTGTCCAAAACACACCAGCAAGTCCACCTCTGAATGGCTAAAACAAAATACAAAATTAAGGTTTTGGAGTGGCCTAGTCAAAGTCCAGACTTAAATCCTATTGAGATGTGGTGGCATGACCTTTAACAGGCCGTTCATGCTTGAAAAACTTCCAATGTGACTGAATTAAAACAATTCTGCAAAGAAGAGTGGGCCAACATTCCTCCACAGCGATGTGAAAGATTCATTGCCATTGATTGCAGTTATTGCCGCCAAGTGTGGCACAACCAGTTGTTAGGTGTAGGGGGGCAATTACGTTTCACATAAATCTAGGCAGGTTTGGACAGCTTTTTTCTTTCAACAAATGAAATCCTCATTTAGAAACTGCATTTTGTATTTACACGGGTTATCTTTGTGTGTATTAAAATGTGTTTGATGATCTGAATCATTTATGTGTGACAAATATGAAAAAAAAAATAAAATATCAGAAAGTGGTCAAATACTTTTTTCACAGCACTGTATTCGAGGTGTGTCCAGAATATATATTGAATGAAGTGCCTACGGTCTATCTAGAAGGACCATGTGAAGGGAGAAGCTGGCCAAGGTCACTTGGGGTGGGGTGCCAGATATACATTACAGCACTGATCAGTTGCATTCCATCCCTGTCAGAGTCGAGACATTCTTTTTTGTGACACCTTGTTCAAGTGCCTCGTAGTAAGAAAAATACAAGCGAGATTGGAACAGCAGTAAAATGTTGTGTTAACCACTTCACACTTTTACCCCCTTCCTGTCCAGGCCAATTTTCAGCTTTCAGTGCTATCACACTATGAATGACAATTGCGCAGTCATGCAACACTGTACCCATATGCATTTTTTTAGACAGATAAAGCTTTATTTTGGTGGTATTTATTCACCACTGGGATTTTTTTTTTTTTTTTTTGCTATGTAAATGAAAAAGTCCAAAAATTTTGAAAAAAAGTGTTTTTCTTATAAAATTTTGCAAATAAATAATATTTCATTATAAATCTTGGCCAAAATGTATTCCGTTATCTTTTTAGTAACACAAAAAAAAACCAAATTAGTTTATAACCAAAAATTATAATTTTTAAACATTTTTTTTTTACATTTTAATTTTAGTTTTTATATTATTATTTAGGTTTTTTTACACACTGTCACCCTAGAAGTACAGTGTCACCATGTACTACTTGTGGGGGGTGATGAAGATTTTTTTTTTTTTTTTTTTACACAACCCATATAGGAAGTAAAAGCAATCATTTCTCCTTCTCTCTGGCTGCATTCTTGCAGCCATTGAGAATTACTGTGTGAGCTGTGATTGGTCACAGCTTGTCACATGGTACAAGGCTGTTGTGAATAGGCCTTGTACCATGCGACCTCTGTCATCATTTACAGATTTCACAAGTAATAAGCAATGATGTCAGAAGTGACATCTTGTTTACTACTTTGCATGTGATCACTGATTGGCCAGTCAGTGATCACATGATCGGGACCTCGCACAGAGGTCCCGTACGACAATCGGTGTTCCACTGTGTCTGGAGGACACAGCGGGCACCAGAGCGCGGTGCTGCGCGCTTCCAGGGAGCGTGCACAAGCAGGGGGCAGGGAGGCTGTTTATAAATGGCCACCCGACCCTGCAGTGCCACCGTCCGGCCATTTGGAAATGGTAAGGAAAGCTTATTGAGAAGCTGCGCTATCACCTGGACAAGTGTTTCAATGGCACAAGGCCTTCAAGGAAGGATGAGAAGTTTTTGAAGATGAACAACAATCACAACGCCCCTTTTCGTCAAAAACAGAACAGAATGTGGATGCATTGAGGTCTGTTCTCTACCGTGAACGATGACTCGCTATCAGAATGATTGATGAGGAAACGGGAATTACCAAGACGGTTGTTTATTAAATCACGACTCATGATGTGAACATGAGAAAAGTGTGTGTAAAACTTGTTCCAAATAACTTGTCTCCTGATTAGAAGGAACACCGCCAACTCGTTTTCAAGACCTGTTTGCCCGTTTGGAAAGAGAGCCTAATATTTTTGGAGTTGAGTGATCACGGGAGAAGAGTCCTGGGTGTTTGAGTACTATCCCAAGATGAAGGAACAAAGTTCACAATGGCACACACCCACTTCACCTCACCTCACCTTAAGAAAGCTTGAATGAGCAAATCAAAGGTCAAACCAAAGGTCATTGTTTTTTCTTTTATTCACCTACCATGTACCTACTGGTCTAACTGTGAATCAAAGATTTTTCCTGGGACTTTTAGTCACTTGAGCTTTTTCTGTGCATCCTGCGATCCACTCAACTTGGATCCTTCATCACTACAATGCACCGAGTCACAGTGCTTTGGTAGTCAGAAAGCTTTTGGTTAAAAAACACATCACGGTGCTTCCCCATTCACCCTACAGCCCCGACTTGGCTCCTTGTGACTATTTCATATTCTCAAAGATGAAGAAGGGTTTGAAAGGACACCATTTTGGTGGTGTGGATAACATCCAAAGAGCCACTTGAAGTCTACCGGGATGCTATAAAGAATGAAAAAATCTCTGGGAGCATTGAGTAAAATCACAAGGAGCATACTTTGAAGGAGACAATGTTCAATTATCCATTTTTTTAATAAAATAATTCTCATTACTTTCTGGACGCACCTCGCATTACATGTTGGTGTATTGAAAAGCTATAGTGCTGCATATGCTTCTAATTGGTTGGTGCACCTGCACCATGTGAGTGGTTTTATATCTGGGATTGAAATAAATGTGGTTATAAAGGTAATATACTATGGAGTGCTTTTTCTGAGGTTGGCTGGAATCTTAAGGGGCATTGTCTTTAAAATTGGATGAGAAGGAAAACCTTGCAGCAAAGGAGTGTATCCAGCATTAGGATTCCAGTAGGAGCTGATGAATATTTGAGGACCCTTTTAACTGGGACATGTGCACTTTTTACCTTACATTTAGTTGGAGGTCAAAGCTGTCAGGTGAGAGTACATCCGATGAAGGGCAGCACTGTGGTCTATAAGTGGATGCATGCACAGCATTGGTGGTTCGGAGAAACATAAAAAGAACTATTGAATAGATGATTGACAGTTCTCTAACCACTTCCCAACCGTGCTATTGCTGAAAGACGGCTACAGCACGATTGTCTAGTTCTGGGAGGGCGTCCATGGATGTTCTTGCAGAACACGCCACCGGTGATCGCTGTGTCCTAAGGAAAAGGCCAATCACAGCAGCCTTTTACCACATGATCAGCTGTGTCCAATAACACAGCAGATCACCGGGTAAATACAGTTGCTGGTTATCGGCTGCACTTTCCTCACGCTGCCACAGCGTGAGGAAAGTACAGCCGAGAACTGGCAATTGTCAGCGAAGGGATCGGCACTGATCATCAGGGCATTGATGATCAGTGCCCAGCAATGCCGCCCACCTGTGCCACCCACCTATGCCCATCAGTGCTGCCCACCTGTGCCCAGCAGTGCCATCCACCTGTACCCAGCAGTGCTACCCATCAGTGCTGCCCATCAGTGCCACCAGACAGTGCCCAGCAGTGCCATCAGTCAGTGCCACCCAGCAGTGCCCATCAGTGCTGTCTATCAGTGCCACATATCAGTGCTGCCTATCAGTGCCACCTCATCAGTGCCACCTCATCAGTGCCATGCAGGGGCAGACTGGCCATTCGGGCTCTCCGGCAGCGCCCGAGGGCCCCATGAGATGCCCCTGGTACCTTTCATAGGCCCCATGATCCCCTATTGCCCAGGGACCCCATGAGTTATCAGTCAGCCCTGGTGCCACCTATCCATGCCACATATTCATGCTGCTTATCCTTGCCCATCAGTGCTGCCTATCAATGCAGTCTCATCAATGCACATTAGTGAAGGAGAAAAACTACCTGTTTGCAAAATGTTATAATAGAAACAAAGAAAAACGTTTTTTTCTCAAATGTTTGCTAATTTTTTGTTTATAGCGCAAAAAATAAAATACCCAGCGGTGAGTAAATACAACCAAAAGGAGAAAGCTTTATTTCTGTGACAACAATGATAAAAATTTCATATGGGTACAGTGTTGGATGACCACGCAATTGTCATTCAAAGATGAAAATTGACCTGGGCAGGAAGGGGGGGGGGGGGGGGGGAGTGCCCAGTAGGCAATTGGTTAATAATGATTTTTTTATTTAATTTGTTTTATTTTTTGATCAATCAATTACATATCTGCAAATCAAGTAGTTGTATACACATTATCAGTTGCTGGAAGACGTATAAGAAGCACCGTTGAAGACACAGCAGGTATTTCTTTAATTGAGATGTTTATAAGTTTATTAAATTTTTTCTATTCGATGTTGATGTTTCACAAATATTTGGCATTTTATTTATATTCAATTTCAGAATTTTTTTATTTATTTGCCTCATTGTAACACAAGAACCTAATTGGACTCAAAGTTCAATGGTTTTTTTTTTTTGCTTAAACTAATTCAGGCTTTCACTTCTTATTGATTTAAAAAACAGAATTTATATCACCCACCCCCCACCAGCTTCTGGGGAGCCCACTCCTACATTTGCAATGTATCCCTATCAGGGGCGGACTGACAACTCATGGGGCCCCCGGGCAATAAGGGATCATGGGGCCCCTGTGTCCTTGCCCAAATTCAGAAAAGCCTTTGAAAAAAGGTACCAGGGGCATCTCATGGGGCCCCCTACTGACCCGCACCCTTGGGCAGTGCCTGAGTTTCCAAATGGTCAGTCCGCCCCTGATCCCTATCCTATCCTCCTACACAAGTCTCTGTTTTCCCTTCACTCCCCAAAATGTTATACTTATGTACCTATGTTCCTCTCCCCACCTTTGTAAGGACATCATTCCTACTGTAACCATTACCTCTGTTTATCTGTATATGGAATGTCCAATTTTCTTCTTTTTTTTTTTGTTTTCAACCCCTTGTTAAAAAAAAACCAATAAAATTATTTGAACAAGAAAAAACATAATTTATAATTATTATCATTTCTCATCTTCATCCTACTTTCAGGATTCTTCTTGAAAAATATCTTCAGCTACAGACTATAAAATTTGCCATGGAAGAGATAAATAGTAACCCTCATCTTCTCCCCAATGTAACCTTGGGCTTCCAGATCTATGACTCCTGTCGAGTATTGCAGAAGGAGCTGGAGGGCACCTTATGGATGATAACTGGACTCAAAAAAGCCATACCCAACTTTCAGTGCCAAAAGAAGAAGCCATTGACTGCCATCATTGGCTACTCTACGTCTACATTCTCTATACTGATGGCTCATATTTTAAGGGTGATCAAGATTCCACACGTATGTATAGAGATATGCAATTGATAACAAGAGAACACTGCAGATGGCCTTTAGAGCCTGAAGGTTTTTATTTCAGTTCTCAAGCCATGTCTTACCTGTCACCAAAGAAAACTCACTAGGCAATAAATTTATGGATGGCAGTAAAAAAGAAAAGCATATCAAAATTTTATCAATGAGGATTTCATATGTAAAGATAAAAGGAGTACAGTGAGCTCATATAATCAGCTGCTAGAACACTCAAAGGAATCACAAAAACCTTATATCATGAATCAAAGAAAATATAGTGCAGCGCTGTCATCTAAGATAAAATGAATAGTTCATATAGATATCATGAAGAAAAACTTGAAGTGAGAGTCTTCCTTATAATATATTGGTGACTGGAACCGTATAGAAAAAATGCGCACTCACCGACCGCGCATTATAAATATAATCAGCAAAACACACGGTACATCCCTCAAAGGTAAGTCATCATCCTTGGGTGTAGTGATATGCAGCAGGACACAGAGACCACTTAGAACCAGTGAATGGACAGCCTAGGTGAATGGGATCCCTCTTCTGGATATGAGATAAAACTGGAAACGAGCTGCTGTAGATCTGAAACCCTCAAAGAAAGGGCCAAAACAAAGAGGGAGTGCCAATGGTGCAGTAGGTTCAAACTAGTTTATTGGTCACATGCAGTAAAAAAATCCATGGGTTCATGTACAAATACAAAACTGTCAGCATTAGTGGAAATGAATATTGTACTGACCCAGCAAGGAAAATGGCCGCCAGACCTCCTCGTGGTCGCGGCGGTGTATGACGTCACACATGCTGCCGGCTCCTCCTGAGGCCTTTCGTGCTACGGCACTTCATCAGAGGGGGGGAGGCCAACCTAGGCTGTCCATTCCACTGGTTCTAAGTGGTCTCTGTGTCCTGCTGCATATCACTACACCCATAGGCTGATGGACTTACCTTTGAGGGATGTACCGTGTGTTTTGCTGATTACATGCGCATTTATATAATGCGCGGTCGGTGAGTGCGCATTTTTTCTATACGGTTCCAGTCACCAATATATTTTAAGGAAGGCTCTCACTTCAAGTTTTTCTTCATGATATCTATATGAACGATTCATTTATCTTAGATGACAGCGCTGCACTATATTTTTGAGGATTTCATATGTGTTTCTATCAGTGTTTATTGTAAAGTTCTTAACAAAGACATTTGTTTAGCCTCAGCTTGTTAAAAGTAGAACTCGCGGCACAATCGTAATTGGCAGATATATCACCAGTTAATTTTGACATCAACTTTTGATTTAATTTTAGTCATAGTCTTTTAACTAAAGTGACATTTTAGGTTTGGTTATATTTTAGTCATCTGAATTGATTTAGATGTATTTTAGTCCACTAAAATCTCCAGTACATTTTAATCTGCTAAAATCATTTTAGTCAACTAAAAGCCAATGGATTTAGTGAATTGTAATGCATTATTTAAGCATTTCTCTAGAATTTTCAAACGCAATATAAACTCCTGGAGTACATAAACTCTCTTTTTTTTTTGTAGCCTCCCTAGCGGTCTAATTATGTCCATATTTCTGTGCTCAAAGCGGTACTTTTTTTGCATGGAAGCATATGTATTTTTTTTATTGTAGGCCTGTAATTTTTAGGAATAACTCACTGAAATCTGTCCGAACAAGAGTCTAGTAAACATCCCGGGTATGATAAAATTTGAAACACGAAATCATAAATTATAATTTAATAAATAATCATAAAAAAAATAATAATATAATAATAAATTTAATCAATAATGTAATCAAACCAAAAACACTGAAATGTGAAATAGAGCGCCAAGTTCGCACATCGCTGAGCTCAGTCACAAAATCGTTTTCAGTGTCTGATGACGAATTTCCCCCACGAATCATTATCACTCAATTCTGCAAGTGGTTCTGATTTACTATCGCTGTTCTCTAGCCGGTCTAAAACCGCTTTTGACCTAAAGGGACGCTTTTTGGACGCCATGGACGTTTCTCAGTTTCCAGGCAGAAAAGAACAGTAAAAATGCAGGCAGGGCGCCGGACAAAGCACTCGGGACAAAATGTATGTGAAATGGTTTGATACAGGAATGTTATACTATGAGATTTTAGTGTATTGAGTGAATGTCACTTTTTGACATTTTGAAATTTCCCGCCGCTCCGTCCCCCGTACGTCCCGACGTTGCAGGGAACGGAACCCAGAAGACAGATGCCGCATCGGCCGGAGGACATTGCTGAGTACACTGCAGGGGGGACATCGCGGGAGCGCAGGACAAGGTAAGTGCAGAAGGGATCCCGGAGCAACGCTGCAGTGTATTCCCGAGTGTAGCTCGGGGTTACCGCTTGTGGTACTGAAACTTTACCCCGAGCTATACTCGGGAATACCGCCAGGGGGGTTAATTATATATTTTATGAATTTTCTTTAGAAAAAGAGACAATAGAAATAACAACACCCCCTTGCCCCCCCCCCCCATGTCCATTCCTGTCTTAAATTCTCTTCTCTCTGTATACCGACCTATTTCTATTTATCCGTATTTGCCGGCGTATAAGACGACCCCCCTACTTTTCCTGCTAAAATTTAGTGTTTGAGCTATACTCGCCGTATAAGACTACCCCTCTTCCAATGCACACCAGTGGCAGGAAATAGTGCCCCATCATTGGTATCAGTGGGAGGAATAGTGTCCCATCATTGGTATCAGTGGAAGGAATAGTGCCCCCATCATTGGTATCAGTGGGAGGAATAGTGCCCCATCATCGGTATCAGTGGCAGGAATAGTGCCCCATCATTGGTGTCAGTGGCAGGAATAGTGCCCCATCATTGGTATCAGTGGCAGGAATAGTGCCCCATCATTGGTGTCAGTGGGAGGAATAGTGCCCCATCATTGGTATCAGTGGCAGGAATAGTGCCCATCATTGGTGTCAGTGGGAGGAATAGTGCCTCATCATTGGTATCAGTGGCAGGAATAGTGCCCAATCATTGGTATCAGTGGCAGGAATAGTGCCCCATCATTGGTATCAGTGGGAGGAATAGTGCCCATCATTGGTATCAGTGGCAGGAATAGTGCCCCATCATTGGTATCAGTGGCAGGAATAGTGCCCCATCATTGGCATTAGTGGCAGGAATAGTGCCCCATCATTAGTATCAGTGGGAGGAATAGTGCCCCCATCATTGGTATCAGTGGCAGGAATAGTGCCCCATCATTAGTATCATTGGGGGGAATAGTGCCCCATCATTGGTATCAGTGGCAGGAATAGTGCCCCATCATTAGTATCAGTGGGGGGAATAGTGCCCCATCATTGGTATCAGTGGGGGGAATAGTGCCCCATCATTGGTGTCAGTGGGAGGAATGGTGTCCCAACATTGGTGTCAGTGGGAGGAATGGTGTCCCATCATTGGTGTCAGTGGGGGGTGGAATAGTGCTCCATCATTGGTGTCAGTGGGGGGGGGGGGAATAGTGCCCCATCGTTGATGTCAGTGGAGGGGAGGAATAGTGAACCATCGTTGGTGTCAGTGGGGGGGAGGAATAGTGCCCCATCGTTGGTGTCAGTGGGGGGGAGGAAAATAATGCCCCATCATTGGTGTCAGTGGGAGGAATAGTGCCCCATCATTGGTATCAGTGGGAGGAATAGTGCTCCATCATTGGTATCAGTGACACCAATGATGGGGCACTATTCCTCCCACTGACACTTGCTGACCCTGTTCTCGTATGGTGCTGTGCAGCCTGCAGCCAGCATATGTGGTTGCAGCAGCACCTCTACACTGACCACTTACCTGCTGGTCCTGCACTCGATTTTCGTGGGGCCGCTCGGCTCCACCCCCTCGCCGGTGATTGGCCGTCTGTGTGCCTTTCCTGAGCTACAGTTCTGGCGGCCAATCACTGGTGAGGAGGCGGAGCCGAGCAGCCGCACGAACATCCAGTGGCCGAACTGAAGGCGCAGCCGCGCTTCCTGGACCGGATCGTCGTGGGACCGGAACCAGGTAAGAAACAGCCGCTGCCCACCCCTGTACTTAGTGTCCCTTCCATTGGGGGAAGGGGGGGGGGCGGCGGGGCAACGCGCCGCCCCCCTAAAAAGTGTCAGTATGCCGTTTTTACCGGCGTTTATAAGACGACCCCCGACTTTTGAGAAGATTTTCAAGGGGTAAAAAGTCGTCTTATACGCCGGCAAATACGGTAATCATTTCAATTCTCCAACTCAATTACTAAATCACCCCTCATTTTGATGTATTTTCCCGATGTTTTAAAATCACACCGCCCTCTCCATTTTTCTCTAAACACTTCCTCCTCAAATATAACACAACTCCTCCATCTTATTGATATACACAATTCTATCTATCCAGTCCCTCATTGTTGGGGGATCCTGGGCCTGCCAAAATTTAGGAATCAAGCTCTTTGCCCCACTAAGTAGATAATACATGATCTATCTTTCCAGTCATATCTGACCTTGGAGAATGCATGGACTGTCACTCGTAAGCAGGGGTGGACTGACCATTTGGAAACTTGGGCACTGCCCAAGGTCAGTAGGGGGCCCCATGAGATGCCCCTGGTACTTTTTTCATAGGCTTTTTTGAGTTTGGGCAAGGACCAGGACCCCCATGATCCCCTATTGCCCAGGGGCCCCATGAGTTGTCAGTCTGCTGCTGCTCTTAAGCAACTTTTTCCATGAATTCTCTTTCCCCAACCCCCACCATGCAGGAGATCCTGCATGGCCAGGGATGAAACTAGGACAATTTAGACAGGAGCCAATTAACCTACCAGCATGTCTTTGGAGGGTAGGATGAAACTGGAGAGTACCCAGAGGAAACCCACATGAACACAGGGAGAACATACAAACTCCATGCAGGAGGCACCATGGTTGGGAAACGAACCCATAACCCAATTACTGCTAGGCAGAAGTACTAACCACTAAGCCACCCTAATACATCATACTATTTTTATATTGTTTTACTGAAATCTCTGTTTTGTAAAAAAGGCACACCCACGGGTCCTTCTGGATTGAAGTCCCAAAATCTCCTGTATATTTTGAATTATTCCTTGCCAAAATACCTGTATTTTTGGACATTCCCACCAAATGTGCACCATTGTCCCTAATGCCCACATCCCCTCCAACACATGGTGATATTTCCTCTTGTGTTTGCGTGCCACACTCGGTGTACAATACCATCTGGACAAACATTTATAATTCATTTCAACTATGTTCATATTCCTCACCCCGTGTATTAATTTTAAACACTTTACTCTTCTGCATAAACTCTAATAACGTGCTGTTATTTATGGAATTCAGGTTTGAACAAACTACACAGACACAGATTTAGCTACTATAGAACATCCCTCCCAGGGGCGGACTGACCATTTGGAAACTCGGACGCTGCACCAATGGCCCGGGGGTCAGTAGGGGGCCCCCATGAGATGCCCCTGGGGGCCTTTTTCATAGGTTTTTGAGTTTGGGCAAGAACACAGGGGCCCATGATCCCCTTTTGCCCGTTGGGGCCCATGAGTTGTCAGTCTGCCCAATGATCCCTCCCTTACATTTTTCCTTCCGTTTACATCAGTTGACAAAAATTGGAATGATTTTCGTCATAGTTTTTTGTCAATTTATGAAAATTTTGCAGAATTTTATGTTCAGCTTTCGTCGCTGGAAACAAAAACTGCTAATGAAAGCTATGCTGAACATATTTTCGTCTACGAAAATTGACACTTGCATTAACACATCGGTTTTTGTTTTTCTGAGTTCACCCATAACATATTTTAATTATTTATTGACCGAGCCAGGCAATTCATCATTTTTCATTTCCTTTAACCACTTGCCTTCCAGAGGATTTACCCCCTTCCTGACCAGGCCATTTTTTTGCAAAACGGCGCTGCGTTACTTTAACTGACAATTGCGCGGTCATGCAACGCTGCACCCAAATTACATTTATGTCCTTTTTTTTCCACAAATGGAGCTTTTTTTTGGTGGTATTTGATCACCTGTGAGTTTTTTATTTTTTGTGCTATAAACAAAAAAAAAGACAACATTTTTGACTTTTTACTATAAAACATATCCAGTAAAAAAATTTAAAAAATCTAATTTCATTATAAACAATATTTTTGACTTTTTACTATAAAACACGTCTAGTAAAAAAATAAAAAAAATTTAATTTCATCATAAACAATATTTTTGACTTTTTGCTATAAAACATATCCAGTAAAAAAAAAAAATCAAAAATCAAATTTCATCATAAATTTAGGCCGAAAATGTATTCTGCTCCATGTCTTAGCAAAAAAAAAAAAAGGAAATCCCAGTACGTGTAAATTAATTGGTTTACGTGAAAGTTATAGCGTCTACGAATGGCGGCATATATACTGGAATTTTTTTTTTTATACTAGTAATGGCGATGATCAGCGATTTATAGCTGGACTGCGGCGGGCATTCTGACACTAAACTGACACTGACTAACTACCACTGACATCCCCAGTGACACTAATACAGTGATCAGTGCTAATAAAAAGCACTGACACTGTACTAATGGCACTGGGCAGGAAGGGGTTAACATCTGGGTGGAATCAAAGGGTTAACTGTGTGCTGTTTTACTATGTTGCCTGTTTGTGCTTTACTATTTAAGCACACTGCTTTGTATTGCTCTACTATGCAGAGCAATACAAAGCAGCATGCTGGTGCTGACAGGGGAGAGATCTGTATTGTTTACATACAGACCTCTATAAACAAAAAAAAAAAAACATTTTTGACTTTTTGCTATAAAACATATCCAGTAAAAAAATTTTAAAAATCACATTTTTGGTGTAAAAAATTTAGGCCAGAATGTATTCTGCTCCATGTCTTTGCTAAAAAAAAATCCCAATACATGTAAATTAATTGGTTTACGTGAAAGTTATAGTGTCTAAAATGGCGGTATAGATAATGGGATTTTTGTCAGTGTTCCTCGGCAATCGCAGGCGGGGAATCTCCATCCGGGAACCGGTGATCGACAGCTGTAGCCGCCAATAGTGGTCGGTGTTCCTCGGCAATCGCAGATGGGAAATCTCCAGCAGGGAACCGGTGATTGACAGCTGTAGCCACCAATAGTTTTTGGTGTTCCTCGGCAATTGCAGGTGAGAAATCTCCAGCAGGGAACCGGTGATCGACAGCTGTAGCCGCCAATAGTGGTGTGGGTAGGGCGGCACGCACTCCCTACCTGGAAATACTAAATCACATATTCCATGTTCCTTGGTGATCGCAGGCTGGGAATCTCTGGCCGGGAACCAGTGATCAACAGCTGTAGCCACCAATGGCGGTCGGTGTTCCTCAGCGATTGCATACGGGGAATCTCCAGCCAGGAACAGGGGATCGACAGCTCTAGCCGCCAATGGCAGCCAGTGTTCCTCAGCGATCGCAGGCTAGGAATCTCTGGCCGGAAACCGCTGATCGACAGCTGTAGCCACCAATGGCGGCCAGTGTTCCTCAGCGATCGCAGGCTAGGAATCTCCGGCCGGGAACCGGTGATCGACAGCTGTAGCCACCAATGGCGGTCAGTTTTCCTTGGCATTTGCAGTTTGGGAATCTCCGACCGGGAACCGGTGATCGACAGCTGTAGCCGCCAGTGGTGGTCAGTGTTCCTCGGCAATCGCAGGCGGGGAATCTCCGTCCGGGAACCGTGATCGACAGCTGTAGCCACCAATAGTGGTCGGTGTTCCTCGGCAATCGCAGGTGGGAAATCTCCAGTAGAGAACCGGTGATCGACAGCTGTAGCCACCAATAGTTTTCTGTGTTCCTCGGCAATCGCAGGTGGGAAATCTCCAGCAGGGAACCGGTGATCGACAGCTGTAGCCACCAATAGTGGTCGGTGTTTCTCGGCAATCGCAGGTGGGAAATCTCCAGCAGGGAACCGGTGATTGACAGCTGTAGCCACCAATAGTTTTTGGTGTTCTCGGCAATCGCAGGTGGGAAATCTCCAGCAGGGAACCGGTGATCGACAGCTGTAGCCGCCAATGGTGGTGCAGGTAGGGCGGCACGCACTCCCTACCTGGAAATACTAAATCACATATTCCGTGTTCCTTGGTGATCGCAGGCTGGGAATCTCTGGCCGGGAACCAGTGATCAACAGCTGTAGCTGCCAATGGCAGTCGGTGTTCCTCAGCGATCGCAGACGGGGAATCTCCAGCCAGGAACCGGTGATCGACAGCTCTAGCCGCCAATGATGGGTCCAGTGTTCCTCAGCGATCGCAGGCTAGGGAATCTCCGGCCGGGAACCGGTGATTGACAGCTGTAGCCACCAATGGCGGTCAGTGTTCCTCGGCGATCGCAGGCTGGAATCTCCGGCCAGGAACCGGTGATTGACAGCTGTAGCCGCCAATGGCGGTCAGTGTTCCTCGGCGATCGCAGGCTGGGAATCTCCGGCCGAGAACCGATGATCGACAGCTGTAGCCGCCAATGGCAGTCAGTGTTCCTCAGCAATCGCAGGCAGGGAATCTCCAGGGGGGGGGAATGAAAACCCCTGAATTTTGCTCATCCTTAGTGATATGTATCTAAAAACTTTTCAGATTATTATATTATCAACATATTCATTTTATATATTATTTTCAGATCAGCCACATATCCACCAGTTCCCTGCTGAGTGACCGGACTCAGTTCCCGTTCTCTCTCCGCACTGCTCCCAGCGATGCCTTTCAGTCTAAAGGAATGGCCCATTTGGTGCTAAGCTTTGGATGGACCTATGTTGGAATGGTTGCCGATTCTAATGACTATGGTTATCAAGGAATTCAGGGGGTAAGACAAGAAATAATCCAGTTGGGAGTCTGTGTGGCATTTATAGAGTATATCCAAAACAGTCGCCCAGACAAAAACATTCCACGTATCATCCAGACTATTAAGAATTCCAGAACTAATGCTATAGTTATATTTGCATCAGATGTTGATCTCATTCCTCTGCTTGAAGAGCTTTTACATCACAATGTGACCAAGAAGACTTTGGTGGCCAGTGAAGGCTGGGCAACTTCGACCTTGTTGTCCTCTGAAAAATACTCAACACATCTCACTGGAACAATGGGATTTGCCTATTACAGCGGGGATATACCAGGCTTCCACACATTTATTGAAAACATCCAATTTTCCAAGTTATCACAAGAATTGTGGGACTTGATGTTCTGGGAGGAGCATGCTGGCTGCACTCTTCTAAATTACCAAAATATACCCTTTATTCGTGAAAGGCCTGCAAGGAATTGCACCGATAATGATATCATTGAACATTTTCAGATCAGCTTGGATAATGTCACCAGCTTACGGCTTCTTTATAACCTTTACAGTGCCGTATATGTGATTGCCAAAGCCTTGCATGACTTGAATATTTGCCAAAATGGCAATGGCCGTTTTTTGAACGGGAGCTGCTCAGACATTTGGAATGTGAAGCCATGGCAAGTAAGATCTGTTCTCGTAAGATGATTTAACAAACAATAAATACTAAACACAATATCTGATTTTGGGAGAACTAGGCTAGTGGCCAGGAGGAAAGCACAAATAAGATATGCTGGGCTGGTGGCCCTCATGAATACTTTCACTGTTGAGTGTTAGCTAGCTCTTCTAATCTGCGATCACAGCCTCTGGCTGAAAGGAATTTTCCAGTATTGCCTTCCTTTGCATCTCTGATGTCATGTGACTAGGGGTGAGTTTGGGGTTTGGTTCAGACCTATATGGTAAGGAGAAAAGTGAGCACTCTCAAAAAAAGCAGCTGTAGTGCTAAAAGGTAAACCAAAATAAAAACCTCAGTAATAAGAAAATAAAAAAGTGCAGCACTTAAAATAAGTAAATAATGTCCGTAGAGATAATCAATGAATATCATTGTAATACAAATAATCCATAGGTGACAATCCGTGCAAATGTGTTGTGAACTGCAGCAGTACTTCAGTGCTGGTGCTCTGAAACAGAGGGGTAAGAATACGCACTCACCAGATGCGTAATGGTATTACACATTAGATCAACCAACAGAGGTCCCCTTTAAGGAAATGGATTTAAGCCAGGTCACTTAAAATAAGTAAATAATGCCCGTATAGATAATCAATGAATATCATCGTAATAATAATAATCCATAGGTGACAATCCGTGCAAATGTGTTGTAAACTGCAGAGGTACTTCAGTGCTGGTGCTCTGAAACAGAGGGGTAAGAATACGCACTCACCAGATGCGTAATGGTATTACACATTAGATCAATCAACAGAAGTCCCCTTTAAGGAAATGGATTTAAGCCAGGTCAAGGAATATCCTCCATCTGTGTGGTGGGTGGTACGTCAGGTACTCCTGGGTAGTATGGGATCCAGTCAGCCAGAGGTCCCCTTTAAGGGATGGATGGGTGTAGCAGCCTGTGTGACAGGAACTCCCTTCTCTGGATACTGTAGTGGATCGGGTGGGCTCTATAAATCAATCGCTGCAGATCGGAGAGGGGTCCCCGGAGATGGAGCGTTTTCTCTTCTCTGTCATCCTGCGCCCGATCCTAGTCCGCACTCCTCGCTCTCGACGATCGTCCGTCTATTGGGGGGTCGGCTCCGTCCGCTCTGCCTCTCCTGCACAGCGCACACACACCAGGCTCCGCAATCCTCTGCAGCCGGGGAGCGTCTGAGAAGAGGCTCGCTCGCTTTCATCCCTTAAACGGGACCTCTGGCTGACTGGATCCCATACTACCCAGGAGTACCTGACGTACCACACACCAACCAGAGGGAGGATAATCCTTGACCTGGCTTAAATCCATTTCCTTAAAGGGGACCTCTGTTGATTGATCTAATGCGTAATGCGATTACGCATCTGGTGAGTGCATATTCTTACCCCACTGTTTCAGAGCACCAGCACTGAACTATCGCTGCATTTCACAACACATTTGCACGGATTGTCACCTATGGATTATTATTATTACAATGATATTCATTGATTATCTATACGGACATTATTTACTTATTTTAAGCACTGCACTTTTTTATTTTCTTTGGTTCAGACCTGAATTCGAAGTGAACCGAGCCCATTTGTAGATCTGCTATAGTGGCTGTTTGTGACCATTTACCCACCTGAGTTCCTGGTGCTGCTCTAATGAAAACTTGGTGCTCGGGAGCCAAGAAGACATCATTTAATCAATGACATTGAATACAAAAAATATATCTACAGTGCTTGTGAGCTACTATGGTGTATTCATTAAAATTAGGCTGTGAAACAATTTGTATTAATTCTGTGGTTCGCTAACACTTATACACATACCTATATAATGTGTGATAATGGTAAATATTTATTTTATATTAGTGTCGCGCGCCACTAAAATATGTTAATTATATAAAAATTCATAATTATTGCATATGTAAAAATAATTATTGCATGTGAAAACATAAAGTGCAATACATGCTCAATATATCTAATTATCATAAAGTCATAAAATAATAATGAAAAAATATATAATATTGATCAATAAAATAATATAAATATGAAATTAATTTAAAATTGTGAGATTATAACTACGAGTGTCCAATATATCGCATATCAATTTTTTTTTTATTTGATTTTATTTTATTTTTTTCTATTTCAATTTTTTTTTGGACACTCATATTTATAATCTCACAATTTTAAATTAATTTCATATTTATATTATTTTATTGATCAATATTATATATTTTTTCATGATTATTTTATGACTTTATGATAATTGAATATATTGAGCACGTCTTTATGTTTTCACATGCAATAATTATTTTTACATATGCAATAATTATTAATTTTTATATATAATTAACAATTTTTAGTGGAGAGCGACACTAATATAAAATAAATATCTAATTAATTACATCACTTGGGATTAGCGCTGCTGTAATGTGAACATATGTCATTTTGTGATGGGAGTGTGTACACAGCGCTGGAAATCTGGCGATTGAAGCTCACAATAGATGTGCTGTGCATTGCTGGACATTGTGATTGATTTGGTTTTGCATTTGGGGACATTTTTTCTTGTAAAGTTATTAAAGGAGTTCTTTTAATGTGTGCGTTTATTTACATTTAACCATTTGTGTGCAAGATTAAGGGTACAATTGTACCGTGTACTCATTCCTTTGGGAGGGGGTTTATATATGAGGGTACCCTATTGTAAAAGGAGCTTTTAACTTACACTATAATTCCCCTCCACACACAATCACCCTCATATCCTTTTTAGGGGACCAAATGTGGGGAACTTTTGCCCCTCAACATTAGGACATGGTCCCTTTCAAGGGGGAGGCTTCTCCCACCCTGTTGCAAGGTATCCTCCCAATGTCGAAAGACATGTGGCTTGGTCCGAGGTATGGAGTCCCTTTGGATTCCCTCGGATTCCATACAAGACCCTTGGGGTCTGGCATAGATTTTAGGGGGGAACACCATGCCAAGGGCTTCTTCTCCAGATGTGCCATAGGTTTTAGGGGGAACATCATGCCAAGGGCTTCTTCTCCAGGGCTTCTTCTCCAGATGTGCCATAGGTTTTAGGGGGAACATCATGCCAAGGGCTTCTTCTCCAGGGCTTCTTCTCCAGATGTGCCATAGGTTTTAGGGGGAACATCATGCCAAGGGCTTCTTCTCCAGGGCTTCTTCTCCAGATGTGCCCCCTCCCCATGTGAATGACTAAGGAGTAGATAATACAAAAAAGTAAACAGTAAATAAATAGTAAATAACCATTTGTGTGCAAGATTAAGGGTACAAATGTACCGTGTACTCATTCCTTTGGGAGGGGGTTTATATATGAGGGTCCCCTATTATAAAAGGAACTTTTAACTTACACTATAATTCCCCTCCACATACACACACAACCATCCTCATATCCTTTTTAGGGGACCAAATGTGGGGAACAGACTATTGCCCCTCAACATTAGGACATGGTCCCTTGCAAGGGGGAGACTTCTCCCACCCTGTTTCAAGGTATCCTCCCAATGTCGAAAGACATGTGGCTTGGTTCGAGGTGTGGAGGCGCCTCGGTTTCCATACAAGACCCTTGGGGTCTGGCATAGATTTTCGGGGGAACACCATGCCAAGAACTTCTCCAGATGTGCCGTAGGTTTTAGGGGGAACATCATGCCAAGGGCTTCTTCTCCAGATGTGCCATAGGTTTTAGGGGGAACATCATGCCAAGGGCTTCTTCTCCAGATGTGCCATAGGTTTTAGGGGGAACATCATGCCAAGGGCTTCTTCTCCAGATGTGCCATAGGTTTTAGGGGGAACATCATGCCAAGGGCTTCTTCTCCAGGGCTTCTTCTCCAGATGTGCCCCCTCCCCATGTGAATGACTAAGGGGTAGATAATACAAAAAGTAAGCAGTAAATAAATAGTAAATAACCATTTGTGTGCAAGATTAAGGGTACAATTGTACTGTGTACTCATTCCTTTCGGAGGAGGTTTATATATGAGGGTCCCCTATTATAAAAGGAGCTTTTAACTTACACTATAATTCCCCTCCACACACAATCACCCTCATATCCTTTTTAGAGGACCAAATGTAGGGAACAGACTATTGCCCCTCAACATTAGGACATGGTCCCTTGCAAAGGGGAAGCTTCTCCCACCCTGTTGCAAGGTATCCTCCCAATGTCGAAAGACATGTGGCTTGGTCTAGTACAGGAATGGGAAGGAGGGGGGCAGACAGTTGCTGTTGTCCCTTTCCTGGCCACCTGCATCCCTAGATAATTGTTTTGGTGGGATTCTAGGGGGAACCCTAGGACATTTTGTTTTCATTTTTTAAATGCCTACTATCACTTTAAAAGACTAAAGCCCCCAAAGCCTCTTATTTAAAAGATTTGTGTATTTTAAAGCTAGCACTTTAAGCTGCATGAAAAGTCAATTTCTGCATTGAACAGTATTTTTACTGTTAACCTCCCAAGCAGTCTGATTATGTCAGTATTTCTGTGCTCAAAGCGGGTACATTTTTTTGCATTGTAATATGTTGTTTTTTTTTATTGTAGGCCTGTAATTCTTAAGAATAACTCACTAAAATCTGTCCGAACAAGAGTCTACTAAACATCCCGGGTATGATAACATTTGAAACACAAAATCATAAATAATAATAAAAAATTATAATATAATAATAAATTTAATTCAATAATATAATCAAACCAAAAACACTGAAATGTGAAATAGAGCGCCAAGTTCGCACATCGCTGAGCTCAGTCGCAGAATCGTTTTCAGTGTCTGATGAGGAATTTCCCCCACGAATCATTATCACTCAATTCTGCAAGTGGTTCTGATTTACTATCGCTGTTCTCTAGCCGGTCTAAAACCGCTTTTGACCTAAAGGGACGCTTTTTGGACGCCATGGACGTTTCTCAGTTTCCAGGCAGAAAGAACAGTAAAAATGCAGGCAGGGTACAGGACAAAGCACTCGGGACAAAATGTATGTGAAATGGTTTGATACAGGAATGTTATACTATGTGATTTTAGTGTATTTAGTGAAAGTCACATTTTGACATTTTTAAATTTCCGCCGGTTCCATCCCCGTACGTCCCGACGCTCGCAGGGAACGGAAGACGGATGCCGGCATCGGCCGGAGGACATTACAGGGGACACTGCAGGGGGGACATCACAGGAGCGCAGGAGCAAGGTAAGTGCTGGAGGGATCCCGGAGCAACACTGCAGTGTATTCCCGAGTGTAGCTCGGGGTTACTGCTTTTGGTACTGAAACTTTACCCCGAGCTACACTCGGGAATACCGCCAGGGAGGTTAATAATCGTTTTCTCTTTGTTCTTGTCCCCGTAGCAGTGCACAGTTATATAGGCTCTTTTTTTCAACAATAGCTTGTCTATTAGTCTTGAAAATGTGCCTAAAAATAGATAATTTCACTTCCCATAGACTTTCATAGGGTTCAGTATTAAGTTCACAGTTTATGGACTTCCCATTGTACTTCCTGAATCCAGCTCAAACTAAACCCGAGCAGATTCACTGATCCCTACAGGTGACCAAATGCCAGAAGATGCACAGGAAGCCAGTGCTGGGAGATGTGACGGTTCACTGCCTCACCGTGGCTCACTTTCCATGATATACCTTCTTCTACCCTACAGAAATATACCTCTGCAGTAAAAAGGGCTACGTGGTTATGCCCCCCCAAGCAAAATTCTTCTTTCTTTGTCCTGTTTTGTGTTAGGGCTCATGTACACTGCAGCTGTTTAGCATTTTTTTCAGCAGCCCCTGAACTCTCCCTAATGTTTTCCTATGTGTCCGTGTACACATCTTCGTTTACAGTCCTTTACAGGCAGTTGAGTTTACAGTCTTTTTTTTAATGCACCAAACCTGGGTTCAGGAGTAGATTTTATCAGTGTTTAAAACGCCAAACACTTGTAAACGTGTGTAAACGCAGTCCAGAGCCTTTTTTTCATCATGAAAAATGCATGCAAAGTGTTTCCCCGGTACTCAAATGGACCCGGTACATCATACTTTGAGGTTTCAAATGGACCCGGTACATCATACTTTGAGGTTTCAAATGGACCCGGTACATCACACTTTGAGGTTTCGCATGAAAGAAAATATGTTAGACGGGTGCAATAATTTCTGCACAGAAATGAGCCGGAACATCCAAACACCACTAAAAAAAAAAAAAAACAGCAAACCTCATCACATACTACTCTCTTTACTTCTCTTCTCTATTTCTTTCAAAATGTCTGAAATAGTTAATTTTGTACTGTTTTTTTCAGTGCATTCTGGGCATTTTGGAAGGTCTCCTGAGGTTATCTTTAAAAAATGCTTCTAAACGCAAATGCTCATAAATGCGGTATGCAAACGCGGCTAAACAGACATTTTTTAACCTACGTTTTCCCAGCAGTCAGTTTCCATCATTCAGAAGTGTTCTGTGTACATGGAGCCTTAGGGATAAGCTTCTGATTCAGTCCAAACCCATGTTTGTCGACATTCAGCAAGCAGCCAAATTAAAAAGGTTTTTTGCCAAACCTTTGTGACAGCTTCCCGCTCAAACTGGTGATGTGTCCTACAACCAACAAGTTCTCCATGCGCCATCCATTCGGCTATCAGATAGGTATTCCTGGCTGACAGGTGAATGTAAACAAAAAGGCACAGATAGTGTAAAAAAGTATCATATGTGTTCACCTAAAAATCATGCCAGATCTTTCTGGTCTTGTATGGATTCAAGCGGACCCCACCTAACACAAAACAAAAAAAAAACAAACAAAACAAAGAAAAAACAGGAAAAAGGTGTGGAGTCCCCTCGGATTCCATACAAGACCCTTGGGGTCTGGCATAGATTTTAGGGGGAACACCATGCCAAGGGCTTCTTCTCCAGGGCTTCTTCTCCAGATGTGCCATGGGTTTTAGAGGGAACACCATGCCAAGGGCTTCTTCTCCAGATGTGCCATGGGTTTTAGAGGGAACACCATGCCAAGGGCTTCTTCTCCAGGGCTTCTCCAGATGTGCCATAGATTTTAGGGGGAACACCATGCCAAGGGCTTCTTCTACAGATGTGCCATGGGTTTTAGGAGGAACACCATGCCAAGGGCTTCTTCTCCAGGGCTTCTCCAGATGTGCCATAGATTTTAGGGGGAACACCATGCCAAGGGCTTCTTCTCCAGATGTGCCATGGGTTTTAGGAGGAACACCATGCCAAGGGCTTCTTCTCCAGGGCTTCTCCAGATGTGCCATAGATTTTAGGGGGAACACCATGCCAAGGGCTTCTTCTCCAGATGTGCCATGGGTTTTAGGAGGAACACCACGCCAAGGGCTTCTTCTCCAGGGCTTCTTTTCCAGATGTGCCATAGATTTTAGGGGGAACACCATGCCAAGGGCTTCTTCTCCAGGGCTTCTTTTCCAGATGTGCCATAGATTTTAGGGGGAACACCATGCCAAGGGCTTCTTCTCCAGATGTGCCCCCTCTCCATGTGAATGACTAAGGGGTAAATAAAACACAAAATTAAACGGTAAATAAATACACTGATACACCTTTTGACATGACCTTTATTAAAAATAAATGTAGGTCCCACGTAAATCCGTTATTGCCTGTCGACCCACCAAAGAAAAAAAACTACCAACACAACCAATTCTCTTGCTTACTCCTTCCAAATAACAGTTGCTGTTCCCTGCAGGAGAATGTAAACAAAAGGGTGTGATATCCCAGATGACATAGGACTCAGGTAAGTATAAGGGGGGGGAGGTGAGGGGGCAATACACTTACTGAGACATTTTACCTTAGTGCAGGGAGTGACTTAAAGTAAACATGCCTTGCCTTTAGAATCACTTTAACTAAGGACTTGTTAAAAAGTGTGCCTTCTTGAATAATTACTGTTCACTTTTTTGTAAATGAGTAGGGGTAATATGCACCCCTTATTCATTCATATAAAGGGAAGTTAGCATCTGTGGAACCCCTTTTTCTAAAGGGGGTTTCCAAATTCCAATAAACGTTCAGACCTCACAGCCACAGGGGGTTTGAGTTTTTGGGAAGAGCTCTTGTCCTCGTCAACATGGAGACAAGGTGTATTGACAGGAGGGTTCCACAAGGCACAATCACTATGTTGAAGGCTTGTGGTCTAGTATGGTTCAGAGGAAGGGGGTTTCATGCTCACCGCCATCTTTCCTGGCTGTATACTCAGATATGAGACCCATGCTTTTCTCTTTTTTTGGGGGGGGGGGATCTCCCTTGACATCTATACCAGACCCCTATCAAGGGTCTGTATGTATTTTTACGGGACGACACTATGCCTTTTTTTGTGTCTGTGTGTGTGTGTGTTGGGTCCCCCATTACCGTCTTTACCAGACCCTCATCTATAAAAATAATTTGTTAAAAATTAAGGGTGTCCCTGGTCATTTGGCTGTTACCTGTCATTCACTGTCAATTTAAAATGCATTTTGTTTTCATTTTAGACATTTTTGCTGTAGTAGGTTGTATACATTGTACAGATATGCCACTTCAGCGACAAGTTAAAGCCTAAGTTTAGCTTAAGGAAAAAAAATCATCACAATGGGCAGTACTTACTATCAATGTGCTGTGCCCCTTGTGCTGCTGTCTTCTGGTTGTAGTAGAAATTCCTTCTCCAATCCCTCCCCACCCCCGCCGTCATAATCTTCCGGGAGAGAGGACTTAATAGAGCTAGGGGAGCTGTAACAGGCACTCATCGAGGGTGTCCAACAATGTCCGCCCTTTCCGCCCACCTCTTCCATTCATAGAAGCCGTATTATAGCTTCTATGAATGCAAAAAGACCTATGAATGGAGGACATGTAGATAATTGAAAGGTCCACCTCTTCCATTCAAAAATGATTTAGCTACTCAGGCTGTGGTTGCTTTTTGAAAAAAATTAAATTTCGCAAGCCTTTTGTTTTGATACATCTGGAATATGCACTCACTTTATTAGGTACACCTTGCTAATGCCAGGTTAGACCCCTTTAGCCTTCAGAACTGCTTTAATTCCTTGTGAAATAGATTCAACAAGGAGTTGGGAACATCCCTAAGAGATTTAGGTACCAACAACCATGCCACGTTCAAAGTCACTTAAACCCCCTTTCTTCCCCATTCTAATGTTTTGGTTTGAACTTCAGCAATCATCTTCACCACATCTGGATGTCTAAATGCATTGAGTTGCTTGTGTTTCCATGTAATTGGCTGATTAGCAATTTGTGTTACCAAGCAATTGAACAGGTGTACCTAATAAAGTGGCCGTGAGCGTATTTACCTGATTTAAAATACACATTCAATTGGGATTTTCCTTAAGACCCATTCAGTTTCTCGCATTGCGGGAAGAAACATTCCCACTTGCTATTCTGAAAGCACGATTTACAAGCATTTCCATGTGTTGTGCACAGGGGTGGACTGACAACTCATGGGGACCCTGTATCCTCGCTCACACTCAAACCACACCCAAAAAAGCCTATGAAAGGTACCAGGGGCATCTCATGGGGCCCCCTACTGACCCCGGGCCCTCGGGCAGTGCCCTAGTGCCTAAATAGTCAGTCCGCCCCTGGTCGTGCACAAGGCTATCCATTCACCACAATGAGCTGCCCAATGCACATCTATTGCCCAAAAGAATCTCCTGCTCTTTTTTGGGTGGCAAATTTAGTGCAAATTTTTAACGTGTGTTTTACTGCGATCGCTGCTCGACAATGGCAGCAGAATTGCACTGCGTTTGGCATGCCATTAAGAATAATGGCACCCAAACTCACATCATGCGTTTTGTCACAATTTGGATTAGCAGGCAGAATGGTGCCGATTCTGTCTGGGATTCAAAATATCATAATGTGACCGGGGCCTTAACCTTTTTAGCTACTAATAGATCTAATGATGATGGTAACAAAACAAATAAAACAGCCGCACTTTTGATTTCTTCTTACAGTATAACTAAAGGCAAAACTTTTTTTAAGTTTTGGACAGGGACGGACTGACAACTCATGGGGCCCCCTGGGCAATAAGGGATCATGGGGCCCCTGTGTCCTTGCCAAAACTCAATAAAGCCTATGAAAAAGGTACCAGGGGCTTCTCATTGGGCCCCCTACTGACCCTGGGCCCTCGGGCAGTGCCCGAGTTTCCAAATGATCAGTCCGCCCCTGGTTTTGGATAGAATGGAGATGGATTGATGACTGGATCCCAGTCTCGACCCCCTTGAGTTGTTCCCTAGGCCCTAACCCCCCCCCAACCCCCCGGGGGGGTTTTCTTCCCCCCTTTTTTTTTGTCTCCTCCTTCTCTCTGTACCCTCTTCCTCTCCTTATCCCCCGCTTTCTCACCGCTCCCTTACCTTTGCCCCCTCTTTCTCCCCATACCCCTCCCCTATTGGCCTCCTGTTTGTGATCCTTTCCCCCATCTCCCTCTCTTTGCTATTTCCCTTTACTTCTTCTCTTCTTTTCTCTTTTTCTTGCCCCACAAGTCACACCATCGCTAGCTCCCTCCCGTATACACTTTTTTAAAGTTTTTTTTCAGTTTCATATTGCTAGGCACACATATCAATTCTGAAAACATAATATGTACCCCTTGGCTTGACAAACAGTTTCTAGAAATTCCGATCTGCATTCCGCTCCTATGTAGACTTACCTGGTTTCGTGCCACACTTACCTGGTTTTGTGCCACACTTCATCCCCCATTGATTCTCATATGAATCCAGGATATTATATTAGGCTTTCAGATCAGATAGACATCTATGCCCTTGTGCAGAGCCCTACACCCAAGCCTTGGTTTGGATTTGTCCTTCCTCTAGTTTGGTTGTAATTTCTTGCAGTCTACATTTTCTCTCCACGTTATGTATTGATTGAGTGTTTCGGACTCATTGTATAGCCTAAAAGCTTGTGCCTTTCTACATGCCTTGACCATTGTGATCTGTATGATATCCCCTTTATGCCGTTCTCTTGACTTGTATTGTTTTCTTGTTTCTAACGTTATGGGAAAAAAAGAATGGAGATGGATTTTATTGCTGTCTGTGCCCCAGTCAGGGAGATTCTCCCTCGCTATCTGTCTTGTTTACCAATAGCATTGAAAGTTAAAGTAAAAGAAAATCCCAAATTTTGGGTTGTCCCCAGAACAGTAAAAGTGGGGAAATTTTCCAATGGGGACACTAGTTCTGGTGACCTGTGGGCTCCCAGGGAATGCCCTTATTTTGCAGGGATTTCCTCTCACTTCCTGTTTTGGCTATGGGACTGGAAGTGAAGGTAAATGGGACGCAGATGGTGAAGAAATTCTGACAGGGGTTATAATCCTCATCAGGGGCGGACTGACAGCTCATGGGGCCCCCCGGCAACAGGGGATTATGGGGCCCCTGTGTCCTCGCCCACACTCAAACCACACCCAAAAAAAGCCTATGATACGTAACAGGGACATCTCATGGGGCCCCCTACTAACCCCGTGCCCTCAGGCAGTGCCCGAGTTTCCAAATGGTCAGTCTGCCCCTGATCCTCATTGCTCTATCCATTTTGCCTAAAGTTCTACTTTAACAATTATTTAGGTTGTTTTACAATTCCATGATAAGTAAAAGGCCTATTTTAAGAAATAAATAAACATTACTTGGGTCAATTTTCTCCTGCAGGTGCTCCACTACATGAAGAATGTTCGATTAAAGCTGAACAGTGGAAGGGATTTTTCCTTTGATGAAAATGGAGATCCTCCTCCCATCTACGATATTGTAAACTGGCAAAAAGACCTAAGTGGTAAAATAAGACAAGTCAAGGTGGGAACATACAATAGTACCACAGCATACTGGGAAGCTCTTATCATTAACATGAGTCTCATACAATGGGCTTCTGAGAACCAGCAGGTAAGACCCTTAACTGATAGATATCAGGTTTTGGAATCTCAGACGCTTATAGATTTGTTTTGCCTTTTAGATAGTTTTTTGCAGTCTTTGGGGGCCTACTGACTTCTTAGTAAGTAGGTAATACCAGGGGAGGACTGACAACTCATGGGGCACCCGGGCAATAGGGGATCATGGGGCCCCTGTGTTCTTGCCCAAACTCAAAAAAGCCTATGAAAAAGGTACCAGGGGCATCTCATGGGGCCCCCTACTGACCCCGGGCCCTCGGGCAGTGCCCGAGTTTCCAAATTGTCAGTCCGCCCCTAATGTGGGGCGATCAAAGGGTTAACTGTGTGCTGTTATACTGTGTGTGCTTCACTTTAAGCACACATCTATGCATGGCTCTGCTATGCAAAGCCTCATGGGGACCCCTACTTACCCCGGGCCCTCGGGCAGTGCCCGAGTTTCCGAATGGTCAGTCCGCCCCTGGGTAACACACGTGTGTGCATGCACATGATGTTGCATGTTAATGGGTGTTGCTTTCAGGTAACCCATTAAAAATGTTCTTAAATTGAAACATAAAACTTTTTTGGTACAGCACATTTTAGTGCATTGGGGTCCTATTCAGAATGAATGGCACTGCAGCTTATTATATATGCATTACTGCATCCTGCGTTATAATTTACAGTAAAGCACACATTGCCGCAATGTGCAAATGTAATCTGCAAAGCAACGCACAGCTGGATTACAAAAGGGGGTCATGTGTGTGTTTACACACATTAGGGTAGGTTGGCAGCTCATTCATTTTGAATCAATACATTTCATACAGCCAGTGGTGTATTTAAGTTTTCTGCTGCCCTAGGCAACACACACTCCCCCACAGAAAGAGCCTGACATTGACCAAGAACACCCCTGCCCTCCACCCGAGCCTTCCACTACCACTGCCCCCCATACACCAGCCACCATCCCCCATGGCGAGAGAGAGAAAGACAATCACCTTCACAGCTCCAGACATCCTTAGGAACGAGAGTCGGGCTGTGCATATACCATCATGAAACCCACAGCATCTCTCAGAACCCACCATGTCCCCATACCGCATGTGTCCCTTCTTCCGCCCCTTCTTCCAAGGGGCAGTGCTCCCCCCCCAAAAAAAAAAATGCCGCCCTAGGCAAATGCCTTGTTTGCCTTGTGGTAAATACACCCCTGCATACAGCGTTCATCAGCACTACACAAAGAAAACATTTTCTCATCTCATTCCAGTACTAATCAATCAGAGAATGTAAATATAATAAAAATGTGTACAAATAATGTTCGTCTTAAAATAAGACCCACTAGTGAGGAGTCAGTCTAGGCATTTGATAAAACTTGCAGTGATACCCCTAACCTAGAGATGGTAATGAAAGAAAAGAGTTGGGAAGAGAAAAAGAAGATGGTTATAAAAAGAGGAAAGGAGAGGAAGAGAAGAGGTAAAGAAAAAGACTAAAGGAAGAGAAGAGGTCAAGAAAAACAGGAGAGGAGAAGAAGAGAGGAGGGAAATAAAAAGAAGAAAGGAAGAGAAGAGGTCAAGAAAAAGAGGAGAGGAAGATGGAAAAAGAGGAAGAAAACAGAGAAAAGGAGAGGAAGAGGAGAGGAAGAGAAGAGAAGAATTAAAAAAGAGGAGAGGAAAGTAAGAAAAGAGGGAAACAAAAGAGGAGGGAAGGAAAGGACTAGAACAGGAAAATTAAAAGAAGAGAGGAGAGTTACAGCAGCAAAGCCTTTTTTTAAGTCTCTAGTCCAATACCTGAACATCGCTGACAATCTCTTAACAGCTTCAAAGATAATAGATACAGGTCTTCGCTGCCATCACAAAAGTACACTTTTTTTTATAGATTATGGAATGTCTAAATGAAATAGGAATGGAGGGGGACATAACAAACATCATGCAGTCACACCCCTTGAAATCTTCCACAATTTGTCATCTTACATTGTATTTTATTGGGATTGGATGTGATAGACCAACACAAAGTGGCACATAATTGTGAAGTGGAAGGAAAATGAGAAATGGTTTTCAACTTTTTGTACAAATAAATCTGTGAAAAGTTTGGTGGCATTTGTATTCAGCCCCCCGAAGTCAATACTTTGTAGGACCCCCTTTGGCTGCAATTACAGCTGCAAGTCTTTTTGGGGATGTCTCTCCCAGCTTTGCACATCTAGAGAGGGACATTTCTGCCCATTCTTCTTTTCAGAATCGCTCAAGCTCTGTCAGATTGGATTGAGAGCGTTTGTGAGCAGCGATTTTCAAGTCTTGCCACAGATTCTCAGATTCTTGGATTTAGGTCTGGACTGTGACTGGGCCATTCTAACACATGAATATGCTTTGATCTAACCATTCCATTGTAGCTCTGGCTGTATGTTAAGGTTGTTGTCCTGCTGGTAGATGAACCTCCGCCCCAGTCTCAAGTCTTTTGCAGACTCTAACAGGATTTCTTCTAAGATTGCCCTGTATTTGGCTCCATCCATCTTCCCATCAACTCTGACCAGCTTCCCTGTCCCTGCTGAAGAAGAGCATCCCCACATCATGATGCTGCCACCACCATGTTTCACGGTGGGGATGGTGAGTTCAGGGTGATGTGCACTGTTAGCTTTCTACCACACATAGCGTTTTGATTTTAGGCCAAAAAGTTCAACTTTGGTCTTATCTGAGCAGAGCCCCTTCTTCCACATGTTTGCTGTGTCCCCCACCTGGCTTCCCGCAAACTGCAAACGGGACTTCTATGGCTTTTTTTCAACAATGGCTTTCTTCTTGCCACTCTTCCATAAAGGCCAGATTTGTGGAGTGCACGACTAATAGTTGTCCTGTGGACAGATTCTCCCACCTGAGCTGTGGATCTCTGCAGCTCCTCCATGGGCCTCTTGGCTGCTTCTGTGATGAATGCTCTCCTTGCCCGGCCTGTCAGTTTAGGTGGACGGCCATGTCTTGGTAGGTTTGCGTTTGTGCCGTACTCTTTCCATTTTTGGATGATGGATTGAACAGTGCTCCGTTCAAAGCTTGGGATATTTTTTTATAACCTAACCCTGCTTTAAAATTATCCACACCATTATCCCTGACCTGTCTGGTGTATTCCTTGGCCTTCATGATGCTGTTTGTTCACTAATGTTCTCTAACAAACCCCTAAGGGCTTCACAGAACAGTTGAATTTATACTGAGATAAAATTACACACAGGTGGACTCTGTTTACTAATTAGGTGACTTCTGAAGGCGATTGGTTCCACTAGATTTTAGTTAGGGGTATCAGAGTAAAGGGGGCTGAACACAACTGCACGCCACACTTTTCAGATATTTATTTGTAAAATATTTTGAAAACCATTTATCATTTTCCTTCCACTTCATAATTATGTGCCACTTTGTGTTGGTCTATCACATAAAATCCCAATAAGATGCATTTACATTTTTGGTTGTAACATGACAAAAATTTCAAGGGGTAGGAATACTTTTTCAAGGCACTGCAAACAAGAATATTGGTGTTTACTGTCTTCATTGCTATTTTAAAGTGTTGTAAATCTAGAAAATGTTCATTGGCATTAGATAGCATTGTATCACATTCCCCGATCTTAATATCCACTTAATTTAATTTATATAACAGCATCTACTATTTAATATGATCATCATAGTTTTTTAGTTTTTATATTATATTTTTTACAATGAACCTTGTAAAGATGTCTGGTCTTTTTTTTTTACCTGTCCTAGGTTCCATTCTCCAACTGCAGTGTAAGTTGTTTACCAGGCCACAGAAAATCTGCTGTCAGAGGTGAACCAAACTGCTGCTATGAATGTGTATCTTGTTCTCTAGGAGAAATTTCCAATGAAACTGGTAAGTTAATAGCAAACACAGTGAATTTTTTGCATTCCTTAGAGTAGGTTGCCCTGTAACAAAGTCCCATCTTGTGTTTTCCTTTTCAGACTCTACGGCTTGCTTTAGCTGCCCCTGGAATAATTGGCCAAGTGAAGGAAAAGACAAATGTCTACCAAAGCCTGTTGAATATCTTTCGTATGAAGAGACTTTAGGTGTCACCTTGGCATCGACAAGCATTTCTTCAACCTTTATTCCAATCGCCATTTTAGGTCTTCTGATTCATTATAGAGCTAGTCCAATCGTCCGTGCCAACAATTACCCCATTAGCTGCCTTCTTCTGGTCTGCCTTTCCCTTTGCTTTTTGTGCTCGTTGGCATTTATTGGTTATCCTCAACATCAAAAGTGCCTTTTACGTCAGGTTATTTTTGGGATAGTGTTTGCCTTATGTGTTTCATGTGTATTAGCTAAAACGATCATGGTGATGATTGCTTTTAAAGCTACTGAGCCAAACAGTGATTTGAGAAGATGGGCTAGTCCCCATGTGTCATACCTACTCATCGGTCTAAGCACATTTGTTCAATGTATGATCTGTTTTTTCTGGTTACATAACTCTCCTCCTTTTCCTGAATACAATTCTAAGGTCAAAACTGGGGTTCTAGTCCTTCAATGTAACGAGGGTTCACCAATGGCCTTTTGGCTTACTTTGGGTTATCTTAGCCTCTTGGCTCTGATCAGTTGTTTTGTTGCGTTCATGGCTAGACAACTTCCCAGCACATTCAACGAGGCTAAATTCATCAACTTCAGCATGATGGCCTTCCTCAGTGTCTGGTTTTCTTTTATCCCAGCTCATCTTTCCACCAGTGGAAAGTACACAGTGGCTATGGAGATCTTTGCTATACTGTCCTCTACATGGGCCATGCTTGGCTGTATGTTTGTTCCTAAATGTTACGTCATTTTGTTCTGTCCTAGTGTGATCTCAAAAAAGCATCTCCTTGGGAAGAAATAGAAACTAGCAGACATGAATAATAAAAAAATAGTATTCATGGTTTATTTAAAAATAAAAATACAATTTTGAAACAAAAAGTTGCTTTATTATCATTGAGTTTGTTTAACTATGCAATGTGTTATCATCCAAGCCTTTAGTTCATTCTGCCGAAAAATATATTATTATTATTATTTAGATTTATATAGCGCCAACAATTTGCACACACTTTACAGAAAGGCAGACAGTACAGTTACAATGCAATTCAATACAGGAGGAACCAGGTGGCCTTGCTCGTTAGAATTTGCAATCTAAGAGGGAGGGTCAAGTGATACAAAATATAATAACTGTGGGAGATGAGCTGATGGAGAAATAAAAAGTACAGTTGTTAGGTGGAGGCAGGAGGGGCTTCTCTGAAGAGAAAAGTTTTCACAGATCGCTCAAAAGTGGATAGATTAGGAGATAGTCATATAGTTCACGGTAAGGATTTCCAAAGGATGGGAGAGGCTCAGGATAAGTCTTGGAGGCAAGCATGGGAGAAGGTGATAAAGGATTATTATTAGTGGATCTTTTCTCCTTTTCCTTTTAATAAATGTATACATTTATACTAAACAGTCGTAACCCAGGAAACCCCCAGGAATCCATATAAACAGGACTTTTAAGGTGGATAATTTCTCAAAGAAATTAAAAAGAGAACATAAAAATATTACAATATGAACCCAACACACGAAACGTGCCATCATACACAGTCAGGCCATTAGATACCACCGAATATGTTCTGACCCAAAAGACAGAGATAAACATCTTGGGACACTAGCAGACTCCTTCCATAAGAAAGGTTACAAGGACAAAACTATCAACACCGGCATAAACACAGCCTTGAGAACACGAAGGGAAAATCTACTTCAGTACAAAGAGAAAAAAAACAAACAACCGTGTACCTCTAGTAACTATATACAACCCAGCACTAGAAGGAATAAGAAAAATAATCAAAGATTTACAACCCATCATAGCAGAGGATGGAACTCTGAAAGAAATATTCCAACAACCCCCAATATTGGCCTTCAGACATTCCCCCAACCTCAGAAATAAATTCATCAGTAGGAAACTTCCTTCGGATTATGATGTCACAAATAATGGAAGCAAACCCTGCAATAAGAAACGCTGCAAACTGTGCAACCAAATCAATCCATCAAAAAGTGTCAGACACTCAAAAGGGATCTTCAATATCTCCGGATCATACAGTTGCACTTCTAGTAATCTGGTGTACCTTATACAGTGCAGAAAATGCAGCAAAGGATCTTATGTTGGCGAAACAGGACAGAAGTTGCAAACAAGGATGAATCTGCACAGACATACCATCAAGGAACATAAAGAAGATACCTCTGCACACCTGTAGGACACCATTTTGCACAACCAGACCACACTTTGGGAGACCTCAACATTTTAGTTCTTAAAGGAAATTTCAAATCCATTCAGGAAAGAAAAACTTTTGAGCTAAGAATGATAATTCTATTTGACACAAGAGATAATTTGGACATGGGATTCCTCTTTTGCTGTCTTATCTCTCTTTTTTTTTTTTCCTCCCCATCCCCTACATCTCTTCTAACATTATGCTAAATCTGTGTTCAGTACTGCTTAGACCTGAAGAAGGGGACATTGTCATCAAAATAGTATGTTAGTGCAAATAAAAAAAGTATCACGCATAGTACTCAATTGTTTCTGTAATATGAACCCAGAAACACAATTATCCCTTGGACCCAAATAATAAAATCATCAAAATCCACAGAACATGATTCCAACACTACGATATACGATATATATACTGTATAATATATATATATATATATATATATATATATACATATATATGTATATTTATTTTCCAACAGGTCCCCAATATGACCCATCACAGCTATATATGCTCTTTATACAAAATGTGCCCAGAATATAATGAGAATAAAGTTTCTACACTTTAGAAGGGATCTCTGAGGGAAGAACACTGATCAGTTACATTCCACCCTGTCAGAGTCGAGACATTGTCTTTTGTGACACCTTGTTTCCGGTGCCTCCTATTAAGAAAAATTCAAGTGAGTTTGGAACAGCAGTGTGTGATAAACTTTTGTGTGAAATTAGGTAAACGTGCATCATAAACTTTGGAAATTGTGAGGAAAGCGTATGGAGAAGCTGCGCTATCATCTGCACAAGTGTTCTGTAGGTACTAGGTATTCAAGGAAGTACGGGAAAGTGTTAAAGACACCCTTCTTTGTCAAAAATGGAACAGAATGTGGATGCAGTGCGGTCTGTTCTCAACCGTGACCAGCTGCTGTCAGAATGAAGCTGCTGGAATTAACAAGTCAATTCTTCATGAAATCATGACTTAGGATATGAACATGAGAAAAGTGTGTGCAAAACTTGCTCAAAAGAACTTGTCACCTGATCAGAAGGAACACTGTCAACTCGTTTACCAAAACCTGTTGGCCAGTTTGGAAAGAGTGCCTGATTTTTTGAGTTGAGTGATCATGGGACATGAATCCTGGATGTTCAGAATGGCACACACCCACTTCATCTCACCACAAGAAAGCTTGCTTGGGCAAATCAAAAGTCAAATCAATGGTCATTGTTTTTTTTTTCATTCACGTGGAAGTTTCCGTAAGGAATTCGCACCTACTGGTCAAGCTGTGAATCAAAGATTTTACGAAGTTCTTGGTTGCTTGAGACAAAGAGTTTTTTGTGTGCGTCCTGAGATCTGCTCAACTTGGATCCTTCATCACGACAGCGGACCGAGTCACAGTGCTTTGGCTGTCAGAGTTTTGGCTGAAAAACATATGGTGCTTCCCCATCCACCCTACAGCCTCGACTTGGCTCCATGTAACTTTTACAAATTTCCAAAGATGAAGAAGGTTTGAAAGGACACCATTTTGGTAGTGTGGATAACATCCAAAGAGCCATTATGCAGGCTCTGATCGCCATCCCACTTGAAGATTTCCAAGAATGCTATGAAGAATGAAAAAATCACTGGGAGCATTGTGTACACTCACAAGGTGCATACTTTAAAGGAGACAATGTTCAACTGTAACATTTTTCAATCAAAGGATTTTTAAAATCTCATTCTCATTACTTTCTGGACACACCTCGTATATTAGATCAAACAAAACCAAGCCTGAGATCAATAGAAATGAATGCTCCCTATTTCTATAGTTTGGGAGATGTTTAAGATTGTCCAAAGAAAGCTGTTGTGAATATCTAAAAATCCCAACGTATTTTGCCCCAAGGATTCTTCAGGGAAGACAAGGGGTTGGATTCAAGGCAATATGATCCTGATCCAAGTATAATAGAACCAGCTAGCCAAGGTGTCACATTGCCCATAGGAATATAAATGGGTCCGCTCAAAATATCCAAAAGTACAAAAAAAGATAATAACACTGTCCCTTTACAATTATTGTGGTATACCCTGCAGGATGTCCACAAAAAAGACCTTAAAGTTGGACTGTGCCCTTCAATGCATGATACCACACATAGGGGCTTTTGATATACAGACAGCCCATTACCATGAGGGTGGGTAAATTGCTCCAGTGGTCTCAATGTAGATCCCATATGGATAGAAATAAAAATCATTTGGACAAAAGAGCCCTCTTGTATGTATTTTTTCAGTAACATTGTCTGTTTGCTGGAGATCAGCTTTAATTTTTATTTTAGATGTGAATAAGATTCAGGTGGACACTATCAGTATCTTGGATGTTCCTGGTTGTCATGTCCACTTTCAGTATGTCACTGTGCTGGAAGAGTACTTTTGCTATGTAGCACTAGACACACATTCAAGCATGATACTAATAACACATGGCCAGTTATTGGCTGTAATGTTTTCTGAGTACAATATCCATTAGAGAGCCTTCCTTCTGTGTAGGTTTGCTTCATGTATTAGCCTCATTGCTTTCACCTCCATTGTATTATGTTTTCTATAAACTGCCCTGAGCATGGGCACCCTACTATAAAACTAGTTATGTACTAATCAGAGCTATCATTGAGCTGTGCTGGGCTCCTAGTGTGTCCTCACACCTTTAAGGAAGAAACGATTACCTCCAAGTCATACCTGACCTTGTTTTATTCATTGCTTTTTATGTCACAAGTAAGGAGCTCTGTTAGACTAGAGTTAGGGGCTATGTTTCAAAGTCGGGCCTTGGTGTAGCGGTATGGCTTTACTTATACTTGAAAATGTCTGCAACAAAAATGTCTCTTTAACTAAAATTGTGTTAGGATTTTTGGAGGATTTTTTTGGGGGATTGTAAAGTTCTCCCTTTTGACTTTCTTTCCAATCTAATTTTACTAGAATTAAGCTAATCCTCTTGTCAAGCCTCTTTTTTGTTTGTGTTCTACCTTGTTTTGTATTTTGAATTCCTGACACTACTCCTCAACTGTGGACTAACCAACTGTTTGATGCCTTCTTCTACCTTGTGTGGTTTTCTGAATTCCTGATAAATGACATGCAGCCTCAACTGTGGACTAACCAACTGCTTGATGCCTTCTTCTACCTTGTTTTGTTTCTGAATTCCTGCTAAATGGCATTAATCCTCAACTGTGGACTAACCAACTGCTTGATGCCTTCTTCTACCTTGTTTTGTTTTTTGAATTCCTGATAAATGACACTACTCCTCAACTGTGGACTAACCAACTGTTTGATGCCTTCTTCTACCTTGTGTGGTTTTCTGAATTCCTGATAAATGACATGCGACCTCAACTGTGGACTAACCAACTGCTTGATGCCTTATTCTACCTTGTTTTGTTTCTGAATTCCTGCTAAATGGCATTACTCCTCAACTGTGGATTAACCAACTGCTTGATGCATTCTTTCTTCTACCGTGTTTTGTTTTTTGAATTCCTGATAAATGACATGCAGCCTCAACTGTGTACTAACCAACTGCTTGATGCCTTCTTCTACCTTGTTTTGTTTCTGAATTCCTGTTAAATGGCATTACTCCTCAACTGTGGACTAACCAACTGCTTGATGCCTTCTTCTACCTTGTTTTGTTTTTTGAATTCCTGATAAATGGCATTACTCCTCAACTGTCGACTAACCAACTGCTTGATGCCTTCTTCTACCTTGTTTTGTTTTTTGAATTCCTGATAAATGACTTGCCACCTCAACTGTGGACTAACCAACTGCTTGATGCCTGGTCTCATTTTGTTTTGGCTGCAAATTGCCAACAGCAAGGCCAGTTCTGGGTATACACTTTAGTGGAACCTCCTAATGAAACTCTTTAGGACAGTCCAATTGATGAGTGAAGACCTCTTTTGGAGGCGGGCAGTCATCTTTGATGCATTCAGGACCACCCACAACCAGGAAAAAACCCAAAGAGGAAGAGGACTACATGCAGCGTTACAGTGTAATTTCAGAGTGCTCTAAGGGGGCAGATCAATGACACCCTGCATTCCCAGCATGTTCTTGGTCTTCAATAAAGAATTATGGTGGGTGTCATTCAGCCAAAAAAACTGAGGACATCTTGTGACAAGTATACATTACTGTGGAGAACAGCTGCAGAAAGGAGGAGAATTTTTACCATATGCACGGATCTCACATACAGGCAATTCTAGGTAGCTGTAGCATAGGGATGAGGTTGTGGTTCATAGTGAATCCTGTGGATTTGAGATTCATGGACCCAATGAATTTACATGCGGATTCAGCTGGAAGTTTTTTATATTAAAACCATAATGTACTGATGGATTTTGAACTATGGTCTATGGCAGGGGTGGGCAAGTTATTTTCCCAAGGGGTCAAATGAAAAATCGGGTCTGTTAAGGAGGACCGAACATATGCCTGCTCATTATTAATTTTGGAACTGAGAAGGTCTTAAGTATATAAACATATAGAAAACAGGCACCTGACCCTAGGAATATTAGGTAAAATACTCATGAAACAGGTCTCTTTCAAATGAGTGGTCAGGGAGTGATAAAAATGGGCGACTTATACGTGGTTTTACTGGCCCACCTGAACTATAAAATAACAGCCAGATGGGGCTGCTCACATGCCCCGGTTGTAGTATTTTTAAATTGGGACGCAGAGTTTGGCAAGCAGCACCGATTGTCAAACTCACCTATTGAGTTCAATATGGCCCTGCCGGAAATGAACACAACTGTAACACAGTAGAATAACACCTCCTCACTTCCTGGCAAATGCCCTCTGAAAAGCACTGTGACAAGAAGGAGAGAACCTGATATTGTGGATGTGTCAACTAATGGTCCTTGATGGAACAGGTTTATTCTAGAAAGCCACTGCTGGCCAGGTCCAGTGGGCTTTCTGTTCCTGGCGAATGAAGTAATACTTCCCAATTATCTGTAACAACACATCTGATATCAGTCTATGGATCATGTATCATGTGGATCGTTGTCATTGCTGTCTGTAGAACATCTGAGTTTGAAATATATATCAAATATATTGTTGAATTTATCAATAATTAGTGATTACTAATAGTCACAAGAAATAGTTCATAGGTATATAAATTATGGATGGATAGATAGATAGATAGATAGATAGATAGATAGATAGATAGATAGATAGATAGATAGATAGATAGATAGATAGATACAAAAACATGCACAAACCATGTTGCTAGATTTTTTTTATTTATCAAAGAATAAATTTAACACTGATATTTTTGTGCGTTTTTTCTTTACAATGAACTGAAGCATTGATATCTTATATTAGTGCCACGCAAATATCTCCATATACAGTATGCAATCTACTAAATGCATCAAAAACATATAACTTAAACACTTGTGAATGTAATAATGAGCACAACTTATAGCCCTTCATATGTGATATTATCCGTACATATATAAAAAAAAACTTTGTGCCAAACAGGTGCTTCTATATCCTTGTGTCCACATATATTCTTGTGGGCGGCACAGTGGCTTAGTGGTTGGGCAGCACAGTGGCTTAGTGGTTGGGCAGCACAGTGGCTTAGTGGTTGGGCAGCACAGTGGCTTAGTGGTTGGGTGGCACAGTGGCTTAGTGGTTGGGTGGCACAGTGGCTTAGTGGTTAGCATGTCTGTTTTGCATTAAATGGGTCATGGGTTCAATTCCTGCCCATGGTGCCTCCTGCATGGAGTTTGCATGTTCTCCCTGTGCCTGTGTGGGTTTCCTCTGGGTGCTCTGGTTTCCTCCCACACTCCAAAGACATGTTGGTAGGTTAATTGGATCCTGTCTAAATTGGCCCTAGTATGTTTATGTATGAATGTGAGTTAGGGACCTTAGATTGTACACCCCTCAAGAGTTAGGGACTGATGTGAATGCACAATATACAGTTGTGACCAAAATTATTCAACCCCCAATGCTGTAAAGGGGTTTAGGGACTATAGTGTACATTTGGAATTGTATTCAGAATCAAATCCTACAAGGACGTTGTAACTACCCAAATGCAACTAAAATGACATCAATTGTTTATGTAATACAGTAGTAAATGGTTCTTATGTGGTTTCTTCATTGCCACAATTATTCAACCCCTTAAAGACTACCACTCTGAAGAACAGAGGTTCATACAGGTGCTTTCCATCAGGTATTGAAAACACCTGTGGATGTCACCGAGCAGCAATCAAGCATAATAAGCACCAATTAGGCAGCTTTAAAATGACTGTGATACTCAGCTCCTTCTAGACATTTACTGGTGTGGTTACAAACATGGTGAAGGCAAGAGAATGGTCCAGGAAGACAAGAGAAGAGGTGATTTCTCTTCACAGGAAGGGCAATGGCTATAAGAAGATTGCAAAGATGTTAAACATACCAAGAGACACCTTAGGAAGCATCATTCGCAAATTCAAGGCAAAGGGCACTGTTGAAACGCTACCTGGTCGTGGCAGAAGAAGATGCTGACTTCGACTGCTGTGCGCTACCTGAAGCGTAGAGTGGAGAGAAGTCCCCGTGTGACTGCTGAGGAACTGAGAAAAGATTTGTCAGATGTGGGTACAGAAGTTTCAGCCCAGACAATAAGACGCACACTGCGTAATGAAGGCCTCCGTGCCAGAACTCCCAGGCGTACCCCCTTGCTGTCTCCAAAGAATAAGAAGAGTATGCCAAAAGCCATGTGGACAAACCACAAAAGTTGTGGGATAGTGTTCTGTGGACTGATGAAACAAAATTAGAACTGTTTGGGCCCATGGATCAACGCTATGTTTGGAGGAGGAAGAACAAGGCCTTTGATGAAAAGAACACCTTGCCTACTGTGAAGCATGGTGGAGGGTCAATCATGCTTTGGGGCTGTTTTGCTTCTGCAGGTACAGGGAAGCTTCAGCGTGTGCAAGGTACCATGAATTCTCTTCAGTACCAGGAGATATTGGATGGAAACGTGATGCAGTCCGTCACACCTGAGGCTTGGGAGACGTTGGACCTTTCAACAGGACAATGATCCCAAGCATACCTCCAAGTCCACTAGAGCATGGTTGCAGAGGAAAAGGCTGGAACATTTTGGAGTGGCCATCGCAGTCACCAGACTTAAATCCGATTGAGAACCTCTGGTGGGACTTAAAGAAAGCAGTTGCAGTGCGCAAGCCTAAGAATGTGACTGAACTGGAGGCCTTTGCCCATGAAGAATGGGCGAAGATACCCGTAGATCGCTGCAAGACACTTGTGTCAAGCTATGCTTCACGTTTAAAAGCTGTTATAACTGTAAAAGGATGCTGTACTAAGTACTAAGATTGAATGTCACTTGGGGGTTGAATAAAAATGATAATGCTGTGAGCACAGAAAAGACATTTGTGGTTATTTCATTATAACTGTTATGTTATATTTGTCTGACCTACAAGTGCCTCTTTAATGTAAATGTAAGCAAGATGACTGAATGATCAAAAGCAATGTCAAACTGGAAAACACTCAATTTCAGTGGGGGTTGAATAATTTTGGTCACAACTGTATATGTAAAGTGCTGCGTAAATTGATGGTGCTATAGAAGTACCTGAAATAAATATTCTTAGAGGTGCTCCTCCACCAGAGACATACAGTTATACTCTCACCTCCTTCTATGATCCAAATTGCATAGGTCAAATAGCACTTTTCCCTGTAACCCGGGTAGGTATAATGTATTGCTAGCTCCACTCTCCTCCTCACTCTGCTGCAGATGATCTTGCCTCCTTCTTTATCCCACATATCCTCCGCATATATAAATAGAACCGCTTGACATGGTGTAGTACTCAAATACTGCAGAATTTATTAAAATAACAAAGTGAACTCACATTTAAAAGTGTCCTGCTGGGACACCACAGTAAAAGCGCCTGTTAAATATTTAATCCAATGTATTCAGGGAAATTCAAAGATGGCAGCTCATAAACTTCCGGTTTTGCGGCTTGACGTCATTGGCCCACCCCGCGTTACGTCGCGTGACTTCCTCAGGAGATCTTGACTATGTTAAGCATTTCTGTTTACATATGCGGAAGATATGTGGGAGAAAGAAGGAGGCAATATCATCTGCAGCAGAGTGAGGAGGAGAGTGGAGCTAGCAATACATTATACCTACCCGGGTTAAAGGGAAAAGCGCTATTTGACCTATGCAATTTGGGTCATAGAGAAGGAGGTGAGAGCAAGGGCGGACTGACAACTCATGGGGCCCCCGGGCAATAGGGGATCATGGGGCCTCTGTGTCCTTGCCCAAACTCAAAAAAGCCTATGAAAAAGGTACCAGGGGCATCTCATGGGGCCCCCTACTGACCCCGGGCCCTCGGGCAGTGCCTGAGTTTCCAAATAGTCAGTCCGTCCCTGTGTGAGAGTATAACTGTATGTCTTTGGTGTATGTCTATGGTGGAGGAGCACATTGGGACTACATTGGGCAATGCAGCTCAGTGCTGTTGGTATAAATATATAATTATCAGACCCTTGCTGCATTCAATGGTTGTTAAACGATTTTCAGCTAAATGGGCAGCTGTACTGTAATGTGTCACCTTATCATAGACATACATTTTAATCTGTTTTTCATGTCAATTTATCTGCATACCCATCCCACACTCATGAAGAAAAACAGAAAAATATTCTAAAAAAAATAAGATTGCACATATCATTTTTTTTCAGGGTATCAGAAAAATGCAACTCATTCTCCAACACCCAATAGAAATAATTTGGCATTCCTAATATTTAACCAGAGTTGTTAGTTTTTACCTAGGAGATGTTTACGTGAGTTCATGCTTGGACAGAACAAGATGATGTAACATTTTGGGACAAACATAAAGAAAAGCATGGCCCAACTGGAGGACAAGATGGCAAAGATCTCCATGGCTACTGTATATTTGCCACTGGTGCTGAGCGATGCTGGGATATAAGAGATCCAGACACTGAGGAAGGCAAGCATGCTGAAGGTTATAAACTTGGCCTCATTGAAGCTTGATGGGAGCTGTCTAGCCAAGAAGGCAACTACAAAGCTGGCCAGAGCAAGTAGACTTAAATACCCAATAGTGCACCAAAAGGCAGTGAGTGATCCTTCATTACATTCAGGAATAAGAACGTCTGCTTTGATATTTAGATTATAAACCGGGAATGGAGGTGACAGAGATAGCCAAGCAACACCTATTACAAACTGAAGAAAGGTTCCCAAGCCAATCACTGTGTACGAAACTTCAGGGGTGGCCCACTTCTTTATATCACTGTTAGGTTTGGTGGCCTTAAAGGCAGTCATTACCATGAGAGTTTTGGCCAGGATACATGAGACACAAAAAGCAAAAACTAATCCAAAGGTCACTTGGCGTAGGAGACACTTTTCCCAGGTTGGATAACCAATAAAAGCCAGCGAAGAAAGAAAGCAAAGTGACATAGAGATCAGGAGAATGCAACTGACAGTGTAATTGTTGGCTCGGACTATGGGAGTCATCTTGTAATGAACCAATATTCCAAGAATAGCTAGAGGGATCATGGAGGATGTAATGCTGGTGGACAATAAGATGACTCCCAAGGTCTCTCCATAAGAGAGGTACTCAGTGAGCTTTGGTACACATCTCTCTTTCTGTTCACTTGGCCACTGATCCCATGGACACTTGAAGCACTCAACAAAATCTGAAAGAGATGACAAATATAATGATACAATGTCCCATTTTTGTGAATAGAGGAATCCTGCCGGCTGAACGAAAATAAATAAATAAATAAATAAATAAATAAATGGACAGCTTTAGTTCAGACTTTTTAGTATTAATAGGTGGTCAATCAGAAAGTTGTCATCTGCTAAGGTTCACCACCTGGCTGACCAACATTTCATGTCTACTTAATAAATGAAAAGAATACACTTTTAGATTGTACGTTCCCATGGCATATCTTTCTTGCATTGAATTGTATTATGATTGTATGATCTCTTTATTTTGTAAAGAACATATAAAGCCATATAAATACTCCATAATATAATTTTTTTTTTATTTAACTTTTATTTGATTTTCCAATATAAAAAGAACAACATATTTACAAAAATATTCACATATACCCATTCCATTATACCCCCTAATTCCCCCCCACCCACCCCCCCCCATTCCTGATTTATATCCTTTCTCATATTTATCTACTTGTCTCTTTATCTCCAACATTGCTGTCCCTCAAACTCACAATTTAAAGCGGAGTTCCACTCACCCTATCAAAAAATAAAAGTCAGCAGCTACAAAATCTGTAGCTGCTGACTTTTAAAAAACAGCCACTTACCTGTCCCTCAGTCCCCTGGTGTGTCCCCCACAGCTCGTTTCACCGGCTGTCCTGTATTCCAGAAGACTGGCATCTTCAGTGTGGGCACCTGGCTCCGACAGCCTGTGGCTTCACAGCCGGGTACCCACTGCGCATGCACGAGTAACGCTGCACTTCGTAAATGATCCTGTAGTCTTCTGGGACCTGTCACGTGTTCCAAAAGACTACAGGGAGGGCACCTTCAGTTTCCGATCGGCCTAGGCGATCGAACCGGAAGTGGGAGCGGGTACCTGTCAAATTCGGGTACCCGCAGAATGGAACGGATCTGCGGATTGAGCATAATGGATCGACTCCGATCCATTATGCTCAATCCGCAGATCCAATCCATCCTGAGGGGATCGTCGGCTTTCTTTACAACTTACAGCGGGTCCGGTGTAGCGGCAAGATGTGTCTCCCATGTAGATATGTCCCCCCTGAAGCAACTGCGCATGACCCGGTTTCTGCAGTTGGTGATCGGCTTCTTGTGTCTGAAACCAGGACATTGCATGGTTGCTTCAGGGGGGACATATTTACATGGGAGACACATCTTGCCGCTACACCGGTGTCACCCCGTATAGGTTGCATGCCGACGACCCTCCCCCCCCGCTGCCCAAAGGTGCCAATCCTTAATGAGAAGTGGTGGAGCAGTCCTTAAAGCAGAACTTCCCTTTTGGGTGGAGCTCCGCTTTAAGACTCCCTCCTGTCTTCTGATTTTCTATACCAATACCCACCAGTTCCATATATCTTTCAGAGGCTTTAAATTTCAAAAAACTACACCACGTTTTCCTAAATTTTTTCCATTTTATCCTCTATATGACATAACTCCTCCATCCTATAAATATTTTCAACTTTATTTATCCATTCGTTCATTTTTGGAGCTTCAGGAACCTGCCAGAACTTGGGAATCAGACTCTTTGCCGCACTAATTAGATGATAAAGTATCCTGTTTTTATATAATTTCACTGAGGGCTCAAAGTTATAGAATAAACAACTCCAGGGATCCCTCTGTACAATTATCCCACATACAGTATCTCCTGAATATAATAAATTATTTCTCTCCAGTAATCCTGTATTTTTGGACAACCCCACCATATATGTGCCACTATAATATAATTTTGACTGTGAATGTGGTAAAAGAAAATGTATTAATCGGTTAAAGCATGTCTGAACTGCAGCTTACTCACCACTTTGATTGGTGATCTCTCCCAGTGGGCAGGGGATGCATTGGAAGCAACAGTGTGGTTTTCCCATGATTGCTGTTTTTTCTGAAGCCTGGAGGACAAGTCTCACTACAGACAGATGTGGGAACCTATGAAACAATAGATTCTTTATGCTACATAGCAGTGAACCGACACATATACTGGACTGTATATCAGAGGCGTCCCTAGGGTTGGTGTCACCCGGTCAGGGGCGGACTTACCATTTGGAAACTTCGGCACTGCCCGAGGGCCCGGGGTCAGTAGGGGGCCCCATGAGATGCCCCTGGTACCTTTTTGAGTTTGGGCAAGGAAACAGGGCCCCATGATCCCCTATTGCCCAGGGGCCCCATGAGTCAGTCCGCCCCTGCACTCGGTGCGGTAACACTTGGTGACACCCCCTCCGACGATCCCCGCAGAATGGAATGGATCTGCGGATTGAGCATAATGGATCAGGACTCCGATCCATTATGCTCAATCCACAGATCCGATCCATCCTGCGGCAATCGTTGGCTTTCTTTACAACTTACAGCGGGTCTGGTGTAGCGGCAAGATGTGTGTCCCGTGTAAATATGTCCCCCCTGAAGCAACTGCGCATGACCTGGTTTCTGCAGTTGGTGATCGGCTTCTTGTGTCTGAAACCGGGACATGCACAGTTGCTTCAGGGGGGACATATTTACATGGGAGACACATCTTACCACTACACCGGTGTCACCCCGTATAGGTTGCATGCCGACGATCCCCACAGGATCATCGGCATGCATCCTATATGGGGTGACACCGGACCCGCTCAAAGAAAAGGTAAGTTGTATAGAGAGCCAACGATCCCGCAGATTGGATCGGATCCATCCTGCAGGGATCGTCAGCTTGCTTTATAACTTACCTTTTTGTGGAGCGGGTCCAGTGTCACCCCCCTGCGGTTGGAGTCACCCGGTGTGGACCGCACCCCCCACACCTGCCTCGGATGCCACTGCTATATATGTAACTATGCACACACTGAGGATTATTTAGGTAGGGTCAAACAGCTGCCCTCTCTATTTTTTTTTTTCGGTGAATATTGCTCCCAGTATCTTTTTTGCTCCCCATTCCTTCTGTTGCCATTTCCAGCTGTTTTTCAACTTTTGCTTTGAATAATTAAAAAATAAGTTCACTATTTGTAACATGTTACACCCATATTCAGCGATCCCCGCTCCCTCCCGAACCGCCGGTGTGACAGCTAACAGAGGCTCTTCTTCCTCCGTTGACTGTCACAATTTCACAGTGTTCTGTGAATGGGAAGACTACAAGTCCCAGGAGGCTTTGTGGATGTCGGCTTATAGTCCTAAATGAACTACCACGGTGCTGTTGACCTCTTTGTTGGTTCATTGATTCTTCCTGTCAGTGTCAAAATGTCTGCTCATCAGGGGCGGACTGACATTTGGAAACTCGGGCACTGCCCGAGGGCCCGGGGTCAGTAGGGGGGCACCATGAGATGCCCCTGGTACCTTTTTTCATAAGCTTTTTTGAGTTTGGGGCAAGGACACAGGGGCCCCATGATCCCTATTGCCCGGGGGCCCCATGAGTTGTCAGTCCGCCCCTGCTGCTCATATGAGCAACCTGCAGGAGACCTGCATGGCACCAGTGATCTGCTGATCACTGGTGCAAAGCTTTACAAGCGCCTAAAACAAAAAAAGGTAAATGCTCTTTTTTTTACCAGCAAAATAGAAAATGTGCATTTATTCTTTTTTGCTAAAAGGTGAACTTATCCAATAATGCAAAATTTTCGAGGTCTATTTATAAATGTATTCATACAACTTGCACCCAGGATTAACACATTATTACAATTGATTTAAATAAGAAAAATGTGTGAATTTTGTGTGAAGATACTGTAAATAATGAAATAGACCCCTATGACTGTACAAAAAAATTATTTGTAATTAAGGATGAGCTGGGTTCAGTACCAACCCAGTTTGGCAGAATCCTATGGGAAGCTGCCAGATGACTGCATCTCTGTCGTCCAAATCAGCTGCGGTTGGAGCATTCCCCTCCCCCACACCTGCACATACACAAAGGGGTAGGGATGCTTGTGACATCATTGACCAAATATGACCATGTTGTCATATTAGGGCAAAGATGCCGCAAGCAACCCTACCCCTTTGCGTATGTGCAGATGTGGGGTGTGGAATGCTCCAACTGCAGCTGACTGGACCAGCGGGGATGCGACCATGTGACACATTCTCACAGAGTCCGCCAAGTTAAAGTAATTCAAAGACTTTCATTTTTTTAAAAATAACAAACATGTCTATATTTACCTGCTGTGGGTTTGCATAGAGCAGCCCCGTTCCTCCTCTTCTCGGGTCTCCTGCTGGTGCTCTTGGCCCCTCCCTCCTGTCCGGGGCCCCCACAGCAAGCAGCTTGCTATGAGGGCACCTGAGCATGTGCACTCCCCAGCCTCTGCTCCAGTGTGTCCATTCACACACGGAGCAGTCATTTGACCCCACCCCCTCTGCATTCCCGTTGGCTCACTGGCTGTGACTGGCAGCAGTGGGATCCAATGACTCCCTCTGCTGTCTCAGCCAATAACGAGAGGGATTCCCAGGATAGCCAAGACTCCAGTGCACATTGCTGGATCAAGAGGGGGCTTAGGTGAGTATTATGGGGGCTGGGAGGGGATGCTGCACAGAGAAGGTTTTTACCTTCATGCATAGAATGCATGATGTAACAAACTTTGAGTCCTTCCAAACACATTAAGTTCAGACTGAATTTGGACTAAAGCCAGCTTATGAGAGATAGAGAGAGAGAGAGAGAGAGAGAGAGAGAAAAAAGAGAGACGTTCCTCCAGCACCCCAACGGGCACCTCTGGGGTGAAAGCAGCCGGCTTTCCCCAGAGACATGGTCAGGGAAGCCCAGTGTCGTCCTTGTGTGGGAACGAGAGTCTGCCTCTACCTACACCCTCCGGCAGCCTTTCTCAGATGCCATGCACAGCTCAAGCATTGCCTCACCTGGTCCCCTTTGTAGAAGCACACCTGTAGCTTCATAGCTGTAGGGCAAGGTCATGTAAGGCATTGTTGTCTCTAATTGTTAGTTTGAAGTGAGATTTAGTAATGACACTACTGTGTAATTCACTGTTCTGCTTGCTGGAAAAGAAGTTGTACCTGAGAGCCAGCAGTGAAAGGATCTCCCTGCTTCATCCATTATGTGGCTCTATGCTTTCTCCACCTCTCTCACTTCTTGATCATTACTCTAACAGTCATCAGATCATCAGGAAACTCTTTGACAAAGTGTTGACTACAGCTGACTACATCAATGTCAAGGCTGGATCTGCCTATGGGTTGGCTATGTAGCGACCAATCTGGAGTAGATGTTATAACACATGCAGTATATATCACTGAGGTTTACTGGGTGTACTCATCATGTTTTACTAGAAATGTAGCACCATTCCTATTCAGCATTTTCCAGTATGCCCATTAGCTGTTTCATCATTTATGAATGTGGTGGAAAATAGTTGGTGTACAAACTACCAAAAGTCGCATGTGCAAAACAACATTTTTTTTTTTTTTTTTACAGAGGAGCTAAATGTAATTAATTAATTAATTGATTAATTAATTAATTTTGAAAAAGTGTTAGAGCCTCCAGCTGCACCCTCACTGGGGATATCTTATTTGGTATCTCAGTTACCATTTCCAAAGTGCCAAACTCTGTCCATTGAGATATCTCCACACATCCTGTCCTTGTAACTGAACTGAAAAGTGAGGGGAATTCTCTCTCCTATGCTGTAGGATTGAGACATTAGGCCAGTGTGGCGTTCACACGTGCTATCCTCCCGCCCTTTCCCCTTGCTTCTCTCCCAACCTTTCCTCCCCTTGCCTCTCCTCCCCATTCCTCTTTCCATTCTTGACTTTCCCCTCCCCCTTTTTTCTTTTTTTGGGCTGTTTTGTTTTTATCCTCCATTTTTCGGTTGCCCAAGAAGGGCAACTGCACCAGTACCCATTCACACTCATTAATATTCCATTGAGTCACATTTTGACATACTCCGATGGTACAGGTTCCTCAGGGCCATTCTCCAGATTGTGTCGACTCTGGATAGTTCCATTGACTCACATTTTGACATACTCAGATGGTACAGGTTCCTCAGGGCCATTCTCCAGATTGTGTCGACTCTGGATAGTTCCATTGAGTCACATTTTGACATACTCCGATGGTACAGGTTCCTCAGCGCCATTCTCCAGGTTGTGTCGACTCTGGATAGTTCCATTGAGTCACATTTTGACATACTCCGATGGTACAGGTTCCTCAGCGCCATTCTCCAGATTGTGTCGACTCTGGATAGTTCCATTGAGTCACATTTTGACATACTCCGATGGTACAGGTTCCTCAGGGCCATTCTCCAGATTGTGTCGACTCTGGATAGTTCCATTGAGTCACATTTTGACATACTCCGATGGTACAGGTTCCTCAGGGCCATTCTCCAGATTGTGTCGACTCTGGATAGTTCCATTGAGTCACATTTTGACATACTCCGATGGTACAGGTTCCTCAGGGCCATTCTCCAGATTGTGTTGACTCTGGATAGCCTCCGGATTTAACCTGCCATTCTTTCCAACATGGCGACTCTGCTTATGGACTATTTAAATCTTGTGTGCTTCCTTTCTTGAACACCAGGATAAGGGGCATTCTAACCTCTCCTGTTGCACTTTGTGCAATTTGGTTATGTTCTGCACTGTTTTTGTAAAATTTGTAAACCTTTAATAAAAATCTATTGAACCAGAAAAGTGAGGGAAATCATCCTAATGGGCATAAAACAGTACAGGGGGTGCTAGATGCACAACCACATAAATGTAAATCTGTTGGTTATGTGTTAGAGAAGACACTGGTAGCTTGTGATGAGGCAGAACTCTGTTTTACTTGTGTGGCTTAAGTTGCAAACATACAGAACACATTTCAGCAGACATCTTGGTTTTGAAGAGAGGAAGAGAGGAATAGGAAGAGAGAGAACCAACAAGTTTTACACATATGCACAACTAGTAACCTTAGTGTACAGTGCCATCTACTGGTCAAGTGATATTAACACACAATACTATATAGTACATGCTGTTGTATCTCCAACAAAATCTTCTCACATTCTCTTACCTTTTGACTACCTCTTGTCCACCTCAAAGCAGTTGCATTAATTCTTAATGCTGTTGTGTCGTATTGTCCAGCTAAGGTGTGGTTTATTAAACCAGCAGTCGTCAACTGCCAGTTCACAATATCATATATGGGAGAAGGGTCTCCATTGTCATTGAAAAAGATTTCATTCCCACCACTTAATTTCACTCTAACATTCTTCATATAATGTAGGATCTGTGAAAATACAGTAAATTCCAAAGAAAAAATTATCATGGATTATGATCCATCAAAGATAGAATGCATTATAAAAGATGGGCAATTGACAGGCACATGATTGGATGATGGAAGTCAACAGAGCATCACCTCATTTACTAAGTTCTGGGGAAAATGCCCTTGCAAAATGAAAAGTCTTTTTGCCTTTAGTAATTCAACTCCTCTGTCTCTGTTCTCCAGCTTTCTTTTTCTTAATTTCCCTACTTAGCTCCTAAATTCTATTTTTAATTGTTTTCCTTCTTCATATTCTTAGAAATTCTAGTTATGAGCCAATAATATATATATATATGTTATGAGCCCACCCAATGCAAAGAAAGAATACAATTACATTTCATTCCTTGTGAACCTTTTCTGAAGTGATATATCATACTTAACTCCTTCAAGTCCAAACACGTTCCCCCCCCCAGTCCGGACACTTTCCCCCCCTTCCAGTCTGGACACTTTCCCCCCTTCCAGTCCGGACACTTTCACCCCCTTCCAGTCCGGACACTTTCCCCCCCTTCCAGTCCAACACTTTCACCCCCCTTCCAGTCCGAACACTTTCCCCCCCTTCCAGTCCGGACACTTTCACCCCCTTCCAGTCCGGACACTTTCACCCCCTTGGTCCAGACACTTATCCCCCCCTTCCAGTCCGGACACTTTCCCCCCCTTCCTGTCCGGACACTTTCCCCCTTCCAGTCCGGACACTTTCCCCCCCTTCCAGTCCGGACACTTTCACCCCCTTCCAGTCCGGACACTTTCCCCCCCATTTATGTCCAGTTTTCAGCTTTCAGCGCTAAAACAAAAAAAATGACAATTGCGTTCATGCAACACTGTACCCATGATGAATTTTTTTAGCATTTTTTTTTTACAGATTAAACTTTATTTTGGTATTTTTCACCACTGGGATTTTTATTATTTTGTTTGCTATATAGAAGAAAAAGTCCAAAAATTTTGAAAAAAAAGTGTTTTTCTTAGCAAATTTTGTCAAATAAATATTCTTTCTTCATAAATCTTGGCCAACATTTATTCAGTTATCTCTTTAGTAAAAAAAAAAAAAAATCCAAAATTAGTTCATAACCTAAAATTATAATTTTTCTAAATTTTTTATTACCATTTTTATTTTATTTTTTTATATTATTATTTATGGGGGGGGGGGTTACATACTGTCACCCTAGCAGTATAGTGTCACCATAGCAGTACATAGTGGGGGGTGATGAAGACTAGTAAAAAAAAAATAACCCAAATTAGTTTACAACCAAAAATTATAATATAATTTTTTTTTTTTACATTTTTATTTTTTTTTTTTATATTATTATTTATGTTTTTTTTTCTTAACATACTGTCACCCTAGCAGTACAGTGTCACCATAGTGTCAGAAGTGACATCTTGCTTACTACTCTGCATGTGATCACTGATTGGCCAATCAGTGATCACATGATCGGGACCTTGCACAGAGGTCCCGTCCAATGATCGGTGCTCCACTCAGAGGACACAGCGGGCACTGGATGGCGGTGCTGCATGCTCCCAGGGAGCGCGCACAAGCAGGGGGCGGGGAGGCCGTTTATAAACAGCCACCCGACCCTGCACTGCCACCATCTGGCCGTTTATATACAACGGCCGGATGGAAAGTGGTTTAAACTAAATAGATTGTTTTACAAGGTGAGGATTTTCATACACTTTAGGTCGTGATGCAGTCACTCATAACTTGTCAGATCTTGACCTATTACATTTTGCCCAAACCCATAACTTTACGAAGAAGCTCCCAACCACCAAATGTGAAAAGGTGTCTACAAAAAATATGTTGCCAGTCATAATTGTGTTATTTTTGGGTTTATAGATCTACATTTTTGTCATTGTTACGTTGTGAAGAATGCTAAAAGAAATCCAAAAATGAAGGACAGTTGTCAATTAGGATAATGAATGATCAACCCTTTTGTGATCAGAGATCATTGATACCTATATGCCCAGGACAAATTCAGAATTGTCAACATAAGTGGGTTGACTCAGCAGACAAATTTTCATACCTAATTAATTTTTATGTATTTAGGAAATATATGATTTTCATTTGTCCTTTGTCAACAACCATATGAGCTTAGCTCTACCCGCTAGCTATTATCATCATACAGCGAGTGTTGTCTCCCAGCTTGGCTCCTGCCAGCTCCAACCACTTGCTACTCAAAAAAACCTGCAGAGTTTTTGTATTAAAAATCTAGTGGTCCATATAAAGCAGAAAACCAACACGTTTTGGTTACAAAGTCTTACTCATATACACCGTGAGCTGAAACACATTCAATTTCTGCTGTATACTGGACCACTAGATTTATAATAAATATACTCTGGGGATTAGGTATGAACTGTAACATTGACTTTTTACTTTGCTTTGGTAAAACCTTACCCTCTTTTTTTTTAATGTAGCCTGACAATTACTCAAAAATGTTAGAAAAATGATATTTCAACGTATCTATATTTTTAACACTGTAATTCTGATAATTACAGTATTAAAAGGTTGAACACAGCCACCTTCAGGCTGCAGTGGTATCTGCAATGCCGTCTGAAGGTTAAAAGTTTGTTTGGTCAATAAAGCCTTCATCCTGCATGCAATAACTATGTCATAGCTGACTTATGATCAGGAACCACTCTTATTGGTTAAGATAATTGGTAGGGGCCAGAGCTGTCAGTAACAACCGAGCTTAAAGGGGAAGTTCTGCTTTAAGGACTGCTCCCCGTTCCCCATTAAGGATTGGCACCTTTAGGGGCGGGGGGGGGGAGAAGGTACCCGAATTTGACAGGTACCCGCTCCCACTTCCGGTCCCATCGCCTAGGCGATCGGAAACGGAAGGTGTCCTCCCTCCCTGTAGTCTTTTGGGACATGTGACAGGTCCCAGAAGACTACAGGACCATTCATGAAGCCAGCGCTACTCGCGCATGCGCAGTGGGTACCCGGCTGTGAAGCCGCAAGCTGTCACAGCCGGGTGCCCACACTGAAGATGCCGGCCTCCTGGAATACAGGATGACCGGTGAAACGGGCTGCGGAGGACAAACCGTGGGACTGAGGGACAGGTAAGTGGTTGTTTTTTGAAAGTCAGCAGGTACAGTTTTTGTAGCTGCTGACTTTTATTTTTTGACAGGGTGAATGGAACTCCACTTTAAGAGCCACCAGCTTTGGAAAGCATCGACTAGTGACTTTCAAAGGGAGGATGTTTGTTTACATATCCCCAGCATGGGGCACAGTTCTCCGTCAAGTTCATATACAAATTGCAAGTGGGTCTAACATACACTTTTTATTAAACGCTTTATATATTACTCTTCTCCTCAGTATCATCATTATTCATCATCATTATTGTTCTTTTTACCTGCCATGGTTTAAAATTCCAAATATTTGAGCAGCTTCTGTTAATAAAAGGACCATTTCCTGGCCTACAGATACTTAATTCATGCAAAGCCTTGGCTACCACATAAACTGAGCTGTAAAGGTTATAAATAATTCTTAAGCTAGATATCTTTTTTAAATAAATCTGAAAATTTTCCACTTTATCTTCCTCTGTGCAGTTTCTTGAGGGTCTTTCATGAGGGAATGAAATATTTTCAAAGTTAAGAAAGGTACAACCAACGCTTTCTTCCCAAAACATCCAATTCCAAGGCCATTCTGGAAGTTCCGAGGGATTGACATGGTCAAGATACTGTTTAAGTCCAGGGATATTTCCGCTGTAGAAGGCAAAACCAATGGTTCCAGCGAGTAGCTTTGAATATTTTTCTGATGCTAACAATGATGAGGTTGACCATGCTTCGCTGGCCACCCATGTCTTGTCTGTTATGTTTTCCTTCAAAAGTTCATCCAGTAGGGTAAAGAAATTGACATCAGTGGAGAAAACAACTATAGCTTGGGCAGTTGAACCTTTAATGACCTGAACTATTTGAGGAATGTTTTGATTGGGTTGATTAAGCTGAATATACACTGTAAACTCAACGCAGGCTCCAGATTCGAGAATTTCTTGCTTAATGACCTGAATTCCTTGTTGCCCATAGTCGTTAGCCACAGCCACCAAGCCAACCCATGTCCAGCCAAATTTTAACACCAACTTGGCCAATCCTTTCGATTGAAAAGCATCACTTGGCACAGTTCGGAAGAAGGATGGAAACTTTTTTCTGTCACTCAGAAGGGAACTAGTTGAGAAGTGGCTTATCTGTGAAAAAAAAATGATCAAAAAAGTATGTATGGTTTCAAAACACAAAAACATAAGCATGCTAAATCATGTGGTTCCTTGATATATTGTTGTATCCTAAAATGGCTAAACCTACAGGTTTGTCACTTTGTCTATTTAAAAAGTAAATTAATGGAATAGGTGCTATTTCAGACTATACCTTAAACCAGGCCTTGAAATTTCCACTTGCCTGCTCGCCAGTGGCGAGTGGAAATTATGGTGAGGGCGAGTGTGTCCCCCAGGGCCGTCTTGCTGAGCAGGCTCGGAGCTCAGGTCGGATCTGTCATTGGCCTTGGGAGATGTCAGACTGCTCAATAGCTGAGCGCAGTGAAAGCAAAGGAAGGATTGAGTGGTGTGCTCTCTTCCTCCCCCTAGAGTGCAGTACCCAGCTCTGTGAGTGAACAACGAAGTACTGCAACTTTTTATAGGGCTGTGTGTGTGTGTGTGTGTGTGTGTGTGTACCTAATTTCAGCTCACTCTGGTCACATGATCCTCTATGTCAGCCAGTGGTGGCTTCAGGGGAGAGGAGAGAGCACTTAACAGCGTGCGTGTGTGTGTGTACATGTATGTGTGTCTGTGTATGCCTGTACATGTGTCTGCGTGTATGTACATGTATGTATGTGTGTGTGTGTGTGTGTGTACATGTGTCTGTGTGCATGTACATGTGTGTGTGTTTGTGTGTATGTACGTACATACATGTGTCTGTGTGTACATGTGTCTGTGTATGTATGTACATGTGTCTGTGTGTATGTACATGTGTCTGTGCGTGTGTATTTCTGTGTATGTACATGTATCTGTATGTAAGCGTGTCTGTACGTGCCTGTGTGTGTATACATGTGTCTGTATGTGTGTGTGTACATGTGTCTCTGTGCGTGTGTGTACATGTTTCTGTGTGTGTGTGTGTGTATGTACATGTCTGTGTGTGTACAGGTGTCTGTTTGTGTGTGTTTGTTGGTGGCGAGTAACTCTTAAGGCCTGGCTAGTAGCTCAGGACTTGAAATTTTAAGCCCTGCCTTAAGCTGCACATTTAAATTGTGGAAATAGTAATAAAATATTAGGTATTTAACGCCTGACTTCACCGTTCATCAAAAATGATATTCTAATGTATGCTTGTGAAACCTTAAACTTTATAATAAGAAAAATTAAGAAATTATTAATTTGGTGTCACAAACAGCAGAGAACTGAGAATTTGAGACTTTTAGGGCATATAACTGCCATGGAGTTTTGTGCATCTTTAATGTCATTAGTGGTAGGTATGGGTTCCACGCCTTATGAAATCTAGGTAGAGTCTACTACTTGAAAGCTGAACTTTGCCCTAAAGGGTGATTTCTGCTTTATGCCCTCCCTCCCTACTCTTCTTGTTTTGGAACTGTTTTTTTTGGTGAGGGGGTGTGACTGGGAACTGGTTTTGACAGGTACCCACTTCCACTTCAGGTCAGATCTCATAGGTAATCCAAGCGGAAGGTCTTCTCCCCCATGACTGCAACCTTCTGAGACTCTTCATTGGTCCCAGAAGGCTATGGGACGATTCACAAAGTGCAGTGCGACTTGAGCATGCAACTCGAGCTCTGGTTCCCTTGACAGGTAAGTGTCTTTTGTTACAGTTTTAGTAGCTGTTGACTGTTGATTATTTTTTTGAGCAGGGTGAAGAACCTCTTTAAGCATCCCACCAAAAAGATTTAAACCTTTCCTAAATTAACCCTCAGGGTCATCGCCCTGAGATTTGTCTTGTTGCTAATTTGTTGACACAGAAGTGAAGTATTCAATCATCAGGGAAGATAATAATCTGTAAGTATACTAAGGTTTTGGGAATAACATGCACACAAGCAGAAGGCCAAAGCAGGCAGAAACAAATAGACAGAAGGAACTAGAGATGCAGGGCTGAGGTCAAGGAAAACAATTGTTTAGGTAGGAACAATGCATGGAAATAGGACCATTGCCAGGAGCCAGGTACATGAAATGTAAGTGTATGTAAGTCTTTACGTAAGACTTTTGTTTTTTTGCTCCCTTTTGGTCTATTTAATGTTTCATTGGAAGTATTTTGTTATATCTGTTTGATAAGTGCACAAAAAAACTGTTGATCCTGTCAGAAAATCAGAACTTTCCTGTGTCCTCTGCACAATTTCCATGTTATCCGAAAAAAACCTCCTAACTCTCACCTTGCACTACAGAATGATTAGCCTTTATGTTGTAGAGATCGGAAAGTGGAAGTGTTCGAATGCCTTATCAAAGAAAAGGATGGACACCACTTAGTCCACAAAAATGCTGTGTGTTGTCAGCACACAACAGGTCTTTAGAGTGCAATTCTAAAAGATCATTGGATATTCTGCTGTACTTGCAGGGCATTTAACCCCTCGCCTACAGGGCACTTCTACCCCCTTCCTGTCCAGGCCAATTTTCAGCTTTCAGCGCTGTCGCACTTTGAATGACAATTGCGCGGTCCTGCAAAACTGTATTGATATGAACTTTTTATCATTTTTTTGAGACAGATAGAGCTTTATTTTGGTGGTATTTAATCACCTTTTGGTTTTTTATTTTTTGCTAAACAAACCAAAAACCACTGAAAATTTTGAAAAAAAAAAACTTTTTTCTTAGTTTCTGTTATAAAATTTTGTAAATAAGTGTATTTTCTCCTTCACTGATGTGTGCTAATGAGGCTTCAGTGATGGGCACTGATAGGCTGCACTGATGAGGAGGCACTGGTAGGTGGCACTGATGGGCATTGACAGGCATCATCGATGGGCACTGAAAGGTAGCACTCATATATGGCACTGATAGGCAGCACTGACTGGCACTGTTAGGTGGCACTGACGGGCACTGATTGGCAGCGCTGACTGGCACTGATAGGTTGCACTGATAGGTGGCATTGATGTACACTGGTAGGCACTGATATGTGGCATTGATGTGGCACTGATGGGCACTGGCAGGTGGCATTGATGGGCACTGACAGGTGGCATTGATGGACACTGACAGGTATTGCATGTTAGTCTCATATCGAAAACAAATTTACTAAACAAAGTTACTAGTTACAAAAATTCCCAGGGACACAGCGCACCACCGATCGCCGCGCTGCACACCCCCGGGGCGCACATGCATGGTTAGAGTGGAGGACGTCATATGACATCCTTCCAGAAAGAGAGAACCGCCTTGCGCCCGTCATTTCATTATATGGCAGGCGGGAGGCGGTTAAAGGGATGCAATACCTGAAATGTGCACGTATTGTAAATATGACCTGCATATGTGTTTTATTATTATTTTGCCTTGACATAGTCCTGTGGACCAGCATACATGGCATGAGAGATATGTTGTAGTCCTGACACACTTCCTGTCATAGGAAGAGGATGCTGTTCCTCCATAGATACAGTACACTAAGTGAGCATTGTCACCTTTGGGTTACTTGAAAGATCGCCTGGTAAAAAAAAAGTAAAATAAATCTGAAAAGAGGAAACAAATGCACCTAACAAATCTAAGGACTAGTAAGTTGCGTAACATTAAAATTTTGTTTTTGAGTTTAGCCACAAGTTTCATGATTTTAGGAGACGACACATCCCTTTTAACAGTAATGTGGAACACTAATCAGCTCATGTGACTGTATAATCTATCATCTGGACCACAGCAGATATTGCATGGACACATTCCTCTCCAAGGTCAGAAAGCTCAAAAGTTCAATGAACCAGCACACAATCTCAAGCCAAGATCAACATCCATTCTGATATGTTTTGGTCAATCGTGGCATTAAAGGCAATTTAAAAAAAAAAATAACAAACATGTTATACTTACCTGCTCTGTGCAGTGGTTTTGCACAGAGCAGCCCCAATTCTCCTCTTCTCGGGTCCTCCACTGGTGCTCCTGGCCCCTTCCTACTGCCAAGTGCCCCCACAGCAAGCAGCTTGCTGCTCCTCAGTCGCTGCTCTGTGTGCCCATTCAGACACAGCTGAGGCTCATCCCCCCTTTTGCTCTCTCCTCATTGGCTCACTGGCTGTGAATGACAGTAGCGGGACCCAATATCTCCTGCTGCTGTCTTAGCTAATGAGGAGAGAGAGACTCAAGAAAGCCAAGACTCTCATGCACGTTGCTAGATTAAGAGGGGGCTCAGGTGATGTATCGGGGGGGATCAGCTGTACAAAGAAAGCATGAAGGTAAAAAACCTTTAGCCTTTACAACCACTTTAATCCTGCAAGGACTACGCACGATGAGAATGATCATCCATTTTTTTTGCATGTTAGTCTCATATCGAAAACTAAACAAAGTTACCAAAGTTACCAAAATTTTCATAAGACAGAATAGAACTTTCTGTTATGACGTAATGTCTTGTATTGTACTGTAATGTATTCTTTCATTTCAGAGCATGCATGGTCTTGGTCACTCGATTTTTTATGGACAAATACAGTACTGATTGAATGATTATCTTTCTATTATCGTACGAGAAAAAGTTTCATGCTTACCTCTTCAGATAATTTCACATGAACTGTCATGATTAGCTCTGGAAAGCTGTGTACTATCGATCACATTATCGGACAATCGCTCCAAAAGCGGTATTTTTTGTCTGATTTTCTTCCCGTGTGTACTAGGCATTAGGCCAGTATTGGCTGAAAGCCATCAGAGTGGGAGTCTTGGCTTTTATTCTGATATGTTACAATAAAGTAGGAATTGGATTGGAATAGATTGAGGTCATGAGCTGGCTTTTTCAAATTTTGATATCCCTTTTGAAATTAATTCCATCCAGTGAAGACCTCTAATTCAAGATGTTTTATAAATGAATGACAAAATAGGAGTATAATGGCCATGAATTAACCACTTCCCGTCTGGCCCATGTATATAAACGGCCAGACAGGAGCAGTGCAGGAGTGGGTGGCCGTTTATAAACGGCCTCCCCGCTGCCTGCTTGTGCGCACACTCTGGGAGTGCGCAGCACCGCGATCCGGTGCCCACTGTGTCCTCCAGACACAGTGGAACACTGATCGTTGTATAGGACCGCCGTATGAGGCCCCAATCACGTGATCACTGACTGGCCAATCAGTGATCACATGAAGAGTAGTATGCAAGATGTCACTTCTGACATCATTACTTACTACGTGTGAAATCTGTGAATGATCACAGAGGTCACATAGTACAAGGCTAAAAAAAAAAACTTCATAACCCCCCACAAGTAGTACAGTGTCACTATGGTGACACTGTACTGCTAGGGTGACAGTATGTAAAAAAAAAACCCCAAAAAATATAAAAAGTAATATAAAAAAATAAAATAAAAATGTAAAAAAATTTAGAAAAATTATAATGTTTGGTTATAAACTAATTTGAGTTATTTGTTTTTACTAAAATGATAACTGAATACATTTTGGACAAGATTTATGAAGACAAATTATTTATTTGTAAAATTGTATAAGAAAAACACCTTTTTTCAAAGTTTTTGGACTTTTTCATTTATATAGCAAAAAAAATAAAAATCCCAGTGGTGAATAAATACCACCAAAATAAAGTTTTATCTGTCTAAAAAAAATGCTCAAAAATTCATATGGGTACAGTGTAGCATGACCGCGTAATTATCATTCAAAGTGTGATAGTGCTGAAAGCTGAAAATTGCCCTGGACAGGAAGGGGGTGAAAGTGTCCGGACTGGAAGTGGTTAAAAAACAGCGACTCATTTAAAAATATTAACAGCTGAAAAATGTCCACTGTGAAAGCAATAAGCACTGGTTTAGACACAGAAATATCATCTTACTTGTGGATACCTGCTTAGCCCAAGAATATGAGCCATGAGGATGGAGTATGTAGAGGTGGAATGTCCAATGATAGCGGCCAACTTCTCTTTTCTCTGGCATTGAAAGTTGGGAATGGCTTGGCTCTGCCCTGTCAGCATCCATAGAGTGCCCTCCAGTTCCCTTTGAAGAATAGAACAGGAATCGTAGGCCTGGAAACCTAATGTGACATTTGGAAGGATCTCAGAATTGTTGTTTATCTCCATGGTGGCAAATTTTACAACTTGTACCTGAAGGTAAGTCTCCGGAGACAATCTGTAGAAGTAAGCATGAGAGCAATAAGAATTTCTTCAGATGTAAAGTCTGTCTTATTTCAGAAGCTGTTTTTTCACAGCTCTTAGTTGATTAACTTCAATGGGAGGTTTGAGAGCTGGAGGAACTTAAGACATGGCTTTGCAGTTCATTGTTCTGGGACAGACAGTTTGTTGGTAAAGCTGAGCCCTATAGACTCATAAAACTGAGTAGGCTTCTTTGGCACCCTAACGGCAGGAGTCTTTGCATGGTCAACTTTACAGCCAGGGTAACATTGCATTGTATAATCTCTTAATGTCTTAAGTAAATTCATGAGCTGAATCATTTAAGTAACAGAATACCACCTCACATGAGTAAATTGAAAGGCTCGACATTTTAAGAAGATCCAAGAACAAATGGAAAAGAAGTCAAGTGGACTATTATATGGCCAAAAGGTTGTGGATAGCTGGTTACAGATACATGTTGTAAGTATGTACCAAGTACACTTTTCCATTAAAAAAATATATTATGGACAACTGTGCACATGAAATACAAGATCTGCAAACCACGTGAGATCCAAGAACTGCAAACCACATAAGGATTCAATTTGGGGATAAGAACATTGCGGAACACTTAAGAGCACAAGACCTTCTTCAAATGGCATTCCCTCAAATACCTACATGGTAGTATGTGAGAACTATACAACATTTAAAAAAAGTCAAAAACAGACATAACACAATATAAAAAAGAAAACAAATACAACATTACATAGATTAGAACACAAAGAGGAGCTTGTGTGACATGTTATTTTCAAAATATCGGGATTTAATACAGTGACCGCCCTATCCCCCTGTGTAGCTACAACGACTGCCACTTTTCGGGAAAGACTTTCCACAAGATTTTGGAGTGTGTCAGTGGGAATGTGTGCCCACTTAGCAAAGCAGCATTTGTGAAGTCAGGTATTAATGTTGGATCCTGGCCTCCTGTCAGCACTCTAATTCATACCAAAAGTGATCAACTGAGATGAGGTCAGGACTCTGTTCCTCAACACCAAACTCATCAAACCATGGGGTCGATTTACTAAAGCTGGAGAATGCAAAATCTGGTGAAGCTCTGAATAGAAACCAATCAGCTTCCAGGTTTTGTTTTTTTTTGTCAAAGATTAATTGAACAACCAGAAGTTAGAAGCTGATTGGTGGCCGTGTACAGCTACACCAAATTTTGCACTCTCCAGTTTTAGTAAATCTACCATTTCTTTATGAAGTTGGCTTTGTGCACAGGGATACAGTCATACTGGGACAGAAAGGAGCCTTCCCAAACTATTATAAGTTTGTAAGTACATCATCTGCCAATCCCTCCACTGGCTTCCGATTGCCCAACGCATAAAATTCAAAATATTGACACTGATGTACAAAGCTATCCATAACACTGCCCCAAACTACATCACCGACCTGATATCCATCTACCACCCAACACGCACTCGCCGCTCCTCATAAGACCTCCTACTTTCCAATTCCCTGGTCTCCTCCTCCCATGCCCGCCTCCAGGACTTCTCCAGGGCCTCCCCCATCCTCTGGAACTCACTACCCCAATCCGTCAGACTGTCACCTTCCCTCCTCTCCTTTAGGCGCACCCTGAAAACCCATCTCTTCAGAGAAGCCTACCCAGCCCTCACCTAATTGCTGATCTCCTCCGCTCTTCCCACCACTCCATCCCCCACAGCTATTTCCTCCTGTACCACTATCCCCTCCCTCCTAGATTGTAAGCTCCAAGGAGCAGGGCCCTCTGACCCCTCATGTATCGCATTGTATTGTTACTGTACTGTCTCATGTACTGTCTTGCATTGTAATGTACAGCGCTGAGCAAACTTTTGGCGCTATATAAATCCTGTGTAATAATAATAATTGTCTAAAATATCTTTGTAAGCTTAAAAAAAGGACGAGGCCACGTAGCGTGATACTGCTTCAAAATGTATTTCTAGTCAAGGTATATAGTAGGTAACAGAAAAAAAGGCACTAACCATGTACAGGCAAGATGGTTGCCGGACCACCACAGGGTCTCAGCAGCGTGATGCCCCAGCGTTGTAGCTCCTCCCTAACACGTAGTTTTAATTGGACTTTGAGTAAAAGACATACAAATTAAGACTCAACACCAGCTAAAACGTTTTTTAAGCAATTACAGCAATGGTTTTTTTAATCTTTTGGGGAAAAAAAGAAAAAAAAAAAAGATTTAAACTACAAATAATGAAAAACTATGACTGTTGTAAAGATCCCCATCAGTTTTAATGGTTTGTCCCAAGCCCTTTAATTGTCGCTTTTGCTGGACAGACTTGCTCTGTTAAAGAAAGTGGAAAAATAAAAAATCCACTTTCAATATGAACCGGAAATAAAACAGTTATGTTTTACCTTCGGCTCACATCTATGCGGCCATGCAGGCCGCGTTTTGCACGAGTACAAAAGCCCATTCATTTGAATGGACTCCCGTGCCTGTGACACGCAGGGGAAGAAGTCCCTGCACTTCCTTGGAAAACGCAGCCCGCACAGAAACCGAGGTTCCCAGTACGGTTGCGCTTTCCAGTGCGGGCGGCTTGCCATTAGAACTAATGGAACGCGCCCGCGGATCCGCATTTCTCTGTTAGGGTGGTGCGGCTGCACAGATTTTCGTGCGGATCCACAGCGGCTCCACCCGCACAGATGTGAACCTAGGGTTAGAGGGGACTCAGAAAAGCAAAAAGTGCTGTGTTAAAGCCCAACTGGACGTTCAGCTTAAATCAGCTAATTTTATACGAATGTGCAAATTATGTAAAATTTGTGTAGGGAAAAAAAATTACAGAACAATTTTTTTTTTTTAATTTCTTTACTAAATAATGTGCAGAACTAAGCCATCACAAAAATGATTTGAGAAGATTTAGGTAGAAAAAGGCCTGGGGAATCAGGTGATGAAAGTATAGGCGGCCATAGCTACAGAAATACAGATCTGTCTACTAAAAGAATCTTGAGCCATACAAAACACAATATATTTAGGAACAACAGACAAATCTTACTTTCTACATACAGCTTGCTTTGGTTTCTCATCGTACAACAGTTTGGGGTAAACTTTCCCCATATGGAGGGGCAACACTGCCCCGAATAAGACATCTCCCCTCATTGAAATGCCTGTAAGTTCAGGAGTTTCCAGTGTGCAGAAATGTCCATTGGAGTATGATGCTGGGACAAGGTAATGAAGGACGAGATGCCACCAGATTTGGTGGATGAAGGTCACCAACCTGAAACCAGAGTAAGAAGAGATGGTTATTGATCCTTGTTTACTGGTGCATCAGCTGTCCATGCCAGGAGCACAGTACAATGGAAGAGCAATTACCTGCGCTAAGGTCCCCATCACTCTTACCTTCCATCCAGGGGTGGACTGACCATTTGGAAACTCGGCACTGCCCGAGGGCCCGGGGTCAGTAGGGGGCCCCATGAGATGCCCCTGGTACCTTTTTCATAGGCTTTTTTGAGTTTGGGCAAGGACACAATGGCCCCATGATCCCCTATTGCACGGGGGCCCCATGAGGTGTCAGTCCGCCCCTGCTTCCATCTAACCCCAAACCTAATGGTGGCCATGCATGCTTCCATAAATGATCAATTTTTTTCCACTCAATCTTTTCCAATCGGAATAATCAATCTATAGCTGGCAACCTATTCAATCGATGCTCCACACATGGAGAAGTGGACTTTTGATAGTCAAGATATGATTGGGCCTTGCGATCCTAAATTACCAATCATAATCCAAACAAGATCATCTTCATGAACAAAATATCTCAGTGCTCTCAATTGATGCAAAACGATTGATAGTTTTCCACCCTGGAAGATCAGCTCAGTCTGATTGAAACTGGTCAACATTGATTCTAATTCAATTGGAAGGGAAGTTATGGATATTCAACTGTTTGCAGATTTAATCTCATTGTAGGAATTTTACATTGATCGGGTTAAAAACTGAAGCCTGTATGGACACCATTATACAGTTATGGCATGGTGATCAAATGGGTTTGTTTACAAACAAACTTTCTGGCTCAACCTATCATGCATGCATGCATGTAGAAGCACAGAACACTTGTGCATCCCCATGCGGGTAAATACGGCCCTTGATGGGTGTACATCCATGTGAACAAGACCTTAAGCTGAACTTTTGTTCTAATTTAAATATATTCCTTAATTGCCACTGAGGATATAAATCCATTTTGAGTGCACCAAATGCCTTTACAATGCCAGTCAAAAGTAGTAGTGACAACTTCACTGTGCTGTACATAGCCTGTGGAGACAGAGGAGCTATAGGAGAGACCCAGCAGACTCCGCCCACACAAAAACTACAGAAGGGGGCAGAGACAAGACTGGTCACCATGCTCAAGGAGAGGAGGGCCCTCTGTTTTCTCTTGTACCAAATTGTATTGTAACTGTAATGTCTCCCTTTATATTGTAAAGCGTTGTGCAAACTGTTGGCGCTATATAAATCCTGTATAATAATAATATATAAATCCTGTATAATAATATATATATAAATCCTGTATAATAATAATATATAAATCCTGTATAATAATAATATATAAATCCTGTATAATGATAATATATAAATCCTGTATAATAATAATAATAATAATAATATATAAATCCTGTATAATGATAATAATAATAATAATATATAAATCCTGTATAATAATAATAATAATAATAATATATAAAACCCAGCATAATAATAATAATAATAATATATAAATCCTGTATAATAATAATAATATATAAACCCTGCATAATAATAATAATAATAATAATAATAATAATAATATAAAATCCTGTATAATAATAATATATAAACCCAGCATAATAATAATAATAAAAATAATAATAATATATAAATCCTGTATAATAATAATATATAAATCCTGTATAATAATAATAATATATAAATCCTGTATAATGATAATAATAATATATAAATCCTGTATAATAATAATAATAATAATAATATATATAAACCCAGCATAATAATAATAAAAATAATAATAATATATAAATCCTGTATAATAATAATAATATATAAAATCCTGTATAATAATAATATATAAATCCTGTATAATAATAATAATAATAATAATATATAAAATCCCCACCCCCTTGCCGACCTCCTCTATTCCTCCTACCACTCCATCCCCCACAGCTTTCTCCTCCTGTACCACCATCCCCTCCCTCCTAGATTGTAAGCTCGAAAGAGCAGGGCCCTCGATCCTCTCATGTTTTGCATTGTATTGGTATTGTTCTGTCACATGTTCTGTCCCCCTTTGTAATGTACAGCGCTGAGCGAACCATTGGCGCTTTATAAATACTGTATAATAATAATAGTAATAATAATATATAAATCCCGTATAATAATAATAATAATAATAATATATAAATCCTGTATAATAATAATAATCATCATCAATGAAAATTGCTGAATGCAACTGTGGCTTTTTAACAGATAGCTTTGACTTATTGACCTAACAACATGCAACACATGGATCTTACCTCATTGTACTAAATCCCGGGTACATGTCACATCCGTGTCAACTCATATATATGACTGCACAGCTTCTACTGGCGGCAATCTAGACCTACCGGGACGGGTTATCAGCAAGCCTGTGGTACCACTGGGACCGCCTGTCGCTGGTCTCAGGACAGCAAACGCCACAAAAGGCAATTCCCTTTGTGCAGTTAATGATAGAAAATGAGATACCAGAGATATTCATTTAAAATGTGTCTGGAGGGGGACATTTTTTTGATGCAAGAGGGACCTAAATGGAAAGTCAACACAATCATTTACCTGAAACAAGTTTTGAAAGTCCTGTCTGTGATACTTTTTTTATTTGCACTAACATACAATTTGGAGGACAATTATGTGCCCTTCTTCAAGGTCCAGGCAGTACTACTTCACAAAGTTTTAGCAGAATGTTAAAAGAAATGTTAAAAGGGGATAAAAGAAAAAAACAAAATAAAGAAAAAAAAACACACACAAACAAATGTACACAGCAATGGTTATAAAACTAGGATTAGACTAGAGATAAGACACAGCAAAAACAAAGACTGGGGGGGACAACTCTCGGGCAGAAGAAGAAGGAATAGAATATGTAGAAGAAGAAGAAATAGAATATGAATAAAAAGAAGAAATAGAAGAAATAGAATAAGAAGAAGAGGAAGAAATACAATATGAAGAAGATGAAGAAGAAGAAGAAGAAGAAGAAGAAGAAAAAAATTTGTAACATTGTATCTATTTGTATCCATTTCGGATGCAGATGTTTCTATTCGGATATAAATAGATACAATGTTGCTATACTTTTAAATGTCAAATATAATATCGGACTGAAATTCTTTTTCTTCTTCTTCATATTCTATCTCTTCTTCTGAGGCAGGTGCGGGACCGGACCCGCTCCACGAAAAGGTAAGTTGTAAAGCACTCCGATGATCCCCGCAGGATGGATCGGATCTGCGGATTGGGGAGCAAAATGGACTCCGATCCATTATGCTCAATTTGCAGATCCGAACCATCCTGCGGGGATCATCGGCATGCAACCTAAAGGGGGTGACGCCGGACTCGCTCCATGAAAAGGTAAGTTGTAAAGAAAGCCGACGATCCCCGCAGGATGGATCGGATCTGCAGATTGGGGAGCATAATGGATCAGAGTCCAATCCATTATGCTCAATCCACAGATCCGATCCATCCTGCGGGGATCGTCGGCATGCAACCTATACGGGGTGACACCGGACCCGCTCCAGGAAAAGGTAAGTTGTAAAGAAAGCCGACGATCCCCGCAGGATGGATCGGATCTGCAGATTGGGGAGCATAATGGACCGGAGTCCGATCCATTATGCTCAATCCACAGATCCGATCCATCCTGCGGGGATCGTCGGCATGCAACCTATATGGGGTGACACCGGACTCGCTCCATTAAAAGGTAAGTTGTAAGGCAAGCCGACTATCCCCGCAGGATGGATCGGATCTGCAGATTGGGGAGCATAATGGATCAGAGTCCGATCCAATATGCTCAATCCGCAGATCCGATCCATTCTGTGGGGATCGTCAAAGGGGGTGTCACCAAGTGTTATCGCACCAACTGTAGGGACGCCCCTGACCACAGATGTGCAGAAGTCATGTTCTTTATGTTCCTTGATGGTATGTCTGTGCAAATTCATCCTTGTTCACAACTTCTATCCTGTTTGGCCAAAGTAAGATCCTTTGCTACATTTTCTGCACTGGATAAGTTATTGTTGGAATCCACACTAGTTTTAGGGTTTCTATTTATTACACAGAGGTGTGCCCCGTCCATATGTAGCTGTATGTCAGGAACTGCTGCTGCAGGAAAATCAGCTGTAGTGGAATTGCACCGTGGAAGCCATTGGCCTTATAGGTGGGTGTCATTCATTGCCAACGAGATGAAGATCACAGCTGGCCGCAGATGTGCGTTATTTTGGCAAGGACTTCTAGGAGGATTTGTCATGACATATTCTGTGAACCTGACTTTTTACCAGGGAGACAAGTGTGATAATAACAAATAAAAAACAACTGGAAACTTCCAATATACAGTATTACCCTAGGTTCACACCTAAGCATTTTCTGCAGCGTTTTGCAGAAATGCAGTAAGGTCCCTTTAACATGATTTCCTATGGGACACGTTCACATCTCCACGTTTTCACCCGGTGCATTTTTTGGAAAGGATCAGGGACTTTTTTAATGCAAAAACTTGCGTTTTTGGTTCTATAGACTTCAATGGAAACGCCGCAGAAAAGCATGTATTGCGTTTTTACTGCATTTTAAATTTGCCTATGTAAGCCGTGTACCGGGGTGGGCTCCCCAGGATACAGTGAAGTCACGAACGAGGAAAGCAACCCCAACACCAGCTTTTGCCACAACAGAATTTTACTTAGATGTGGTAAATAAACACAACCCCAAATGCTGGGAACGTACAATAAATTTACATACACCCAGCCCAAAGGCTGAGACCCTTGTGCTGCACAGCACGGCGCCTTCTGATGGATGAAGGTAGAAGGTGTAGTAATTTACCTACTGGCGGGCACAACTAAACTGCCACACCTTACCTGTTATTACCCTAAATGTGCAGGAATCAGTGTATGGGTGTATGGTATGGGCTAGTCTGCGGTGCAGCACAACAGCTTACAATCTTACACAAATCTACAGTATTCCCCCTCCCATAACTGGTCCTGTAGCACGTGCCTGAGTATTCCTTCTCAGCAAAACGCCAGTCTGGCTTGAGTTTGTAGGATTTTATCAGCTCTCCAATGTGAAATGTCACTTTAATTTGTGGAGTCCTTCCAATGATCAGTAACAACACTTGTGGCCTGACACAGAGACCCTAACTAACTATAGGCCTGGACTCAGTCTCAAGGCGCCAACACTTAAATGAGGGGCGTGCACGATCTTACCGACCCGGGTCTTCTTTGCATCCGCTGGTGACTCTGAACAGAACAAATGTCTCTCCAACAATCATGCGGTCTCGCCGTGTATGTTGCTTAGTTCCTCTGCTCTCATCAGCCTTCCTGGCAGCATTCTCATCAGCATTCCTGGCAGCAATCTCATCAGCATCCTGGCAGCAATCTCATCAGTATCCTGGTTACTGAAGGGCGCTTTCACACCTAGATGTCATCAGATTCTCATCTCATACATCCCCTTATTCAACATACTCCAAAACATGGCTTCTCTCTCTCCTTCCTGTTCTCTCCAACCCTGAGTGCAAAACCCCACCTCTTCATGAATATACAAATATCTATGCAGTCTGAGGCTGTGTTAGAAAAACAGTGACATCTTGTGGCTAAACCGCAGAATGTCAGTCAAAACATTAATTTACTTCCACACAAACAGTGTTCAAACAATGAGAGCTGTTTCCCCATCTCACACCTAGCAACAAGAAAAATTTTAAAAATCCCTGCAAAATGTATCAAAAACGCAGAAAAAATGCAGGGGCAAAAATGCAAAACGCAATGCAGAAATGGCTCAAATGCAACCTGCATAGGTGTGAAGCTGGCCTTAAGGCCTTGCTGCCCATGAAACGCATACGTGTGGTGCAAAAGAGATTAAGCTTTAAAGCCAAAAAAGCTGAGAGTGCTCTCATTACATAGTCTCAACAAAATGAGAGATCTGGCAAAAACAGCTAATGATTGGGTGGCGGCGGACCAGCTCCTTATCAGGTCACCACTGTGACAGCCAATCACAGTATTCATATGATCGGCCGCTCCTTCTTACCCTCGGGCACACAGAGCCTGTTAAAGTGACACTGGGGCTGGGCACCATCTCATCCACATTTCTAAGTGCCAGCAGCTCACTGATTACTGGTGATGAGTGAAACTGCTTGTGTTCAGTTTAGTGGTGCACCAAAATAAAAATTCTGGTGCCAAAACCGAAAATGAATATTCAAAATGTACTTGGCCGAAAGCTGAAACTGAAATGCGCAGTTTTTAAAAATGAATATATCTTTTTTGGAAAAAAATACACTTTGATTTAAAAAAAAAAAAAACAATATATACCCCATTTTTTTTTGTAAAATATGAAAGCGGATGTTACGGCGAGTAAATAGATACCCAACATATTACGCTTTAAAATTGTGCAAGCTTGTGGAATGGCGTGAAACTGCAGTACTTAACCACTTCCAGACCGGACACTTTTACCCCCTTCCTGACCAGAGCAATTTTCAGCTTTCAGCGCTATCACACTTTGAATGACAATTGCGCGGTCATGCAACACTGTACCCAAATTAATTTTTTTGAGACAGATAAAGCTTTATTTTGGTGGTATTTATTCACCGCTGGGATTTTTATTTTTTTTGCTATATAAATGAAAAAGTCCAAAAATTTTGAACAAAAGTGTTTTTTTTATAAAAAAATTTGCAAATTAATAATATTTCATCATAAATCTTTGCCAAAATGTATTCAATTATCTTTTTAGAAAAAAAAAAAAATTCGTTTATAACCAAAAATTATAATTTTTAAACATTTTTTTTTACATTTTTATTTTATTTTTTTATAATATTTTTTATTTTATTTTTTTTTTTTACATACTGTCACCCTAGCAGTACAGTGTCACCATGGTGACACTGTACTACTTGTGGGGGGTGATGAAGATTTTTTTTTTTTTTTTTTTTACTGATTGCTTTTACACCCATATAGGATGTAAAAATAGCAATCATTTCTCTTTCTCTCTGTTACTACTTTGCATGCATTCCTGCACTCATTGAGAAGTACTGTGTGAGCTGTGATTGATCACAGCTTGTCACATGGTACAAGGCTGTTGTGAATAGCCTTGTACCATGTGACCTCTGTGATCATTCACAGATTTCACACGTAGTAAGCAATGATGTCACAAGTGACATCTTGCTTACTACTTTGCATGTGATCACTGATTGGCCAATCAGTGATCACATGATCGGGACCTCGTACAGAGGTCCCGTCTGACGATCGGTGTTTCACTGTGTCCGGAGGACACAGCGGGCACCGGATCGCGGTGCTGCTGCGCGGCTCCCAGTATAGGGAGCGCGCACAAGCAGGGTGCGGGGAGGCCGTTCATAAACGGCCACCCGACCCTTTACTGCCACCGTCCGGCCGTTTATATGCAAATCGGCACGGTCGGGAAGTGGTTAAAAAACAGTCTCCATGGGTGATGCTTTAAACATTTCTACAGCCATTGTTAACAGTGTAACGCTACAGAGGAGGTCTAGTGTCTAGAATTATTGCTCTTACTCCGACATTTGTGGTGATACCTCACGTGTGTGGTTTAATTGAACACCCATTTACACTATGTGGGCGTGGCCTATGTCTGCGTTCACCACTATGTGCGAGCACGGGGGGACGGGGGCACTTTAAACTTTTTTTTTTTAAATGTATTTAATTTTTTTTTTGCACTGTTTCTTTTTAAAAAAAATGTAATCACTTTTATTCTTATCACAAGAAATGCATGCATCCCCTGTGATAGAAATAATTAGTGACAGGTCCTCTTTATGGAGAGCATGGGGTCAATAAGACCCCACATCTCTCCTCTGCAATGTAAAGCATTGGATCAAAAAAAAGCATTGAGCTGGTGCTTTAACAAAAACAAAAATGGCTGGAATGGGAAGTCACATTGTTCCAGTCCTCCAAGGGCATAGAGATGTGTAGCGGCCATTTTTCCTTCACTCATCTCTATGCCCAGAGCCTTGATGGATGGTCTCTCAGGTAAGGCTGAACTACCGAGCGGCGGCCGGTGGCGGCAGCGGCTGGCGGAGAGGGGTGGAAGCGAGGGGCGGGTTTTTTTCAGCACCTCCGTCAGTGCTTTTTTTTTTTTTTTCACTCAAAGGAGTGTTTTCGGCTGAAACATTTCGGCCACCGAAATTTCAGTGCATCCCTAGTTCAGTTTATTGTTATATTCAGCAAACACGCCTAAAGGTCTGAAAAGTGCGAACATTAATGCAAACCCTATTGAAGTCGATGGAAGGCAAATCTTCAAAATCAATTATTTCCATTTTAAGGCTAATAGTCAAGAGACTCACAAACAAAGGGTATGGATAGCTGGGCTCATTAACCTGTGAGGCCACTGGATGTGCGATCTAAACTGTAAATGGCTGTGGTTACATATAGAGTACTACCCTGTGTATCGGGAGTGAACCAAGACTTCCAGTCTCATACCTGGAACACAGTATTATTATTATACAGTATTTATAAAGCGCCAATAGTTCGCTCAGCGCTGTACATTACAAAGGGGGACAGAACATGTGACAGAACAATACCAATACAATGCAAAACATGAGGGGATCGAGGGCCCTGCTCTTTCGAGCTTACAATCTAGGAGGGAGGGGATGGTGGCACAGGAGGAGATAGCTGTGGGGGATGGAGTGGTAGGAAGAGTGGAGGAGCTCGGCAAGTTAGCAGGGGGTGGGGTAGGCTTCCCTGAAGAGATGGGTTTTCAGGGTGCACCTAAAGGAGAAGAGAGCAGGTGATAATCTGATTGGTTGGGGCAGGGAGTTCCAGAGGAAGGGTGACACCCTGGAGAAGTCCTGGAGGCGAGCATGGGAGGAGGAGACCAGGGAACTAGAGAGAGGGAGGTCTTGTGAGGAGCGGAGTGTGCGTGCTGTGTGGTACTTGGATATTAGGTCAGTGATGTAGTTCGGGGCAGTATGGTGGACAGCTTTGTACATCAGTGTTAGGATTTTGAATTTGATCCGTTGCGCAATCGGAAGCCAGTGGAGGGATTGGCAGAGGGGGTGGCGGAGACGGAGCGGTTGGAAAGGTGAATGAGTCTGGCAGCCGTATTCAGGATGGACTGAAGCGGGGATAGCCAGCGGTGAGGCAGGCCAGTGAGGAGGGAGTTGCAGTAGTCGAGGCGTGATATGATGAGGGAGTGGATGAGCTGTTTAGTGGTTTCTGGGGTTAGGAACGTGTGGATTTTGGCAATGTTGCAGAGGTGGAGTCTGCACGAGTTTGTTAAAGATTGGACTTGGGGCTGGAAGGATAGGTTGGAGTCCAGAATGACACCAAGTACTCTGGCCTGCGGGGCGGGTTTGATGGTGGCGTTGTTGGACATGATGGAGAAGTCAATGGGGGGTGGGGTCCGGGCTGGGGGGAAGACAAGAAACTCGGTCTTGGAGAGGTTCAGTTTAAGGAAGTGGAGCGACATCCAGTCTGATATGTTGCTCAGTAGGTGTGTGATTCGGGCAGAGACTGAGGGGGTGAGGTGGGGGGTTGAGAGATAGATTTGTGTGTCGTCGGCATATAGGTGGTATAGTTGAAGCCGTGAGAGTGTATGAGTTGGGCAAGGGAAGAGGTGTAGATGGAGAAGAGAAGGGGCCCGAGGAAGGAGCCTTGAGGGACCCCAACAGAGATTGGGAGTGAGGGGGAGGTGGGTAGCATTATAGGTAACGCTGAAAGAGCGTTGTGACAGGTAGGATGAGAGCCAGGAGAGAGCAGAATCTCTGAGGCCGAGGGAGTGTAGCTTTTTGAGGAGGAGGGGGTGGTCGACTGTGTCGAAGGCCGCAGAGAGGTCAAGGAGTAGGAGCACTGACTTAGCTTTGGCAGTTAGCAGGTCATTGGAGAGTTTGAGTAAGGCAGTTTCGGTGGAGTGTAGAGCACAGGTGTCAACCTGGCGGCCCTCCAGCTGTTGCCAAACTACAAGTCCCATGAGACATTGCAAGATTGACAGTTACAAGCATGACTCCCAAAGGCAGTGGAATGATGGGACTTGTAGTTTCTCAACAGCTGGAGGGCCGCCAGTTTGACACCCCTGCATTAGAGTCTGTCACAGTGGCGCTCAGCCATTCAGAGTAAGCCATGTGTTCCATCAATGAATACAAAGCTTCCTTTGATTAGTTGAGTCAGAGGTTGTGACATCATCAGCCCGCCTCTCTGACTCAGCCAGTCAGATGAAGCTTTGTATTTATTGACAGAACACATGGCTTACTTTTAATGGCTGAGCTCCACTGTGATAGACTGTGTTCCAGGTATGAGATTGGAAGTCTCAGCTCACACCCAGAATGCTGCAGCTATATACTTACATCACACAGGAGGGACATCGTTTGTTTGGGTCAAGCTGGCCCGAGCGAACTATGTCAAGTATATCAAAAAGGTGGAGATCAGCTTTAAGGAGGCACTACATACTACCCAGCTACATTTTTTTTCTTGGTTTGGCTCCTGTATGTAAATGAAAAAACAGATACTTAGTAGTTTATGGAGTCCAGTGTTATCCTCTTCCAGCAAAGTTCTTCATCGGGGTTCCCTCATTGGCATCTTTGATTGATTTCCTGTGCATGACATTCCATGGGTCTCTTCCATTTTTCAGGACCTAACAAACTTGCAGCATGTCTATACATACAGTTGCAAGAAAAAGTATGTGAACCCCTTGGGATTACGTGGAGTTTTGCATGAATTGGGCATAAAATGTGCTCTGAACGTCATCTAAGTCACAACAATAGAAGAACACAGTCTGTGGAACATAATACTACACAAACATTAGATGTTGCCATGGTTTAATTGCACATAACATGTAAACATTCACAATGCAGGGAGGAAAAATTATGTGAGGCCCTAGCTTAATGATTTCTCCCAGAGCTAATTGGAGCCAGGAGTGAGCCAACCTTGACTCCAATCAGTGTGATGATATTGGATGTGTTGCTGACAGCTGTCCTGCCCTTAAAAAACACACACCTGTTTTGGGTTTACTGGTTTCAAGAAGCACTGTCTGATGTGAACCATGCCTCGCAGAAAAGAGCTCTCAGAAGACCTACGATCAAGAATTGTTGACTTGCATGAAGCTGGAAAGGGTTACAAAAGTATCTCCAAAAGCCTTGATGTTCATGGGTCCACAGTAAGACAGACTGTCTACAAATGGAGAAAGTTTAGCACTGTTGCTACTCTCCCTAGGCGTGGTCGTCCTGTAAAAATGACTGCAAGAGCACAGCGCAGAATGCTGCATGAGGTAAAGAAGAATCCCAGAGTGTCAGCTAAAGACCTACAGAAATCTCTGGCACATGCTAACATTTTTGTTGACACATCTACAATAAGGAAAACATTAAACAAGAATGGAGTACATGGGAGGACACCACGGAGGAATCCATTGCTGTCCAAAAAGAATATTGCAGCACGTTTGAAGTTTGCAAAAGAGCACCTGGATGTTTCACAGCACTACTGGCAAAATATACTGTGGACAGATGAAACCAAGATTGAGTTGTTTGGGAAGAACACACAACACTATGTGTGGAGAAAAAAGGCACAGCACACCAACATCAACACCTCATCCCCACTGTAAAACATGGCGGAGGGAGCATCATGGTTTGGGGCTGCTTTGCTGCCTCAGGGCCTGGACGGATTGTTGTCATTGATGGGAAAATGAATTCCAGAGTTTATCAAGACATTTTGCAGGAAAACGTACGACCATCTGTCCGCCAACTGAAGCTCCGCAGAGGATGGGTGATGCAACAGGACAATGACCCAAAGCATACATGTAATTCAACAAAACAATGGCTGCAACAGCACAGAATACACCTTCTGGAGTGGCCCAGTCAGAGTCCTGACCTCAACCCGATTGAAATGCTGTGGCATGACCTTAAGAGAGCGATTCAAACCAGACATCCCAAGAATATTGCTACACTGAAACAGTTTTGTGAAGAGGAGTGGTCCAAAATTACTCCAGATCGTTGTGCAGGTCTGATCTGCAACTACAGGAAACGTTTGGTTGAGGTTATTGCTGCCAAAGGAGGGTCCAGCAGTTATTAAGTCCAAAGGTTCACAGACTTTTTCCTCCCTGTACTGTGAATGTTTACATGTTATGTGCAATTAAACCATGGCAACATCTAATGTTTGTGTAGTATTATGTTCAGCAGACTGTGTTCTTCTATTGTTGTGACTTAGATAACGTTCAGAGTACATTTTATGCCCAATTCATGCAAAACTCCACGTAATCCCAAGGGGTTCACATACTTTTTCTTGCAACTGTATGTGATGGGATAGTCAGGGCCTGGACTGAGCGAAGATAAAGGGGAGGGCCAGCATGACTGGGGCTTACAGACGTGGCAGAGATCGGAATTGGGTGGGAGTATATTCAGGAGGTAGGGGTGATTACTTACCTGATTGAAGTATTCGAGCTTGAGGGTGGTCTTGCCAGGATGAGGAGAGGGGTTGGGACTTGTTGGAGGTCAGGCGGAGCTTGTGGCAGCACGGGTGTGGGGAGTATATTCAGGAGGTAGGGATGATTACTCACTTGACTTAAGTATTTGAGCTTGAGGGTGGTCTTGCCAGGATGAGGAGAGGGGTTGGGACTTGTCGGAGGTCAGTCGGAGCTTGTGGCAGCACGGGTGTGGAAGTATATTCAGGAGGTAGGGGTGGTTACTCACCTGATTGGAGTATTCAAGCTTGAAAGTGGTCTTGCCAGGATGAGGAGAGGGGTTGGGACTTGTCAGAGGTCAGTCGGAGCTTGTGCCAGCACGGGTGTGGTTTCTCCCACCCTCCCTCTTTGGAGCTGTTTCTTTGTTTTGTTTGTTTTGGTTATTGGTTTTGTCCTTTGTATTTGTCCTGTTGTTTATTTTGTGTGGGTTCCTTGATTTTGTTTTCTTTTCCTGATCAGTATTTTGTGTCCTGATATGTTTGTCTGATTTTTTTTTGTCATGGCAGCCGGCAGGGGTCGCTGGGTCTTTGAAGGTGGTGCTGGAGTGACAATTTGGCCCATCGTAGGTATGGGTGTCCCTTCCCAATTATAAGGTCACATTGGTAATGTGGGAGTTCATTGGCTGTATCTGGGACTACATAGCTGTAGTATTGTTCCCGAGGCGGTGTAGTAGCGGCTGGGGGCCTTTTCGTTGGGCATCAGATACAGCCGAGTTATTGATGTGAGTAACAGTGCCTTCCAAGACCTTGGACCCAGTTGGGATAAGCAATTGTCCTACTGATTGGTTGTATAAGGACACTTGATTATCATTTCTCCTTTCAGGCTATATTTGGTCTAATAAATTCTTTGAACTACCCCAAGGTATGTCAGTAAGTGCAGGGTGATTGAGGTGTGTCATCTTCAGGTGTGCAAAGAAGGGGATCTCCTGGCTGGCATCTGAAAGGGGCTGAGGGTGCATCATTGGCCACCAGTGTCCTAGCAAGCAACGGGGGGGGGTGGATGCATGGCCCTGAGCACAAAGCTGTCACATTTAGAGGTGGTAATAATACTGTCTTTAAATGTCATGCTTCCTGCATCCACTGGAGGTTCACTTCATTGGGCAGGTGGCCATGCTATTTAGTTTGCCCAAACAAAGTTGACAGCAAACCTTGTGTCTCCATGAACTCAGACCTCATCCTTTATGATTACCAAACTGGACTCAACTCGCAGAAGACATTCCGACATTTAGGTCCCATGTACACGGGACACTTCTGAACGATGGAAACTGACTGCTGGAAAACATAGATTAAAAAATGTCTGTTTTGCCGCATTTGCATAACGAGTTTATGCGCGTTTAGAAGAGTCTTTTAAAGATAAGCACAGGAGAATCTCCCAAATGCCCAGAATGCACTGAAAAGTGGTAAATTATTAACTATTTCAGACTGTTTCAGAGAAATACAGAAAGTAGAAGCAGAGACAGCAGTATATGTTAAGATTAGCTTAGGTGTGAGTTGCTCATTAACATTTCTTTAGTTTCCAAGGGTGGGAAAGGTGTCTGGTGGAGGGAGTCATTAAGGTCACCTGGCAAGGGGTCTTCATGAGGAATTTGAGGTGTGAATGGTCATTCACATTTTTTTTCCAAGGGTGTTTCCAAGGGTGGGAAAGGTGTCTGGTGGAGGGAGTCATTAAGGCCAACTGGCAGGGGGTCTTCAAGAGGAATTTGAGGTGTGAATGGTCATTACCATATCTTTTGTTTCCAAGGATGGGAGAGGTCTGAGGTGTGAATGGTCATTAACATATCTTTTGTTTCCAAGGGTGAGAGAGGTCTGAGGTGTGAATGGTCATTACCATATCTTTTGTTTCCAAGGGTGGGAGAGGTCTGAGGTGTGAATGGTCATTACCATATCTTTTGTTTCCAAGGGTGGGAGAGGTCTGAGGTGTGAATTGGTCATTACAATGTGGGACAAGCTTGGTAGGAACATCCTGTGTTCAGTGTTTTGTCCATCTGAGTACCTTGAAAACACTTTTCATGCATTTTTCATGATGAAAAAAGGCTCTGGGCAGCATAGGGAACTGAAAGAGTTAAAAAAATGTTTGAAATGCAAATGCTTGTAAACGCAATTTGCCACGTTTACAAGCATTTTGCGTTTGAAACGATGATAAAATCAACTGCTGAACGCAAGTTATCTGCATTCAAAAAAAAGGACTGTAAACTCAACTGCCTGTAAACCACTGTAAAGGACGATGTGTACACGGACACATAGGACAACATTAGGGGGAGTTCAGGGGCTGCTGAAAAAAACGCTGAACAGCTCCTAAATGTGAGTTTATCAGCTGCAGTGTACATGGGCCCTTATATTATATATATATTTTTGCAACCATCAAATTTAAACTGTGTTTATAATTTTTTATTGTGCTGTAGAAGAAGTTAAGTGATGGTGGGGTAATAGTACCCTTGATATTAGCTCCATAGTTTATGATTGGTCTGGACATGGTGGGTGCTGGCGACAATGTTGCCATTTTACTCTAATTGGTGAAGAGTTTCTGTAATCTTTATTATTGTTTGATAGTTGTTCCATTTTTCTGCATCATTTCATGAAATCATTTCGCATTCATATCACATCAGCCTATGGTTAACCGTCTGTGACCGCTTCCTCTTTGGTAAAGTATAGCCAAGTATGACAAAAAATGAAGTGGTAATGAAGTGTTACTGAGGCTGGGGAAGTGATTCCACTCACAATGTGGTTAGCCTAATATTTATGCACATTACTGTAGATATGGTTTAGATTTCAGCATTTGTGTGGTTGGTACATCCTGCTCAAAATATAATACATTATCTATGTATATTAACCCCTTCGTGCCTAAGGGTAAAACAAATCGAAATGCCTAAGCACAATTCTGCAATGTTGACATGTGATAGTAAAACCGTCCATATCATCACAACTACTTCGTACATCCAGGTGGATTATACCGCGTTTTTTTCAGGACAAATTGGGTTTTCATTTGGTGGTAAATGGTAATGAATATCTCCTGATTTTTTTTATTATCAAAGGAAAACTGGCCCAAAATAGTAAAAACAAATAATGTTTTTAATTTAGCTGTGTTTCTTGTTACTGCCATAACCTACCACCAAAGAACAACCCAAAATACATTCTCCAGCTCTTGACGATCGCAGCGATACCATATATTGTATGTGTATGTTATTTGTACCCGTAGTACAGCCCAGAAACAATAGTGCGCATTTTGTTTTGTTTTTTTTGTTTATTTACCTAAAACACACTGACACCAAATTTCTTTTTTTTAAATTCTGACCTTTGACACACATCCTGGCACTGAACTAGATCAAACCTTGATCTAGGTATTTTTTCCAGTGGGGGAGCAATGTATACAGTGGGGGAGCAGCATATACAGTAGGAAAGCAGTGTATACTGTGAGGGAGCAGCGTATACAGTGGGGGAGCAGTGTATACAGTGAGGGAGCAGCGTATACAGTGGGGGAGCAGTGTATACAGTGAGGGAGCAGCGTATACAGTGGGGGAGCAGCGTATACAGTGAGGGAGCAGCGTATACAGTGGGGGAGCAGCGTATACAGTGAGGGAGCAGCGTATACAGTGGGGGAGCAGTGTATACTGTGAGGGAGCAGCGTATAAAGTGAGGGAGCAGCATATACAGTAGGAAAGCAGTGTATACAGTGGGGGAGCAGCGTACACAGTGAGGGAGCAGTGTATACAGTGGGGGGAGCAGCGTATAAAGTGAGGGAGCAGCGTATACAGTAAGGGAGCAGTGTATACAGTGGGGGGGCAGCATATACAGTAGGAAAGCAGTGTATACTGTGAGGGAGCAGCGTATACAGTGGGGGAGCAGCGTATACAGTGGGGGGAGCAGTGTATACTGTGAGGGAGCAGCGTATAAAGTGAGGGAGCAGCATATACAGTAGGAAAGCAGTGTATACAGTGGGGGAGCAGCGTACACAGTGAGGGAGCAGTGTATACAGTGGGGGAGCAGCGTATAAAGTGAGGGAGCAGCGTATACAGTAAGGGAGCAGTGTATACAGTGGGGGGGCAGCATATACAGTAGGAAAGCAGTGTATACTGTGAGGGAGCAGCGTATACAGTGGGGGAGCAGCGTATACAGTGAGGGAGCAGTGTATACAGTGGGGGAGCAGTGTATACAGTGGGGGGGGCAGGTATACTGTGAGGGAGCAGTGTATACAGTGGGGGAGCAGCGTATACAGTGAGGGAGCAGTGTATACAGTGGGGGAGCAGCGTATACAGTGAGGGAGCAGTGTATACAGTGGGGGAGCAGTGTATACAGTGGGGGGGGCAGCGTATACAGTGAGGGAGCAGTGTATACAGTAGGGGAGCAGCGTATACTGTGAGGGAGCAGTGTATACAGTGGGGGAGCAGCGTATACAGTGGGGGGGGCAGCGTATACAGTGAGGGAGCGTATACAGTAGGGGAGCAGCGTATACTGTGAGGGAGCAGTGTATACAGTGGGGGAGCAGTGTATACAGTGGGGGGGCAGCGTATACTGTGAGGGAGCAGTGTATACAGTGGGGGAGCAGCATATACAGTAGGAAAGCAGCGTATACAGTGGGGGAGCAGTGTATACAGTGGGGGAGCAGCATATACAGTAGGAAAGCAGCGTATACAGTGGGGGAGCAGTGTATACAGTGGGGGAGCAGTGTATACAGTGGGGGAGCAGCGTATAAGTAAGGGAGGAGTGTATACAGTGGGGGAGCAGTGTATACAGTGGGGAGCAGTGTATACAGTGGGGGAGCAGCGTATACAGTGGGGGAGCAGCGTATACAAGTAAGGGGGAGCAGTGTATACAGTGGGGGCAGCGTAGCAGTGTATACAGTAGGGGGAGCAGTGTATACAGTGGGGGAGCAGCGTATACAGTAGGGGAGCAGTGTATACAGTGAGGGAGCAACCTATACAGTGAAGGAGAAGCGTATACAGTAGGGGAGCAGCGTATACAGTGAGGGAGCAGCGTATACAGAGGGGGAGCAGCGTATACAGAGGGGGAGCAATATATACAGAGGGGGAGCAGCGTGAGGGGGAGCAGTGTATACAGTGGGGGAGCAGTGTATACAGTGGGGGGGCAGCGTATACTGTGAGGGAGCAGCGTATACAGTGGGGGAGCAGCATATACAGTAGGAAAGCAGCGTATACAGTGGGGGAGCAGTGTATACAGTGGGGGAGCAGCGAATACAGTGAGGGAGCAGTGTATACAGTGGGGGAGCAGCATATACAGTAGGAAAGCAGCGTATACAGTGAGGGAGCAGCGTATACAGTGAGGAGCAGTGTATACAGTGGGGGAGCAGCGTATACAGTGAGGGAGCAGTGTATACAGTAGGGGAGCAGCGTATACAGTGGGGGAGCAGCGTATAAAGTAAGGGAGCAGTGTATACAGTGGGGTAGCAGTGTATACAGTAGGGGAGCAGCGTGTATACAGTGGGGGAGCAGCGTATACAGTAGGGGAGCAGTGTATACAGTGGGGAGCAGCGTATACAGTAGGGGAGCAGTGTATACAGTGAGGGAGCAGTGTATACAGTGAGGGAGCAACCTATACAGTGAAGGAGAAGCGTATACAGTGAGGGAGCAGCGTATACAGAGGGGGAGCAGCGTATACAGAGGGGGAGCAATATATACAGAGGGGGAGCAGCGTATACAATGGGGGAGCAGTGTATACAGTGGGGGAGCAGCGTATACAGTGGGGGAGCAGCGTATACAGTGGGGGAGCAGTGTATACAGAGGGCGAGCAGGATTTGTGTTGGGAGGGGGATTGGGGGGAAATGGATTTGTGAGGGATTGGAGGGAAATGGATTTGGGGGACAGGTTATGTGTTGGCAAGAGGGATTGGAGGGAAATGGATTTGGGGGGGATTGGAGGGAAATGGATTTTGGGGGAGAAGATTTGTGTTGGGAGGGGGGATTGGGGGGAAATGGATTTGGGGGGGATTTGAGGGAAATGGATTTGAGGGGGATTGAGGGAAATGGATTTGGGGGGAGAGGATTTGTTTTGGAATGGGGGATTGGGGGGAATTGAATTGGGGGAGTAGAGGGAAATTGATTTGGGTGGGGATGATTTCTGTTGGGAGGGGGGGGATTGGGGGGAATGGATTTAGGGGTAGAAGATTTGTGTCGGGAGGGGGGATTGGGGGGGGGGTGAATTTGGGGGGAAAGGATTTGTGTTTGGAGGGGGGATTGGGGGGATTGATTTGGGGGAGAGGATTTGTTTAGGAAGTGGGGATTGGGGATAATGGATTTGGGGGGAGAGAATTTGTGTTGGGAGGGGAGTTTGGGGGAAATGGATTTGGGGGGAGAAAATTTGTGTTGGGAGAGGGTATTGGAGGGTGGATTTGGGGGGGAGAGGATTTGAGTTGGGAGGGGGTATTGAGGAGAAATGGAATGGGAGGAGAGGATTTGTGTTTGGAGGGGGGATTGGTGGGAATGAATTTGGGGGGAGAGGATTTATGTTGAGAAGGGGGGTAGGCGGATGGATTTTAGGGGAAAGGATTTGTATTGGGAGGGGGGATGGGGGGATGGATTTGAGGGGGAAGGATTTGTGTTGGGAGGGGGGATTGGGGGGAATGGATTTAGGGTGATAGGATTGTGTTGGGAGGGGGTATTGGGGGAGTGGATTTGGAGGGGAGAAGATTTGTGTTGAGATGGGGGATTGGGGGGTGAATTTGGGGGTGAGGATTTGTGTTGGGAGGGGGTATTGGGGGGGAGAGGATTTGTGATGGGAGGGGGTATTGGGGGGTGGATTTAGGGGGAGAGGATTTGAGCTGGGAGGGAGGATTTGGAGGGGGAGGGGAGGTTTTGTGCAGATGGATGGATTTTTTGGAGGGGGAATTTTTGCTCATTATTGTGAAAATAGATAAAGTTTAGGAGGGATGTAGTATTTCTGCCTCTGACCATGGACTATCCCTTCTAGGCATTTACATCCCGCCCACCGACCCTTTCTTGTAATCTTCTATATACATTGAGAACACAGGGCTTATTTTCTGAGAAAATCAGAAGGTCAACATTTGGATTAAAAGGCAAAAGCATAAACCCCGGGAGTACTGGCTCTGTCACACCTTTGACACATGGGCCTATGTATTTTGTTATGTGGTGTTGAGACTTTCTGTCTGGGGAGCTGTACAACCTTTTTATTGGTTTTTCCTGTTCCATATTGTAATACTCTGTGACACAAGATGACTTCAGTCTTCTGGGTGGAATCATTACGGGGCAGAAGGAAATAACTATGGAGCACAGCAACAGAGAGGAGGTGAGTGCTGCAATCAGAGCTTTTGGGGGTTTTTTTGTTTTTTTTTGTAAACCCCTCTTGGGGCACCATTCTTGAAATGAAATGAACTAATTTGGGTATTAAAGAAATATTTCCAGCAATGTTAAATAAATCAAAATGTGTTATCTAATTTTGTAAACCAAAAATGTAAAAATATTCCAGGCTGTGGTCTCACTGATATTAAAATGTATTGTAAACATAAAATATTAAATACTACCTGTATAGAACATACAGAAACAAAATATCATGAACCATATAATGCCCAATAATAGTCATTTAATACATGAAATTAAATTTTTTACATTTCACCTAAAGGTACAAAATTGTACATATGTTCCAGGAAGAATGATTATTTGGCCATTTTTAGTTTTCATGGCCTGTTATCTATGTTCTATTTCCAGCCTCTGTCTTTGCCCATGAGATGCTCTTTGGAATTCATCTCTGGTCGAAACAGGATGATGAAACATTTAGGAAGAAACATACAGATCACTAGAGCCCAGCTTGATGACTGGATTGCAAAGATTTCCATGGCTACGCTGTACTTTCCTTTTGAGCTGAGAGAGGCCGGGATGTAGGAAATCCAGACACTTAAGAAGGCCAACATGCTGAAGGTGATAAACTTGGCCTCGTTGAAGTTGTCGGGGAGTCTTCTGGCCAAGAACGCAACCACAAAACTGATGGAGGCCAAGAGGCCGAGATATCCCAGCATGCTCCAAAAGGCAGTGGGTGAGTTCTCATTACATTCAACAACAATGATTTCAGGTTGTGTTTTTGTGTTATTTTGAGGGAACGGTGGAGCAGCCCCCACCCAAATACTGCAGAGGAGAAACTGTAGAAGAGAACCGGTGACAATCACTATATAGGACACATAAGGACTGGTCCATCTCTTCAGCCTGCTTCCTGGTTTGGTGGCCATAAAGGCAAAAACCACCATTAAAGTTTTGGCCAAGATACAGGAAACACACAGAGCAAAAGCCATACCAAAGGCAGCTTGGCGCAGAAGACACTTCTCGGGCTCTGGATAACCAATGAAAGTCAAAGAACAGAGAAAGCAGAGTGACAGAGACAATAGCAGAATACAACTCACAGAGTAATTATTGGCTCTGACAATTGGTGTGGTCTTGTAACGAAGGAAAAGTTTGAAAATGGAAACTGGGATCATGGAAGAGGAAAGGCTTGTAGCCATTAAAGTCATTCCTAATGGTTCACTATATGAAAGATACTCAATTGGTTTTGGAATACATTGGTCCTTTTCTGTATTCGGCCACATATCCCATGGACACCTGGAACAATCTACGGCATCTGAAGATGGAGAATAATTTTAAATGTATAAACAAGTCAGGCCTTGAACGTGTTAAGTGCACCTGTCATTTCAGGTAGACATCCTATAGGTATTGTAAAATAAAAAAAAGAATTGATAGCACTGCCCTCAATCTCACCTCCCGGACTATGGAAAAGTGCACAACAGGTCTTGTGAGTCTTGGTCAACTTATAGCAGCTGACCCACAAGTGCTGTTGACATATTCCATCACAATGCCTAATGGCAGCTGATGTCACCAGTCCTTGTCCTGATACACATATATCAAAACTCTGCCCCGCCACCCTCCTCACCAGCTTCTTCTCTCTTTCTTCTCCCCAGGCCCTACACCAGTCACTTGAAAACCCCACAATGTTCTCAAAAACGCAGTGGCTGCTAGTAGGCTCTTGGCTAGTCTCACACGCTTCTGAGAGATACTTACATTTTGTGGGAGATCAGGATTTAGATGCCTTCTGTGAAAACATGGTATCAGTTTTGTCAAGCCAAGTGCCTAGACATGACCACTGCAATTGCTTGGCAGCAGAAGGTTGGTGACTAGTGACCATGTGGGCAGCAGAAGATGAGGGGAGAATGGTGGAGAGTGACAGCTACATAAGCGGGCAGGCTTGAAGCTGAGGTGGTTCCCCTGGCAGAGCAGTTCTGGGGCCAAAGGCAGCATAGTGCCGTGTTGCTTCCAGAATGTTTCACCAGTCAGGGAAGAGGGGTGACAAACAACAGCTAGGCAGGCCATGGTGAAAGCAGTTCACAGCTGAGCCAAAACCTAAGGATATACAGTGGAAATAAAAAGTCTACACACCCCTGTTAAAATGTCAAGTGTCTGTGATGTAAAAAAAAATAGACAAAGATATATACTTTCAGAACTTTTTCCACCATTAATGTGACAGATAAACTGTGCAACTCAAATGAAAAACAAACGGAATTATTTTGGGGGGGGGGGAGTAAACATAAAAAACTAAAATAATGTGGTTGCATGAGTGTGCACACCCTCTTATAACTGGGGATGTAGCTGTGTTCAGAATTAAGCAATTACATTCCAAATCACATTAAAAATGAGGCAGTACATACCTGTCATCATTTCAAGTGCCTCTGAGTGACCCCCAAAAAAGTTCAGTTGTTCTAGTAGGTCTTTCCTGACATTTTATTAGTCGCATCCTACAGCAAAAGCCATGGTCTGCAGAGAGCTTCCAAAGCATCAGAGGGATCTCATTGTTAAAAGGTATCAGTCAGGAGAAGGGTACAAAAGAATTTCCAAGGCATTAGATATACCATGGAACACAGTGAAGACAGTCATCATCAAGTGGAGAGAAATATGGTACAACAGTGACATCACCAAGAACTGGACGTCCCTCCAAAATGTATGAAAAGACGAGAAGAAAACTGGTTTGGGAGGCAGCCAAGAGGCCTACAGCAACATGAAAGGAGCTGCAGGAATATCTGGCAAGTACTGACTGTGTGGTCCATGTGACAACAATCTCCTGTATTCTTCATATGTCTGGGCTATGGGGTAGAGTGGCAAGACTGAAGCCTTTTCTTACGAAGAAAAACATCCAAGCCCGGCTAAATTTTGCAAAAACACATCTGAAGTCTCCCAAAAGCATGTGGGAAAATGTGTTCTGGTCTGATGAAACCAAGGTTGAACTTTTTGGCCAGAATTCCAAAATATATATTTGGCACAAAAACAACACTGCATATCACCAAAAGAATACCATACCCACTGTGAAGCAGGGTGGTGGCATCATCATGCTTTGGGGCTGTTTTTCTTCAGCTGGAACTGGGGCCTTAGTCAAGGTAGAGGGAATTATGAACAGCTCCCAATACCAGTCAATATTGGCACAAAACCTTCAGGCTTCTGCTGGAAAGCTGAACATGAAGAGGAACTTCATCTTTCAGCATGACAACGACCCAAAGCATACATCCAAATCAACAAAGGAATGGCTTCACCAGAAGAAGATGAAAGTTTTGCGATTTGGCCCAGCCAGAGTCCAGACCTCAATCCGATCGAAAATCTGTGGGTGATCTGAAGAGGGCTGTGCACAGGAGATGTCCTCACAATCTGACAGATTTGGAGTGTTTTTTGCAAGGAAGAGCGGGCAAATATTGTCAACTCAAGATGTGCCATGCTGATAGACTCCTCCCCAAAAAGACTGAGTGCTGGAATCACATCAAAAGGTGCTTCAATAAAGTATTAGTTTAAGGGTGTGCACACTTATGCAACCATATTATTTAATTTTTACTTCCCTCCACCTAAAAGATTTCAGTTTTTTGTCCAACTGAGTTGTACAGTTTATAGTTTACATTAAAGGTGAAAAAAGTTCTGAAATTATTTATCTTTGTCTCATTTTTTTACATCACAGAAACCTGAGATTTGAACAAGGGTGTGAAGACTTTTTATACAGTTGTGTCCAAAATTATTCAACCCCCCAATGCTGTAAAGGGGTTTAGGGACTATAGTGTACATTTGGAATTGTATTCAGAATCAAATCCTACAAGGACGTTGTAACTACCCAAATGCAACTAAAATGACATCAATTGTTTATGTAATACAGTAGTAAATGGTTCTTATGTGGTTTCTTCATTGCCACAATTATTCAACCCCTTAAAGACTACCACTCTGAAGAAAACAGGTTCATACAGGTGCTTTCCATCAGGTATTGAAAACACCTGTGGATGTCACCGAGCAGCAATCAAGCATAATAAGCACCAATTAGGCAGCTTTAAAATGACTGTGATACTCAGCTCCTTCTAGACATTTACTGGTGTGGTTACAAAACATGGTGAAGGCAAGAGAATGGTCCAGGAAGACAAGAGAAGAGGTGATTTCTCTTCACAGGAAGGGCAATGGCTATAAGAAGATTGCAAAGATGTTAAACATACCAAGAGACACCTTAGGAAGCATCATTCGCAAAATTCAAGGCAAAGGGCACTGTTGAAAACGCTAACTGGTCGTGGCAGAAAGAAGATGCTGACTTCGACTGCTGTGCGCTACCTGAAGCGTAGAGTGGAGAGAAGTCCCCGTGTGACTGCTGAGGAACTGAGAAAAGATTTGTCAGATGTGGGTACAGAAGTTCAGCCCAGACAATAAGACGCACACTGCGTAATGAAGGCCTCCGTGCCAGAACCCAGGCGTACCCCCCTTGCTGTCTCCAAAGAATAAGAAGAGTCGACTGCAGTATGCCAAAAGCCATGTGGACAAACCACAAAAGTTGTGGGATAGTGTTCTGTGGACTGATGAAACAAAATTAGAACTGTTTGGGCCCATGGATCAACGCTATGTTTGGAGGAGGAAGAACAAGGCCTATGATGAAAAGAACACCTTGCCTACTGTGAAGCATGGTGGAGGGTCAATCATGCTTTGGGGCTGTTTTGCTTCTGCAGGTACAGGGAAGCTTCAGCGTGTGCAAGGTACCATGAATTCTCTTCAGTACAGGAGATATTGGATGGAAACGTGATGCAGTCCGTCACACACCTGAGGCTTGGGAGACGTTGGACCTTTCAACAGGACAATGATCCCAAGCATACCTCCAAGTCCACTAGAGCATGGTTGCAGAGGAAAGGCTGGAACATTTTGGAGTGGCCATCGCAGTCACCAGACTTAAATCCGATTGAGAACCTCTGGGGGACTTAAAGAAAGCAGTTGCAGTGCGCAAGCCTAAGAATGTGACTGAACTGGAGGCCTTTGCCCATGAAGAATGGGCGAAGATACCCGTAGATCGCTGCAAGACACTTGTGTCAAGCTATGCTTCACGTTTAAAAGCTGTTATAACTGTAAAAGGATGCTGTACTAAGTACTAAGATTGAATGTCCACTTGGGGGTTGAATAAAACTGATAATGCTGTGAGCACAGAAAAGACATTTGTGGTTATTTCATTATAACTGTTATGTTATATTTGTCTGACCTACAAGTGCCTCTTTAATGTAAATGTAAGCAAGATGACTGAATGATCAAAAGCAATGTCAAACTGGCCAAAACACTCAATTTCAGTGGGGTTTGAAAATTTTGGACACAACTGTATCCACAGTACAGTATGGTTGATCAGGGGGGGCCAACGTCAAAACAAAAAAATAAGGAGAAAATGCCTTGTCAGGAAGCATAATAGGGGTTAGTGTAGGTGGAATACAGATGGTATCAGAAAAAAAGAGGCCAAAGAGGTAAAAAGTTGTACCCACTAGCTAACAAACTTTCAAAATGAGTAATTTAAGAGTGGCCAATATTTCCACTTAAAAAGGAACGCATGTTATCACAGGGGGTTGTTCAGCGATATCCCTGCAGGTGGAGAGGAAGCCTGAGGCTCTGAAAAGGATGGTCCTTTGAATGTGTGGACTCTGGAGGGGAGCTTGCAGTGTGGGTGGACCAGGAAAAGAGAGAAAAGAGCTTCAGGACTAATGCAGGCCATACATGGGTCAAGTTTAGAGTTGTCACCTCATCCCTTTAAAACTGAACACATATGAATTAAATTTGTTCCTTTTTCAGAAAATTTCCAACATGTTTGATCACTCAGATTCGATGGTCGCACGAAAAAATTGTCCGGTTCTCTCCGCGGCCCACTAATGGTGCGAAATTCGAACGGAATTTCTTAGAAAAGATTTTCAAAAGAAAATTCTTTCAGAATTCAACTTGTGTATGGGCCAACTTTAGGAGGTGCTTCAGAGCAGGGGTAGACTGACAACTCATGGGCCCTTAGCAATAGGGGATCATGGGGCCCCATGTCCTCACCCACAATCAAAAAAAGCCTATAAAAGGTACCAGGAGCATTTCATGGGGCCCCCTACTGACCCCGGGCCCTCTCGGAAGTGCCCGGGTGCTCAATTGGTCAGTCCGCCCCTGATTCAGAGACATTTTCAGTAGAGGGAGCTAAGTAGGAGCAATCCACATAAGAAGACATCACAAATTAAGTGAGCTATGGATGAAAACCAGCAATCTGTTGGCCAAAACTTTTGGAAAGGGTGAAGACAGTTGTCAAATCTTAGCCACTGACTGCGTATTGAAGATATTTCAAATTGAGGAGATCTCCATAAACTTCTTTTCATAAGATACAAAATGGAAGAAATTAGAGGAAATCTCACCACTGACCTTTTTTAATGGAACAATTGTCCCTTCTGGAACGTACCATACCATCACCAACTGGTCCAGTGACAACCATAAAGCTTTACATTCCCACTCACTTTCTATACTGTGACAATGGTCCACAAGACCTCACAGTAGTATTCTCACAAAAGAATAAAATCAAAGGCACATCACAAAAAAGACAGCATGGTCCAGTCTCCCTAGATGATGGCTGTTGGGGGACTATAGGCCTCCAAACTTGACGCGTTTCAAGGCAGAACCTCTTCCTCAGAGCTCTTTGGAGGTCAACAGTCCCCCAACAGCCACCATCTAGGGAGATTGGACCATGCTGTCTTTCTTGTGATGTGCCTTTGATTATATTCATTTTGTGAGTATACTACTTTTTATTCAATAAATCTCATTTTTAGAAGGTAATGCACTTGGCCCGTGTGTGAGGACACATCACTAGGCATAGATCCAGACATAAAAAAAATTTCTTTACAAAATTCCTAATCCTCTTTCACTTTATCCAAAACTATATTTTGGCTGGGATGGCATTTTAAAACCAAAGAGAGTAAAGCCTGGTACACACAGACAGCTTTTTTTTTGTTTTACCCAGCGGGCTGAATGAAAAAAAAAAAAACCTGAGGAGCAATCTCCCTACTGAACTATTGTGTTCTGATTGGAGGAATGCCTCCCCAGCAGAACACTCCGGTCAGTGCTTGCTGCCAGTGGTTGCAAGTGCTGATCAGTAGAGATGGGCTGCATGTTTGGGTCGAACATAAGTTTGACTCGAATATGGGCCGTTCATGTATTCGATGAACCCATGAACAGTATGGGTGTTTGATGGGCTGTTCGCCCGCCGCACCCCACAATGTACTGCACCCTGACAAGTGCATTGTGATTGGTCAAAGCAGAGCACCTGACCACAGGTCAGGTGCACTGCTTTGACCAATCACAGCATGTGATGATGTCACAAGGGGCCCCCTTGTGCCATCATGACAGTATATAATAACTGTGATCGAGGGCGCAGCTGTCAGATGGTGGGAGCTGGTGGCGTGGAGAGCAAAGCTGGTTCTCTTTTTTTGGGTAGCGGCAGAGGGCATTGGATCTACTTCTAAATGGTTAGCACTTCTGCCTAGCAGTACTAGGGTCCTTGGTTCGAATCCCAACAACAGCACCACCTGCCTGGAGTTTGCATGTTCTCCCTGTGTCTGCATGGGTTTCCTCCCAGCACCCCAGTCTTCTCCCACACTACAAAGACATGCTGGTACGTGAATTGGCTCCTGTCTAAATTGTCTAGTATGTGTATGTATGAATGTGAGTTAGGGACCTTAGATTGTACACCCCTTGAGGGTTAGGGACCTTAGATTGTACACCCCTTGAGGGTTAGGGGCCTTAGATTGTACGCCCCTTGAGGGTTAGGGACCTTAGATTGTACACCCCTTGAGGGTTAGGGACCTTAGATTGTACGCCCCTTGAGGGTTAGGGACCTTAGATTGTACACCCCTTGAGGGTTAGGGGCCTTAGATTGTACGCCCCTTGAGGGTTAGGGACCTTAGATTGTACGCCCCTTGAGGGTTAGGGACCTTAGATTGTACGCCCCTTGAGGGTTAGGGACCTTAGATTGTACTCCCCTTGAGGGTTAGGGACCTTAGATTGTACGCCCCTTGAGGGTTAGGGACCTTAGATTGTACACCCCTTGAGGGTTAGGGACCTTAGATTGTACGCCCCTTGAGGGTTAGGGACCTTAGATTGTACACCCCTTGAGGGTTAGGGACCGATGTGAATGTACAATATATATGTAAAGTGCTGCGTAAATTGACGTCACTATATAAGAACCTGAAATAAATTATAAATAAATAAATCTACTTCAGGGGACATTTTTTTTATTTTTATTTTGAATAAAGGACTTGTCAACGACTTGTCAACGACTGTCTCCTGTCTTTTTTTACACTACACTTTTTTCACTTTTTTTTACCATGTACCGCATTCTCATTCACATGGTGGTGGTCATGATCTGCGTGCCCCCTTGTTAAAGGGGGCTTCCAGATTCCGGTAAGCCCCCCCCGCCCGGAGACCCCACAACCACAGGTCACGGTTGTGAGAAAGAGGCCCTTGTTCCCAACAACATGGGGACAAGGTGCTTTGGGGGGGACCCCCCCCCCCCATGTGTACCAGCCGTAAGGACACTTCTATGTGCCTTCACTAGAACCTCACTGCATTTGTCATGAATTTCTTACCTGTGGTGTTAGAGATCTCGCCTTGTGGACAAGGGATACATTCAAAGCAGCATATAGGCTCCCCGCCATGGTGTGCCTTCCTGAATCCTGGCAAGCAGCTGACACTACAAGCAGAGATGGGGACCTAAGAAGAAGTTAGGGGGGATTAAAACTGATTGTAGTACAAAGGGATATGCAGCTTGTTAATAGCTGGATTAGATAGAGAACATGTTAGAACTTGATGGAAAATTGTTGGACGAGGCTAACCAAAGACATACTGTGATGTTTGGGGGTTGATAGCACGAGTGTGATTTAACAGCACTGATTGGCATATTCAAAGATTTGGACATCTTTTTATGTCCTTTTCCATCTTTATAAAGTTCCATTACCTTGTTACGCAGGACGTTTGACAGTTCTTTTCTGCTCCCCATGGCTCAGTATCTAGCCTAGTCAGTGCTTCCACGTAAGAGCTAACAAACTCATTGACTATTTATACACTGACACTAATTGCAATTTAAAAAAGCCACAGATGTGGGACATTAACCTCTAATTGGCATTTTAACCCGTGTGTTTCACCTTGTGTGTCTGTACCAAGGCCGAACATTCCAGGGGAGGGAAACTTTTGATCCGGGCCATTTGGGTGATTTCTGTTATCATTATGATTTAAAAAAGAGCCAAACAACTATTTGATAATAAATGGCTTCATATGATCATCATCCTTCAATAAAAGAGCATTTTTGGCATGATCAGTCATATTTTCAATATCAATGCCAAAATTTCACAATTTGTGCCAGGGGATGCAAACCTTTGAGCACAACTGTAGTGAATGCAGGGTCCGGGGAGAGCGGATATAGTGAATGCAGGGTCCGGGGAGAGCGGATATAGTGAATGCAGGGTCCAGGGAGAGCGGATATAGTGAATACAGGGTCCGGGGAGATCAGATATAGTGAATGCAGGGTCCGGGGAGAGCGGATATAGTGAATGCAGGGTCCGGGGAGATCAGATATAGTGAATGCAGGGTCCGGGGAGAGCGGATATAGTGAATGCAGGGTCCGGGGAGAGCGGATATAGCGAATGCAGGGTCCGGGAGAGCGGATATAGTGAATGCGGGGTCCGGAGAGACCAGATATAGTGAATGCAGGGTCCGGGGAGAGCGGATATAGTGAATGCAGGGTCCGGGGAGAGTGGATATAGTGAATGCAGGGTCCGGGGAGAGTGGATATAGTGAATGCGGGGTCCGGGGAGACCAGATATAGTGAATGTAGGGTCCGGAGAGACCAGATATAGTGAATGCGGGGTCCGGGGAGACCAGATATAGTGAATGTAGGGTCCGGGGAGAGCGGATATAGTGAATGCAGGGTCCGGGGAGACCAGATATAGTGAATGCGGGGTCCGGGGAGAGCAGATATAGTGAATGCAGGGTCCGGGGAGAGCGGATATAGTGAATGCAGGGTCCGGGGAGAGCGGATATAGTGAATGCAGGGTCCGGGGAGACTGGATATAGTGAATGCAGGGTCTGGGGAGAGCGGATATAGTGAATGCAGGGTCCGGGGAGAGCGGATATAGTGAATGCAGGGTCCGGGGAGAGCGGATATAGTGAATGCAGGGTCCGGGGAGAGCGGATATAGTGAATGCAGGGTCCGGGGAGACCGGATATAGTGAATGCAGGGTCCGGGGAGAGCGGATATAGTGAATGCAGGATCCGGGGAGAGCGGATATAGTGAATGCAGGGTCCGGGGAGACCGGATATAGTGAATGCGGGGTCCGGGGAGACCGGGTATAGTGAATGCAGGGTCCGGGGAGACCGGATATAGTGAATGCAGGGTCCGGGGAGACCGGATATAGTGAATGCAGGGTCCGGGGAGCCCGGAGATAGTGAATGCAGGGTCCGGGGAGACCGGATATAGTGAATGCAGTGTCCGGGGAGACCGGATATAGTGAATGCAGTGTCCGGGGAGACCAGATATAGTGAATGCAGGGTCCGGGGAGACCGGATATAGTGAATGCAGGGTCCGGGGAGACCGGATATAGTGAATGCAGGATCTGGGGAGACCAGATATAGTGAATGCAGGGTCCGGGGAGACCGGATATAGTGAATGCAGGGTCCTGGGTTTAGTAACACTTTAAAGTTACAATCAGATATAACAGATGTTGTATGAATTTACCTCCTGTCTGCCATTTGGCCACAGCACTGAACTTGCATTTATGAAAAAGGTTTCTCCAGATGAAGCCACACTGTCGTAGTTTCCAACCTTCACCTGGACCATGGCACCCTCTTGGTTCTTTTGCCAATTCACAACATCGTACACAGCTGGTGGATCCCCATTCTCATCAAAGAAAACTTCTCTCTTGTCACTTAGTTCCACCCGTACTTTCTTCAAGTAGTGCAAAAGCTGTACAGATAGAAACAACCCAGCAATACACTTAGTTAAAATTTGAATCATTAGATCATACAAAGAAAAATGTGTGTGTAGTGTAACCCATAGCAATGAATTAGCTTTCGGGAGCTTACAGCAGTCCAACCAAAGGAAGACCAATAAGAGTTAATTTGGGATTGATTGCTACTGAAGAGGAATAAATGTCCTGGGACTTTCACAATACAAATACATAAGGTCCTGTATATGTTACCTCATATAATAAAAACATTATTTTCTGGTGTAATCTCCAAACTAAAGGATCCTATGGTCAACGTGGTCTACTTTGGGGAAATATATATTTTTTTCTACTGAAAGCTTGTAAAAGAAAATCTCTTGTGATAATTGTATAGAGGTCACCATTGCTGACCTCCTTCTAAAAATGCTGATTGGCTGGCCATTATGGTGATTTGGCTAACTACAAGAATGTAGATAGGGAGGTAAGAACGTACGTGTTCAGAGGATGGGCGTTACACTGAGGGTCAGCACTGGCAGCCTATGTCATTTTCCTATTTGTGGAAATAAATATAAATATCCCTGAGTGAATCAACAAGATTGAATTTCAAAGAGTGAAATTAATGGTGTAAATGAGACGTGTCCCCATTCTGTAGAACCTGCCATAGGCTCTCCAAGGAGTGGAGCCACAGTTCATAACCGCTATTGTATACTTTTGCAAACAGGGGGTTGGGTTTGCAGACTTAAAAAGGCCCCCACCAATCAGTTATTTGCTGGGTCACTGGTTCCCAAGTGTTAACGATTTAATTAAGGGTTAAATAATTGGGGATAGGGGTTAAAGTCTTCCCACCTGGCAATCTGTAAATTAAAATATGAAAGAAGCGAAAGTTGCCAATCACGGCAATCCATCAGTAGACACTTTGTTGGGGGGTAGTGACTCTTAATCCCAGCTGTCATTGACATCTCCGATTCCCACTAATGATTGGGAACCAATCAGAGTGCTTCCTAATCATGTGATCACTATGTCAGCTATGACATAGGGACTGATAACATGCAGGCTGGAGACGTCAGTGACAAAATACGTCTTTAACTTGCAGATGGCACTGCAGATGTCCCCTGCAGCCTGAAGTTGGCTGTTCATCTGTTTAATTCTATAATTGTCTGAGGCATATGGACCATGCTAAAGTGGCCGGGGCATTCAGGTATCAATGACCTCTGATCACAAAAGGGTTAATTTTTGTATTTTATCAAATATTTTGATGTTTAACTGGATTTATCTATAAAGATTAGGTTTACTGTTAGGATTACGGCAAGCCTGGGGTTCAGTGTTAAAGGCCAGATAAAGAATTTTGATTATCTTTTGATTTCTTAGACCAAAAATTACTTATATAACAAGCAAAAAAAGAAATGGTATTATTTGTTAAATGTATTATTTGCAATAAATGCTACATAAGGACAATGAATAATTATCTCCTAAATGTGCATAGAATTGCATATGTATCATCAGACTGATGTAAAAAAAAACATTTTTGGACAGTCTTACCTGCCATGTTTTAAACTTCCCAATATCTCTGCACTTTCCACTTGAAAAGGATCCTTCCTCATCTTTGCAAAACATGAGGTCATCAAGAGCTTTGGCTATAACATGGACAGCAGTGTAAATATTGTAAGATGATCTCAAGCTTGACACATCGTTATAAAGATTATGGATGCTATGAAGGTCCTCATCTCCAGTACATACATTTAATGCATTCCTTGATCCGTTAACAATCTTTTGGTCTGGTAACGTGCACCCAAAAGTTTTTTCCCAAAAAATGTTGGCCCAAGAAGCACCTGGAGTATTGTACGGGTCAATGCTGTTAAGATAGTTTTGGAAGCCTGGGATCTTTGAGCTGCGGAATGCAAAACCAATTGTTCCCAACAAGATGGAAGAATACTCATCTACTGAGAGTACGTTTGAAATAGACCAAGCTTCACTAGCTACAAAAGACTTTCCCAGTTGCATTCAGTATCAAAAGTTCAGCAAGTAAGGGCATAAGATAGATGTCCGTAGAGAAAACCACCACAATTTTAGCTGTTGAGATCTTAATAACCTTGGCTATCCTATGGATGTTTCTGTAATAAGTCTGTATATACTCTGTGAATGCCACACAAGCTCCAGATTTGGCAATTTCATGCTTAATTATCTTAATGCCCTCTTGGCCATAATCATTATCAGCAGCAACAAGACCAATCCATGTCCATCCAAAATGAGTGACCATCTGTGCCAGTCCCTGAGACTGGAAAGCATCGCTTGGAACGGTCCTGAAGAAGGATGGGAACTTTGCTCTGTTGCTTAGAAGGGAACTGGTTGAAAAAAAGCTTATCTGTTGGGTGCAATCAAATTATCATAGTTAATAAATATTTTCTGGTGAGTTTTTATAATGTTGCTTTGGAGGAAAAAAGTAAACATGTGAAGGGTGGTCATGATGGGGATACAGGAGAGACCACGTATGGTATAGTAAATATATGTTCAAAAATATTTGTAAAAGTATTATGATTGAGAAAAAAGTTCTGCTCGAATGGCAATCTGGATCTTCTGCAGGTGGAGAATATATTTGTCTTTTCATGTTTTTCAATAATGAATAGTTCTTTAGGCTATGTGGGTTTTTTGACCATATCAAATAAATGGCCATGACCTTGGACTGGGTTGTGTGTGCTAAAATAAGGTCTACTGTACTATAATAGGTATGAGTGTCAAAGCTCCTTTGAAGGATTATGTAACGAATGATGATAATTTCTCTGACTGCATTCCAGACAAACTAACAAAGTTATTTACATTAATAGCATTTAATATGGAAAATAAATGAGCAAATTCTTTGTTAGGAATACAATCAGTGTAAAGAAAAGTAATTTCCTATTATATAATCCTTTAAAGGAGCCATCATTGCCATCTTCTCCACTACACTGTAAATTCAGTGTCTTCTCTTTTCTTTCATTGGGTTTCCATTGATGATGTACTTCTTGGGTTTGTGCAATGGAACTGCGTTGTGCTAGCACCTGACTACACTCTCGGCATTTGACAGATGGCAAGAATGACCTCAGAGTGTACATTGCACATGGTGCAGGCATGTAGGCAGGTACAATCTGTACTCTCCTCTGTAGCTGGCACTTGACTTAAGTGGCAATACCAAAGATTGAGAAGTTGAGGGGAACTGAATTCCTCTATGATTCCTGATTCATTGGCAGAGCAGCTGTTCGATTGGATGCTGTGCCCAGCTTGACGCCTGCAGCTATTTCGGGTGAGGGCAGTACTTATATAGGGCACCCCCCCTACTTGGCATAGATTTTGTGAGTGGTTTAGCATAGGGGCAGGCTCCCCATATTTCAAGGACAGTATCTAGCATTAGGGAGAGGTTCCTGAGGAGTAGGGACAGTGCGGGGACTACATGACTATGTTACTCTCCGCTTAGGAAGCAACCCAGTTGGGTTGGACCATCTAGGCCACCTTCCCACTCCTCGTTGCAGAAGCTGTCGGAATCAAATCAAGTTAAAGTATTGTTTCTACAGACTCCATAACTGGCTCTGGATGGTTTTGCTCACCTGCGGGGCCTAGTTGTACTTTGATGGAATTTTCTGCAATACATAGTTCAAGTTACTCAACCTCTGTGTGATTTCTGAGTCACACCATCCTGCTGCATCCTGCTCACAGGGAGTATACACAACAAAAGAAAATTTCCAGGTCAAGAACACACCCCAGCCTGCTGACTGGACAAGCAAAGGAGTCACAGCACTGTGATGAGTCATCATTCTGCTACCTCTGATCACTCCTTCTGTCAGCATGTTCACTGTAAGCACAGCTTGAGCGGCTCCTAGTTCCTACCTTCCTACAGTGCTACTGTACAGGGGATTACAGAAGGTTGATATAAAGTTTAATAAAAGAAACAATTAATGCACATAAACCAACATTCCCTAAGGTAACTGGTGAATTTATCTAAAATGAAGGTCTCCTTAAAAAAACACATTGAGGCTCTGATTGGCCAGTGTTTGACTAATGATTACATTTGGATCCAGTCTGTACCTCAGTGGCTTTGGTTTCTGCAACTCTAATGGCTTTTGTGTCTTACCTGTGGATATCTATACAACCCCAAAATGTGAGCCATGAGGATGGAGTATGTGGACATTGAATGGCCGATGACGGCAGCCAGTGGTGGACGGTCACGACAGCAGTAGTTGGGTACGACCCAATCTTGACCCGTCACCATCCACAGGGTGCCCTCCATCTCCTTCCGCAGCACAGTGCACGAATCATAAGAGTAGAAGCCCAGAGTGATATTGGGAAGAAGTTTGACGCTTTGGTTGATCTCATCAACAGCAAACCGCATAGCCTGCAACAGCTGGTACTGTTCAAAGAGGAACCTGAAAATGAAGAATGAAACAAGTGTAAGAGAAAAAAACTAACTTTTTTTTATTAATTGTAATATTTCAACAGCTGGAAAATATCACTAACAAACAATAAAAAAATAGTCTGATGACCTCATTAATCAACTGCTGCTCCTTCATTTTCCAATCACTGTCTGGGAGTCAGGAAGGTTACTTAGTTGTATTGCTTTAACTGCAGGAGAAGAAAGTCAGGTCACCAATGCTATTTGGCACTGCGGTATGAGTCTAAAAACAGCTCTCATATACAGTATGTATTTCATCTGTGTATTTAGCTGCTTGCATGGAGTTCAACTTCAACACTGGGGCACTGTTTAGATTTTTGGTGCTATGTTTGCATTGGCTGGCAAGAGAACCTACCAGGTTCAATGGTTTGTAGGTGACATACCATACCATGGCTTCTTTACTGCTCCTTAGTGAAGTGGTGTGTAGTTCTTTGGACCACCTTTTTACGAGTTCGGTATTACGGAAAGCAAAGTGAAAGATGCCAAACCACCACCAGGACCTGTGTTTAGGGGCTTTGGGCTGGTGTCAATGGGTAATTGCATTTGACATAAGTTTGAGATGCTTCTGAAATCATTCCGAGTTCAGTGACAGGTCCAGCAAGCAGCAGTTGATATGTTTCTGACTTGAACTTGATCTGCTTCTATTTTGCATCAACCCGCAGATGACTTTCTTCTGATCTGCACAGGACCTGCTTCTAAGTTGCATCAACCTGCAGTTGACCTCTTTCTGGCCTGCTTTTAAGGTGTAACAAATTGCAGTTGACTTCCTTCTGACCTGCACATGACCTGCTTCTAAGTTGTACCAACCTGCAGTTGACCTCCTGCTGGCCTCCTGCTGGCCTACACTTGACCTTCTTCTATGTTGCCTCAACCTTCAGCTGGCCTCCTTTTGACCTGCACTTGACCTGCTTCACCTGCTTCTAAGTTGCAGCAACTTGCATTTGACCTCCTCATGATTCTGCGCTTAACCTGCTGTTGACCTTTTACTAATTGATGAGCTGCTTTCATATAACTGTTGACTGGTATGGGGAGAAAAGAACTTCTGCCGTGAACAAAGACTCATCAATGCTGGTCCTTAGAGAGGCTTTTCCATTATTTGTTTCCCTCAGGAAAGGAAGGGGCAGCAAGAGGTGGACTCATTTATGTGAAGTCCATAACACAACTTGTAACGGGGCCATAGGTACCTTCTGCCAATGCTGTAACCTTCAAATTACTTAAAAGTGTTATTTCCATCTATTGGTAATAAATAATTATGGACCCACAGAATGGTGTGAGATTCCACATCCAGCCTCATGACCATACACAGAACTACTATGACTTCTCTTACATTGTGCACACATCTGCGGGGGGTTTCTCTTGAAAGGTGACTTCTTGGTAAATTGGGTTGATGTGGAGGGGAACCACAGCCCCAATGAGAACATCTCCAGGTACCAGTATGCCGCTGGGATACATGTCTGCCGGGTTACTATCTGAGTAGGAAGTCGGGACATTGTACAGGACAACGAGGTGCCAGAGCGTTTGGTACAGATGGGGCATCAACCTGAAAAAAAAAAAAAAAAAAAACACTCTAAAAAGAACCTGTTCATTTTTCAAATATGTCATTTATCAATTAACCTCTTGAGCTTCAGAGGATTTACCCCCCTTAACCTCCCTGGCGGTATGATCATGTCAGGAATTTTGTGCTGAAAGCGGTACCATTTTTTTTGCATGGAAATATGTAGTTTTTAATTGTAGGCTGTAATTTTTAGGAATAACTCACTGAAATCTGTCCCGAACAAGAGTCTGTTAAACATTCTGGATATGATAAAACTTGAAACACAAAATCATAAATTATAATTTAATAATCATAAAAAATAATAATATAATAATAATCAATTTAATTCAATAATATAATAAACCAAAAACACTGAAATTTGAAATACAGAGGCAAATTCGCACATCGCTGAGCAAAGTCGCAAAATCGTTTTCAGTGTCTGATGACGAATTTCCCCACTAATCATTATCACTCAATTCTGCAAGTGGTTCTGATTTACTATCGCTGTTCTAAAACCGCTTTTGACGTAAAGGGACGCTTTTTGGCCGCCATGGACTTTTCTAAGTTTCCAGGCAGAAAGAACAGTCAAAATGCAGGCAGGGCACAGGACAAAGCAGTAGGGACAAAATGTATGTGAAATACAGTGAAAAAGCAATGACAGCAAAATGTCATTTTTTAAAAATTTCAAATTTCCCGCCGGTTCCGCCGCCGCCCGAAAACGTTCCGACGTCACGGGGACCGGAACACGGAAGTCAGATGCCGGCATCCGCCGGAGGAGATGGACGGGGACGCTGCAGGGGGACACATCGTGGGAAAGGACAAGGTAAGTGCTGCAGGGACCCCCAGAGAACGCTGCATGGTAAGCCCGAGTGTAGCTCGGGGTTACCGTTCTTGGTATAGAAATTCTACCCCGAGCTACACTCGGGAATACCGCTAAGGAGGTTAATGACCAGGCCTCTTTTTGCCACTCGGCGCTGCACTAATTCAACTGATAATTGCGCGGTCATGCAATGCTGCACCCAAACGAAATTTACGTCCTTTTTTTCACATAAATAGAGATTTCTTTTGGTGTAATTTGATCACCTGTGCGCTTTTTGTTTTTCACGCTATAAACAAAAAAAGGCCAAAAATTTTGAAGAAAAACAATATTTTTTACTTTCAGCTATAAAAAATATATAGTAAACTCAAAGTTGGTTATAAATTTAGGCCAAAATGTATTCTGCTCCATGTTTTTGGTAAAAAAAAATCCCAATAAGTTATATTGATTGCTTTGTGTGGAAGTTATAGCATCTACAAACTATGGTATAAATACTGCAATTTACGCCATTTTTCTGCTATACAGCACTGCGCTAGTTTACCGGACAATTGCGCAGTCATGCAATACGGTACATAAATGAAATTTACATCCTTTTTTTTCCCCACAAATTGAGCTTTCTTTTGGTGGTATTTGATCGCCTGTGCGGTTTTTATTTTTTGCGCTATAAAAAAAAGGCTGACAATTTTGAGGAAAAAAAAACAATATTTTTGGACTTTTTGCTATAAAACATGTCCAGTAAAAAAAAATGCAAAAATCAAATTTAGTCATAAATTTCTGCCAAAATGTATTCTGCGACATGTCTTTGCTAAAAAAAAAACCCAATACGTGTAAATTAATTGGTTTACGTGAAAGTTATAGCGTTTACAATTGGCAGGAAAGATACTGGGATTTTTAGGGTTTTTTTTTTTTTACTAATAATGGTGGCGATCAGCGAATTATGGCGGCGATCAGGGACTTATGGCAGCGACCAGCGACTTATGGCGGGACTGCGGGACTTGAGGCGGACATTCTGACATTGGGGGGTACTGACTTGGGGTCACTGACATCCCCAGTGACACTAATACAGTGATCAGTGCAAAAAAAAAAAACACTGACACTGTACTAATGGCAATGGGGAGGAAGGGGTTAACTTTATTTTGCAGGGAAGGGTTATAGGAGTGAGGGGAGTGTTTTACTAGGGGGCGGGGTGTACTGGGCGGGACAAGGCTGATCGAGAAAGAGAAACTGTTCTTTCTCGATCAGCTCATCCTCGAGCTGACAGGGAAGTGACAGACAGCACAGCTACTGCAGCTGTGCTCTCTGTCACTGTTTGCCGCCGATCGCCGGGAAACAGCCGTTAAGGACCGGCTGTGACCCGGCGACTCACATCTGCGGCGGGACAGATATGGCGGCGGCACACCTTGCGCGCGCCCCTTATTTGTTTACAAAACACACGTTTTAAAACGTGGTTTTGCCTGCGAGTGCCGCCCTGCCGCCGTATATCTACAGTGGCTGCTGGGCGGCAAGTGGTTAAAACCCTGTCAGGTGTCTGGTCTTTTATTTAGTACAAAAAAAATTACATATTTTCAGATTTGTATTCTTCTTGTTCCCAGCATTGGGAAGACATCTGACAATCATAGCCTAGACATTTTCTATAACTTTTCTATATGTAGTGCATGTCAGCGTGTGGGTGGGGAATACTGTGCCCATACATATGTAGTAACACCTCACCCAAAGGCATGCTTATTAACAGGTGGAAATTAGTTAGATGGGTGTTGCCCCAGATGGGAGAGTTGGGGTTAACTTAGTTCCAAGGTTTTTTGTTTGGTGGGATCTCTAGGTCTGACCCACTGCTCCTGTGGGTATAAAAAGGGACGGTGGTCCAGAGTCAAAGAGCCCCTGGGAAAAGGGAAAGCAGTAAAGAGAGAGAGCCCCAAAGAATTCTAGGAAGCCACAATGCCACTTAAGAGCTGAGGAGTCCTGTCACAGGTTTATTGGCCCTGAGAATGTGAGAGACACACATGGGGTTCCACCCCAAGACACCAGCTGCTGGGGAACGCCACTGATGGACCCTTATTCGCATGGACTATGCCTTTTGCAGGTACCTTGAGGGAGAACAGGAGTAGGTAAGGAGGGACTTAGGGAAAAGGGAAAATGACTGTTTCGCCTGATCTTTGGACTTTTCTGTACTGCTCTTCATTTTATACAGTAAAGTGTTGAGATTTGCCTTCTGCTTGGTCTGAAGTTCTTTAAAGGAGTGTAATGCAAGTAACTGGCACCTTGAGTCTAAGGTTTGGGTCATGTAATACATGGGGTAAGAAGAGCCAGTATATGAAGAGTCATTCTAGTGCAGAGGTGCTGTCACAGGCAGCCTATCAGAAACATGTGCCTGTTATAGCTGGGTCAGTCTCTAGCCATGAGGGAGATGTAGTTGGCACACCCTACACCACATTCTGCCTTCCATAGCAACCGGAGGAGAACTGCATTGTCAAGGCCCCAATCCTGTATAGAGATATCGAAGTTCAAGCGTTAAAGTCAGGTGCACATTGGAGCCCATGTTATGTGCATGGCAGGTTCCATGTTGCTACCGGGACAGGTAGTGCAAGAACGCTAGGCAGGTGGCTGTGGTCAGTGTTCAGCTGGGCCCAAGAGTTAACTGGAGAACAGTTGTTGTGCAAATGTACGTGGTGTATGTTCATCTCTAAGAGTAGAGACCCTCCTTAAGGTTGAGTATTCCCTCACAGCCTTGTCCCTGGGAATGCGCTTCTGGAAGAATGGTCAAACATTCCCATAGACACCCTCCTAAACCTTGTGGATGGCTTTCCAGAAGAGTTGAAGCTGTTATAGCTGCAAAGGGTAGGGCCAACTCAATATTTAACCCTACGGACTAAGACTGGGGGGCCATTAAAGTTCATGTGCGTGTAAAGGCAAGCGTCCCAAAAATTATGGCAATATAGCATACAATCGCGCTCCAAAGCGGTTCACAGTTTGCATAACTGTAGTTTATCTTCTTCCATCCAGTGCAGCACTTCTGAGGGGATACCACAGAGCCTGTATTGCGCTCCTCTATATGGACTCTGTGCCACAAAATCAGTCCTTGCTACCAGAGCTCGCCATCATCCATGTCAGGTCACATTGTCCTTCTGCTGGTTGGCAGCTATAACATCCAATACTCGTAGCAATGGAAATATAGCCCTTTACTCTTGCATCGTCACCACATGTTAACTCTTTTTAGTGTTCCTTCCTAGTCTCCTCTTCCTCCCCATTATAAGCCCTGTTCTTTATATGCCTTGCTTGCACCCCTTTTCCCAGGAACTTCAGACCAGGACAAAGAACTTTACTGAAAGTTGATGCAGTTACAGTAACATAAAACAGTGTCTTAGAACATCATGTCTATTCTTCCTGCCTCAAACTGTCCAGTGGATAGGCAGCACTGATGGGCACTGATAGACTGCACTGATGGGCACTGATGAGGTGGCATGGATAGGCAGCACTGATGGGCACTGATAGGCGGCACACTGATGAACTGCCACTGATGATGCTGCACTGATAGGCAGCACTGATGGGCAGCATTGATGGGTGGCACTGCTAGGCACAGGTGAGTGGCACTGATGGGTACAGGTGGGTGGCATTGCAGGGCACATGTGAGTGGCACTGATGGGCACAGGTGAGTGGCACTGATGGGCACAGGTGGACGGCACTGCTGGGCAATGATCATCAGGGCACTGATCCTCAGTTCCCTGATGATCAGTGCCGATTACTTCTCTGACGATTTTCCAGTTATCAGCAGTACTTTCCTCACTCTGTGACATCGTGAGGACAGTGCCTCCGATAAACGACAACTGTATTTACCTGGTGATTTGCTGTGTCATTGGACACAGCTGATCATGTGGTAAAAGGCCGCCGTGATTAGCCATTTACCATATCCTGTGATCAGCTGTGTCTGTAGGACACAGCGATCACCGGTGGCGCCAGGTGAGCACAGGGGGCATGTTCTGGAATGACGTCCATGGACGTTGTCCCAGAACCAGACAAGCGAGCTGTAGCCATCCTTCCGCTATAGCACTGTAGGGAACCGCCTCTGGGTCCTCCTCAATCTGAGACGATCCTCTGAACTATTGCAGAAGGAGAGGTGAAAGTAAAAAATGTTTTTTTTTTGTTCCAAATATTTCATTTATATTGCAAAACATAAAAAAAAACATAGCAGTGATCAAATACCACCAAAAGAAAACTCTATTTGTGTGAAAAAAATTATATAAATTTTATTTTGGTACAGTGTTGCATGACTGTAAAATTGGCAGTTAAAGTAGAGCAGTGTTGAATAGCAAAAAAAAAAAAAGCCTGGTCATGAATGGAGTAAAACCTTCTGGAGTTCAAGTGGTTAAAATATTTTCTAGCCAAAAATGCAGATTTTAATATGTGCACAAAATAACCATAAAGTGCTCTAAAAGGGAAGAGTTTAAAGGACAGCGGAGGCTTGTAGTTCATAAAAGGTTAAAGAAGGTCGAGTTTAAAGACGTCTGTAAGAGGATAATTGATTAATTGAGCGCAAGAGCATTCATTATTTTGTCATGATTTAATATATTATCATGCTTATTATTATTGTGACTTTTATTGTAACTTCTATCCTGAGCAATGGTCCCCAGTAGTCTGACTATGCTGGCAGAACTCCCCACTGCCTGTCCTTGATTTACACATATATTATGTTACTATTAACACATCGAACGTCAAAGTTGGTATAGCCAGCTGCTACAGAGAATTACCAGGGAGACCCCCAACAAAATTTTACTACAGGGCCCCATGATTCCCCTGCAGGCGCAATGGAGCTGATGTACTAAGGCTGTTCAATTTGCAAGGGAATTTGGCCGAGAGCTTAGCAAAGAACACACAAAAACACGCAAGGAAAATAAAAAATACTGCATTTTTGCTTGCATATGATTGGATGATGTCAAGTCTTCAAGTCATTTGCTAAGCTCTGGGGCATATTCCCCTGCAAAGTGCAACTTCCCTTGCAAAGTGGACAGTCTATTTGTCTTTAGTAAAACAACTATAATGAGAGGTTGGTAAAGGCCTAATATGACCTAAAATATGTTCATAGGTTCCTATGCACCTACTTCATTCTGTCCGTCTCCCCTGTACTGCATACACCACCTGCCCCTTATATAAGATTCATACAGGTAAACAATATCACCCCCTCCCTCTCCTGACTACAGTCCATGGTGGTTACCTTGGCTTGTCCTGGATAATTACCAAGGCCCATGTGGATTTTGCTGCATGGGGACACTTAATAACTCAATATCATACAATGGATAATGCAGGTATCATCTTGTGAATGATAAAGCTTAAATATTCAACCTGGCGTACATTTACATTATAAAAAATAAAAATAAATCAATATTTATATATATATTATATATATATATATATATATATATATATATATATATATATATATACACACACACACACACACACTCAGCATAAGTGAGTACACCCCATCAGATTTGTCAGTAAACCTTCACTTTCCTTTCAGAATAAGCATTTTCTATGGGACACTATACTGCAAAATCCTCCCACAAATGCCGGCCATTGATTGCAAACAAGATTTGTTAATTTGCACACACAAAAAAGTATTTTTCCTAACAAATTCATTCAAGACCATGTTGCAAAAATGAATATACTCCAATGAAAGTCTTAGGAGCAAAGCTAAATGTTAGACAACAAAATCCTAATTAACAAGAATTCAACTACAGGCGAGTCTAATTATTCATTAAACAGATGTCCAGCAGACAGATAATTTTAATAGGGTGTTACTTAACAAAGAAAACCCCTCCCATTTCATGCTGTCTTCAATGGCACCACATGGAAGAGAAATGTCACAAGGCCTGAGAAAGAAAATAATTTGTTCACACAAGAAAGGTGAAGGCTACAAGAAGATCAGCACAGCTTTACTTATTAGTCAGAATACTGTAGGAAAAGTGATACAAAAATTTAACAAAGATGGAACTGCAACCATCTCACAGAGACATCCAGACCGTCCACGGAAGTTAACACCTCGACAGGAGCATCTTCTGATGAGAAGGGTAGAAGAAAATCACCATGCAAGTTCACTGCAGTTAGCTAAAGAAATAGAAAGCCAAACTGGGGTGATTGTTTCCCGTGACACCATATGGCGTACACTGCAGAAGAATGGCATGCATGGGTGTCGTCCATGAAGGAAGCCTCTCCTAAAGCCTATGCACAAAAAATCCCACCTAAAATTTGCCAGGGCCCATGCTGAAAAACAAGAAGACTACTGGGACTCTGTACTCTGGAGTGATGAGACCAAGATAAATGTTTTTGGAACTGATGGCTTCCAAACTGTATGGCGTCACAAAGGTGAGGTGTGCAAAGTAAAATGCATGGTGCCTGCAGTGAGACATGGTGGTGGCAGTGTCCTTCTGTGGGGCTCCATGAGTGCTGCTGGTGTCGGGGAGCTGCATTTCATTGATGGTATCATGAATTCACAGATGTACTGCTCTATATTGAAAAAGAAGATGCTACCATTGCTCCATGCCCTTGGTTGTCGTGCACTTTTCCAACATGACAGTGATCCAAAACACACATCTAAGTCCAGTGTTGCATTTCTGAAGAAGAACTGGGGGAAAGTGATTCAGTGGCCAAGTATGTCTCCTGATCTGAACCCAATCGAACACCTATGGGAAATTCTGAAGAGACAAGTTGAGCAACACTCTCCATCCAGCATCCAGGCTCTAAAAGAGGTCGTTCTTGAAGAATGGAAAAAGATAGATGTTGCAACATGTCACCAACTTGTTCATTCCATACCTAGAAGACTTGGTGCTGTCCTTACAAATCATGGAGGTCATACAAAATACTAGATGGAGGAGTTTTTGTTGTGAGGTGGATTCATTTTTGCATCAACTAATTTGAAGATTTTGTAATCTAAGTTATATTATTAACCTTACCTTCATGTAATGAGCCAAACAAATGTTCTATAAAAAAAGTTTGTCAAATTTTTGGAAATTGTTTTTGTGTTCATTGAAATATTGATTAAAATCCTAATTTTCAAAAGGAGGGTACTCATTTATGCTGAGCACTGTGTATATATATATATACAGTATATATATTTATATCATGCAGTATAATGCTTGTGAATAATATCATAGCCATATACAAAAGAGTAGCTGAGCAGTGATATATGGGTTGCTACAGTAGGAAGGTTGTTACTGCAAAGTCCAATGAGACTATCATAGACATCTTTATTTGTTTTTATAATATGGGATCTTAAACCATTTTTAATATTTGGATACATCACAAACTCAGTTTTATATACTGTATAAATTTGTTGGTGGTGCCTCAAAAATCGAATTTTTCTTCAAAAAATATTTGTGCTCTCAACCTTTTATGGTGCGAATGGGTCAAACACAACCTTTTATGGCTTGAATGGGTCACACTCAACCGTTTATGGTTGGAATGGGTCACACACAACCTTTCATGGCTTGAATGGGTTACACTCAACCTTTTATGATTGGAATGGGTCACACACAACCTTTCATGGCTTGAATAGGTCGCATCTCAGCCTTTTATGGTTGGAATGGATCCCACACAACCTTTTATGGATGGAATGGGTCACACACAACCTTTTATGGATGGAATGGGTCACACTTAACCTTTCATGGCTTGAATGGCTCACACACAACCTTTTATGGCTTGAAACGGTCACACACTCAACCTTTTATGGCTTAAATGGGTCACACACAAACTTTCATTGCTTGACTAGTTTGGACTCAACCTTTTATGGTTGGAATGGGTCACACAGAACCTTGTATGGCTTGAGTGGCTCACACTAAACCTTTCATGGCTTGAATAGGTCACACTCAACCTTTTATGTTTGGAATGGGTCACACTCAACCTTTCATGGCCTGAATGGGTCACACACAACCTTCTATGGTTGGAATTGGTCACAAACAAACTTTTATGGTTGGAATGGGACACACACAACCTTTTATGGCTTGAATGGCTCACACACAACCTTTCATGGCTTGAATAGGTCGCACTTAAGCTTTTATAGTTGGAATGAGTCACATTTAATCTTTAATGGTGTGAACTGGTCATACTCGACCTTATATGGCATGAATGGGTCACACTCGGTATTTTATGACTTCAATGGGTCAACTTAAGGAAAAACAATTGTGACCGGGAGCCAGTGGATCTTTCATGGTCTGGTGAAGGTTATTAATTAGGTGAGCCTCAATAATTGATAGGTTTTATAGATAAAGTTTAGCAACATACTGTAAGTGGAACTAAATTCTCAAATTAAAAAAAAATAAACGTGCAGGCTATATATAAAAGACAACAAAATATATTTTCTGTGTCTTTTCACTTGTGTACATTGTTATGGTGTATTTGTTTTTATTTGATATTTTTTACATAAAAACTTTTGTCAGTCATCCAAAACTAAATGTTTTTGATTTAGTTTCAATAAAAGTTTAGTGCTTTTGGTTATGCTAAGTTCCAGCTTGTAAAGAATTCAGTTTGAGGTCTATCTAGACTGAGCAGTATCATTGTGAAGGTGAAATCCTAAAATCGCTAGCAGTTGCTTCAGTTGCTTAATGCCACTATGTCCGGCCCTGTTGTCCACACACTGAACCAGTCACCTAGTCCTGCTCTTGTCCTTTTCCAGGTTCAGTGAGGTCCAGTATCAATCAACCCAATTACCCTGAGCCCACTCTGGACTCTCAGAGGAATGCTCTAGAGAGAGGAGCCCCGCCATTACATACTGTTGCTCTCTGCTCTATTTATGATCTGTCAACTGCCAGAGGAAAAAGAGGATGAAGACCTGTGACATAACTTGACCAAACTGAAGATACCTGGAAAATAGGTATGTATACAGATTTATTTAAATGATTGGGGGGAACTCCAACTGAGAGAGGGGGTGAAGAGCTTAGAGCTTTAAATTAAGACTTGCGTGCAAGCAGGAGAATCCAACCACCATTCCACCTTGTCAGACATCATTACAAAAGTTTCAATCCCCTAGGAGCATGAAATCATTTAGGAACAACACTTTTAAATCTACTAACCAAGGATGCTGGATCCTAGGTTTATGAAAATGGATGTGTTGCTCATTAAGCCAGGTAGCCTTACCCTAATGAGCAGGGGTGTATTTACCACAAGGCAAACAAGCCATCTGCCTAGGGAGGCATTTTTCAGGGGGGCAGCACTGCCCCCGGAAGAAGGGACACATGCGGCATGGGGACCAGGTGGAATCTGAGAGAGGATGCAGACTGCTTGATGGTGTATGCAGAGCCCGACTCTTGTTCCCAGGGATGTCCGGAGCTGTGAAGGTGAGTGAGGGGTTGTATGTTAGTGGAAGGCTCTCTCGGGTGGGGGGTGGCAGAGGTGTTGGTCAATGTCAGGCTCTCTCCATGGTGGTGTAAGGGAGGGGTGGTATTGGTCGGTGTCAGGCTCTCTCCCCCAGGGCAGGGGGGCCTCCAATATTTTTGTTGCCTAGGGCAGCACAAAACCAGAATACACCACTGCTAATGAGTGGAAAATACACTGCTCAAAAAATTAAAGGACTACTTTTTAATCAGAGTCTAGCATCAAGTCAGTTAAACTCCTGGGATATTGGTCTGGTCAGGTAAGTATCAGCGGAGGATGTTACTCACTTTCAGCTGCTTTGGTGTTAATGAAACTAACAACAGGGGCACTAGAAGGGCAACAATGAGGCAACCTCCAAAACAGGAATGGTTTTACAGGTGGAGGCCACTGAAATTTTTTTCCCTACTCATCTTTTCTGACTGATTTTCACTAGTTTTTCATTTGGCTAGAGTCAGTTTTACTACTGGTAGCATGAGGCGATACCTGGACCCAGGGGCAGACTGACCATTCGAGCACGGCCCAGGGTCAGTAGGGGGCCCCATGAGATGCCCCTGATACCTATCAAAGGCTTTTTTGGGTGTGGTTTGAGTGTGAGCGAGAACACAGGGGCCCCATGATCCCCTATTGTCCAGGGGGCCCCATGAGTTGTCAGTCAAGCCCTGCCTGGACCCTACAGAGGTTGCACATGCAGTCCAACTCCTCCAGGATGGCACATCAATACGTACCATTGCCAGAAGGTTTGCTGTGTCTCCCAGCACAGTCTCAAGAGCATGGATGAGATTTCAGGAGACAGGCAGTTACTCTGGGAGAGATGGACGGGGCCGTAGAAGGTCCTTAAACCATCAGCAGGACCGCTATCTGCTCCTTTGTGCAAGGAGGAAGAGAATGAGCCCTGCCAGAGCCCTACAAAATGACCCCCAGCAGGCCACTGGTGTGGATGCCTCTGACCAAACAATCAGAAATTGACTTCATGAGGGTGCCCTAGGGCCTGACATTCTCTAGTGGGCCCTGTGCTCACTGTCCGGCACCATAGAGCTCAATTGGCATTTACCATTGACCACCAGAATTGGTAGGTCCGCCACTGGCACTATGTGCTTTTCACAGATGAGAGCAGGTTCACCCTGAGCACATGTGACAGACGTGAAAGGGTCTGGAGAAGCCGTGGAGAGCGTTATGCTGCCTGTAACATGGTTCACCATGACCGTTTTGGTGGTGGGTCAGTGATGGTCTGGAGAGGCATATCCATGGAGGGACGCACAGACCTCTACAGGCTAGACAATGGCACCCTGACTGCAATTAGATATCGGGATGAAATCCTTGGACCCATTGTCAGACCCTACGCTGGTGCAGTGGTTTCTGGGTTCCCCCTGGTGCACTACAATGACCAGCCTCATGTGGTGAGAGTATGCAGGGAGTTCCTGGAGGAGGAGGAGGAAACTGATACCATTGAATGGCCCCCACGCTTGCCTGATCTAAAGCCAAAAGAACACCTCTGGGATATCATGTTTCGGTCCATCCAATGCCACCAGGTTGCAACTCAGATTGTCCAGGAGCTCAGTGATGCCCTAGTCCAGATCTGGGAGGAAATCCCCCAGGACACTATCTGTCCTCTCATTAGGAGCATGCCCCAATGTTGTCAGGCATGCATACAAGCACGTGGGGACCATACAAACTACTGAGGACCATTCTGAGTTGCTGCAATTAAATTTCAGCCAAATGGACTCACCTGCTGCATCATTTTTTCACTTTGATTTTCGGGGTGTCTTTGAATTCATTCCTCTGTAGTTTGATAATTTTCATTTCCATCACATGATGGGGCATCCTTACGTTCCTAACACATTACCCCATCCATGTCAGTATAGAGATCCAGCAGGAGATTTTTACCCATTGAGATCTGATGGGTTTTCAAAGTGTTAATTTTTTTGAGTGGCGTATAAGGTGAGAGCTTGTAGAAACCATTGCTGCCCCTGCACTAGCTTTAATCACATAAATGAACTACATTCAATGCAAAAAAAAAAAAATGTTCCTATAGCCGGGGAATGGTTCCTGGAGAGTCAATAAGGTACTTACAGCGGCATCGCAAAAACTGATAAGCCTTGAAAGTAATTTTTAGGGACATAAGAACAGACATTTGAAGAAATTAGCAAACGTGTTTTATGGTTTTAAAAGCATTACTAAATTAAAGTCCTTGATTCAGTTTAGGATGCAGTAGGGTGGGGATAGAACACCGGGCTGTGTCTTAACTAGGTAGATAAACATTCATTATTAGCCCTGGTCAGGGGCGAACTGACAAATCATGGGACCCCAGGGCAATAGGGGATCATGGGGCCCCTGTGTCCTTGCCCAAACTCAAAAAAGCTTATGAAAAAGGTACCAGGGGCATCTCATGGGGTCCCCTACTGACCTCGGGCCCTTGGGCAGTACCCGAGTTTCCAAATGGTCAGTCTGCCCCTGGCCCTCCAGTATTGAATGTGTAGCATTTACTTGTTAGGGAACTGCTGGACTGTTCAGGTCTCTTCACTGCTCCCAGTGTTGACCCCCCATATCTGAAGCCAAACTACCCAACTTACATATAGTGTATGGTTATTAAAAGCAAAATGATGTGGACTGCTGTGGATCCCGGGAGTAACTGAGCATTGTGGGAGAGATATTTCCATACAGACTAAGCCTGTTTAGTGGACTGAGGGGATGAACTACATTTCCCTGGTTCACTGGAGCTCTATGGGGGAGGAAAAAGGAAAGACATCTGGTTGCTGGCAGAATGCTCACCTCCACATTTGGGATGGAGATCACTGAGCTCACTACCAATTGTTGGAGAAAATGCTGTGGTTGTTGACTTTGTTGAGCTGCTGATGGGGAAACAAGAGAGATCAGCAGTCAGGAGTTTGTGAGAAGCCACTGGCCAACCCCATTACACCCAGATAAAGAGGACCAGCATTGTCCATGTGGGTCATAGTGCAGACACCTTCACCCAGGTTTGAAGGAACTTAATCCAGAGTGCTCCAATGCCGGATTTTTGCTCCAACATGCTGACCATTGAGGAAAAAGGTTTAATATAGACTGCTGGACTATTATTATAACATTACTCCCCTTCATGCAGGATTAATCCGTAGGATTGCCCCATAGCTTCAACACTCAGACTGTAGCAGTTCAGTAGAGGTTCCTTGCATAGAGTTTAGGGGTTACTCTCTGTTCCACTTGTTTTTGTTACCAATTGTATATTTTATTTGTATTTTTTTTCACTCATTTGTTGTGCAATTACTGCTATTGGGGCACTGTAAATATCTGCAATAAATAGGCCCCATTCAGCTCAGGTGTGTAAGAGGGCATGCTGTGGCTTGGATAGATGAAAGCAGGAGACCTGAGAAAACAGTGCCTGTTTTGGGGTGAGTGCTACACAACTCTTTGGCAACTGCTATCCCCATCGGGATGTAAGTGGCCCGGTGTATTGGTCATCAAGGAAAGATACATGGAGTTACTGTTAACGAAATGTACACAGATGTTACATGTATGTTTATCTACCACTGGGACTTCCATCATTCTGGTAATAGATCATCCCAGAGGACAACTGTCCCCAGATCTGCTCCAACCAGGACACCTATTATCACATTAGTGGAGCAGAGGGACATTATTATTACTGGTCCACTGTGCAATCCTGCGTGATGCAGAAGGTTTATAAGACTGCTATAGCTGGGAGGAACTTCAATGATTCTCTCTGTAAAGAGCGAGGAACTCACTAACATGGTACTGTAAGTAAGAGACTAACTCGGCTTTTATTGGGATCCTGAATCAACAGACATGCCGTGCTCTGATTTGACATTTTCTGCCATGACCTCTATTTGAACATATTTTGGTGTGACAGAAAATTTCAAATTATAATAGGACAGGCTTAAAGTGTTCCTAAACCCAGGACCCCCGCATTCACTATATCTGCTCTCCCCGGGCCCCGCATTCACTATATCTGGTCTCCCCGGACCTTGCATTTACTATATCCACTCTCCCCGGACCCAGCATTCACTATATCTGATCTCCCTGGACCCTGCATTCACTATATCTGTTCTCCCCGGACCCTGAATTCACTATATCTGCTCTCCCCTGGACCCTGCATTCACTATATCCGCTCTCCCCCCTGGACCCTGCATTCACTATATCCGCTCTCCCCGGACCCTGCATTCACTATATCCGCTCTCCCCAGACCCTGCAATCACTATATATATCCAGTCTCCCCGGACCCTGCATTCACTATATCCGCTCTCCCCTGGACCCTGCATTCACTATATCTGCTCTCCCCTGGACCCTGCATTCACTATATCCGCTCTCCCCGGACCCTGCATTCACTATATCCGGTCTCCTCGGACCCTGAATTCACTATATCTGCTCTCCCTGGGCCCTGCATTCACTATATCTGGTCTCCTCAGACCCTGCATTCACTATATCCGCTCTCCCCGGACCCTGCATTCACTATATCTGCTCTCCCCGGACCCCGCATTCACTATATCCGCTCTCCCCGGACCCCGCATTCACTATATCTGGTCTCCTCGGACCCTGCATTCACTATATCTGGTCTCCCCGGACCCTGCATTCACTATCTCCGCTCTCCCCAGACCCCACATTCACTATATCTCCTCTCTCCGGACCCTGCATTCACTATATCCACTCTCCCCGGACCCGGCATTCACTATATCCGCTCTCCCCCGTACCCTGCATTCACTATATCTGGTTCCCCCGGAACCTGCATTCACTATATCTGATCCCCTGGACCCTGCATTCACTATATCCACTCTCCCCGGACCCTGCATTCACTATATCTTGTCTTCCCGGACCCTGCATTCACTATATCTGGTCTCCCCGGACCCTGCATTCACTATATCTGCTCTCCCCGGACCCTACATTCACTATATCTGGTCTTCCACAGCGCACACAACATGCACCCATGCAGCTCATGGGTGTCAAACTGGCGGCCCTGCAGCTGTTGCCAAACTACAAGTCCCATGAGGCATTGCAAGATTGACAGTTACAAGCATGACTCCCAAAGGTAGAGGCATGATGGGACTTGTAGTTTGGCAACAGCTGGAGGGCCGCCAGTTTGACCAGCGTTGTGCTGAGAAGATAGAGAGGACATTTGGGGAGGACATTTGGGAAGGACATCTGGGGAGGACATTTGGGGAGGACATCTGGGGAGGATATTTGGGGAGGACATCTAGGGAGGACATCTGGGGAGGATATTTGGGGAGGACATCTGGGGAGGACATTTGGGAGGACATCTGGGGAGGATATTTGGGGAGGATATTTGGGGAGGACATCTGGGGAGGATATTTGGGGAGGACATCTGGGGAGGACATCGGGGGAGGACATTTGGGGAGGACATCTGGGGAGGATATTTGGGGAGGACATCTGGGGAGGACATCTGGGGAGGATATTTGGGGAGGACATCTAGGGAGGACATCTGGGGAGGATATTTGGGGAGGACATCTGGGGAGGATATCTGGGGAGGACATCTGGGGAGGACGTTTGGGGAGGACATCTGGGGAGGACATCTGGGGAGGACGTTTGGGGAGGACATCTGGGGAGGACATTTGTGGGGGGCGGAAAGTGATTTCTACTGCTGCATGGGACATTTTCTACAGCCTTTATGAGATACAGTATTAGTACTTTATACAAGAAGGCCTGTCAGGCAGGCACTAGTACTTTCTAACTGTCATGTAAACTGCTCTTCCTGCTCTTTGCTTTGTGCTTTGGGGTGTATTCTATGAGGTTTGCAATCACAGCATATTAGATCTGGCATTGAGCAGCACTGCCGCTTACCAGCAAAGTATTGCCATGTACAGTATATAAACTGTTCATCATTGCTTTGTGCTATGGGGCTCGCTATACTACATTTCCAACAATGTTAGATCAGGCAGGGGTGTATTTACCACAATGCAAAAAAGGCATTTGCCTAGGGTGGCATTTTTTCAGGGGGGCAGCAGCATTTTTCTATCCCGTAAGAAGGGATGGAAGAAAGGACACACGTGGGACCAGGTGGGATCTGAGAGAGGCTGCTGGCTGCTTGATGGTGTAGCTGAAAATGCCTGAAAAAAACACTCAAACAAAATGCTTGAAAAAACCCATTCCAAGTGTTTAGGTGTTTTCAATTCAAGTCCATGGGGACAAATTGCTCAGATCTGCCTGTAAAGTAAAACAGGTACTTTTTTGAGCGACAGGCATTTTGCTACAGGTGGCAGAACCCTCAAGTGTGAACATGCGCCATTGGACATAATGGGGTTTTAGAATGTTGAGTGGGCGGCACAGTGGCTTAGTGGTTAGCATGTCTGAATTGCAGTAACTGGGTCATGGGTTCGATTCCCAACCATGGTTCCTTCTGCATGGAGTTTGCATGTTCTCCCTGTGTTTGTGTGGGTTTCCATCCAAAGACATGATGGTAGGTTAATTGGCTCTTGTCTAAAAATTTGCCTAGTTTCATCCCTGGCCATGTGGGATCTCCTGCATGGTGGGGGTTGGGGAGAGATGTGGCAACCTACCCTGTAAAATAATTGCTAAGAGAATTCATGGAAAAATTCACTTGCAAGTGATAGTCCATGCAATCACCAAGGGTCAGATACCACTGAATGGATAGATTTGTTGGGCGTCAAGCTTCAGAGCTGAAAAAAACACTCAAGTGTGAACAGGGGGTCATTGAACATAATGGGGTTTTAATTGATGAGCGTTTTTGAGTGTCAAGCTTCAGAGCTGAAAAAACACTCAAGTGTGAACGGAGTATACAATTAGAACCTACGTGCCCTGACCTCAGGGTTGAGTCCTTTCAACTATTGTTCCTCATTCATGAAGACTGCCTCTGTGACCATCAAGAATAAGCTCATCAGATATCTTTTAAAGCTCCAATTTCCATCTCTCCTTCGCAGGTACCTTCCTGGCTTACACCCAACATGATCAGCTTGCATACTTGTTCTGGATCCTGGTCCTGCCCCATTGCATTAGTGTCTTCAACTCTGAAGATGCCCAGTGCCATCTGGACATGGGAGAGCTAGAGGGAATGATGAAGCCTGGGGATGTGATGATCGGCATTGTGCTGCCTCTTCATCTGGGCAATGATTACCAACCCAACACCTTCACCAAGAGACCACCCAGGTCCACCTGCTCCAAGTGAGTAATACAGTACCAGTGACGGGTTGTCCATGATCTATCGATGATTCCAGGATCATGGTAAATTGGTAGCAGGTAGGTAATGAACCAGAGAACGATAGAAAAGTCTAAGACAACGCCCAAGAAAATGTCTTCGCAAGATAAAGGATCTTGTACAGGTATTATAAAAATGCCGCTCTTCATCATTAGACGCCAGCCCTTTATTCCATCAATCCATGTACAAAAGATCCATAAACATTTGTACATGGATCTCCCACTTCTGCTCCTTGGGTGTTTCCCAGGAATGCATTTACAAATATATGTAAAAATATGTCTTAAAAGTATTAAGTATTATTTTAAAAACAAATTTGAAGAAAATATTTTAAAAATATATATTTTTTAAAATGTTTTTCATATATTTTGTGATATCTAAAAAAACGCATTTTAACAAACAGTATATATATATATATATAAAATATAATTTAAATATATATATATATGTGTAAATTATATTTTATATATATATATATATATATATATATATATATATATATATATATATATATATATATATAATATATATATATATATATATATATATATATATATATATATATATATAAATTATATTTTATATATATATATATATATATATATATAAATTATATTTTATATATATATATATATATATATATATATATATATAATATATATTTTATATATATATATATATTTTATATATATATATATATATATATATATAAATATATTTTATTTATCTATATATATTTTATATATATATATATATATATATATATATAAATTATATTTTATACATATATATATATAAATTATATATTTATACATATATATATATATATATATATTTATATTATAATTTATATATATATATATTATAATTTATATATATATATATATATAAAATATAATTTTTATATATATATATATATATATTATAATTTATGTATATATATATATATATAATATATATATAATTTTATGTATATATATATAAAATACAATATATATATAAAATATAAATATATATAAAATATAATTTATATATATATATTTTTAAAATAAATAAATTATATTATATTATGTGTGTGTATATATATATATATATATATATATATATATATATATACACATATAATATAATATAATTTATTTATTTAAATATATATATATATATATATATATATATACACACACACACTGTATGTTGAAATGTGTTTTTTATATATTACAGAATATATGAAAAATATTTTTCAAAATATATATTATTAAATATAAATATACTGAAAACGGACAAAATTGTAGTATTTCAAATATATGTCAATATACTTGGGAAGAATAATTTTCAATTATATTTAAACTATGTTTTTCTTCCATATGGGGTTTTTGGGTTCCCTGTTGTTCTGGACCCCACTCTGAAAGCCCAACCCACTGCTGACACCACAGTACACTCTTAACTGAAATAAATCACCAGCAGAGAGTGAATTCACACGTGGATTGAAGTGAACTAGTAAGAGATTTATTGCAGATGTCAGCATGGCTCGGTTACATAGAGTAAGCAGAATTGGAATGTGTAAAATCAATTGTTACTTGCGTTGATTTGAACTTAACCCCTTGGTGCCAGCGCCTCCCGGCCCTTTAAGGGTTTCAGAAGCCGGGAGGGTTTAGGGTCATGTGACCGCTGTGACATGCCGTCACATAATTGGGAAAGGTCCCAATCGAAAGAGGAGATCGGGACCTTTCCGTGAGTACCGGACATGTGAGCTGGGATAATTTTAATAGAACGGAAATGTGCGGCTGCTCAGAGTCTAGGCCCAGACCCTGGGAGGCTGCACATTTGCGCTCGGCCGGCGCCAAAAGGTTAAGGAGAAGACAACACTTATCACAGAATCTCAGTATTAGTAGGCCTGCTTTTCAGGAACTAAACCCAATACCTCCAACCTGAGGTGGTCGTACAGTCCCCAGTGAGCAGCTACAACTAGAAAATGGGTAGACTAGCCCACTTTGGGCCCTCAGGACCTGATAGGAAGGAGATAGCCTGAAAGAAGGAAAAGAGCTCTTTACCTCAAAACAACCAATTGTTCTTTAAAGGAAATAAAGAGTTTTCTGTGCACTTGATGGGGCCCACTTAGTGCACAGTGAAGAGAAATGTGGACTGTAACTCTCTGAGGTCAACAAGTGGCCAATCTGGTAAAAGTGATTGTTGGCACAGGGCAACTCTTCTTTGGCCTACAACATTTCTGGCACAATAGGGAAAAGGCCTCCTTAGGAGAGTGAATTGATGATGATGGGGACACGGCGGTTGGCTTGCCCTGTGGACTGACTGTCCTGCTATCAGTCCTGATGGTAAGGCTGTGCTAAGTGTGGTCAGACAATAGAGGCTGAAGGAACGAGGCCGTAACTTCTAATAACTATGTGCAATGTCCGCAAAGATGGAGCAGGTGTCAGGTTTCCCTGTCCTTGATAATGCATGGGACTCTCACCTGAGGGATGGTGTCTGCCAAGTACTGGCGGTCCTTCTCTCGCCCTCGATCAGGCCTCCACCCACTCACTGGTCCTGCCTGCAAAGTTTGGTCCAGTCACCTGCTAGCAGATTAGCCCTCTCTGCAATACGGCAAGGTCAGTGATCAGCAGACTCTCCTTGCCTCCTCTCTTTCCACTCTCTTTCCATTCTCTGGTCTGGTCCTCCTGCAGTCAGTACACTCCTCTCTCCAGATCTCCCCATCTCATCTCCAGGGCTTTTATATATATATATATATATATATATATATATATATATATATATAGCTCCGCCCACATGCCAGCTCCTCTGGGAAATGTAGTTCTTTACTACAATGTTCCTTAGCAAAGTCCTGCGGTTCAGCATACAAGTTCCATGAGGCTGCTCTACAGAGTGTGAATGCCACCGTTCTGCAGGACACTGCCGCCAGGTGTTTATTTTAACATTTTGTTACATTTGTAAAATTGATAAATATTTATTCCTAAAAAAAAAAAAATTTAAAATACCATTGCATGGAGAAATCCAACATGACACCTTCCTACTACCTATACAACCTCAGCTTCTGTCATATCCTAAAACTAATTGAAAGCATAGAGAAATGATCTGCGACAAACCGCTTCAAAATCCAGCAAGTTTTTAATAAAAAAATGGCAAAACTCACATGGAAGAGAAATATATTTGAAATATGTTTTAAAAATATTCTTCCCAAATATATTGACATATATTTGAAATGCTACAATTTTGGCCGTATTCAAAATATTTCAAAATATATTTCAATAAATCTATATATATATATATATATATACAGTTGCAAGAAAAAGTATGTGAACCCCTTGGGATTACGTGGAGTTTTGCATGAACTGGGCATAAAATGTGCTCTGAACGTTATCTAAGTCACAACAATAGAAGAACACAGTCTGCTGAACATAATACTACACAAACATTAGATGTTGCCATGGTTTAATTGCACATAACATGTAAACATTCACAGTGCAGGGAGGAAAAAGTATGTGAACCTTTGGACTTAATAACTGGTTGACCCTCCTTTGGCAGCAATAACCTCAACCAAACGTTTCCTGTAGTTGCAGATCAGACCTGCACAGCGATCTGGAGTAATTTTTGGACCACTCCTCTTCACAAAACTGTTTCAGTGTAGCAATATTCTTGGGATGTCTGGTGTGAATCGCTCTCTTAAGGTCATGCCACAGCATTTCAATCGGGTTGAGGTCAGGACTTTGACTGGGCCACTCCAGAAGGCGTATTCTGTGCTGTTGCAGCCATTGTTTTGTTGAATTACTTGTATGCTTTGGGTCATTGTCCTGTTGCATCACCCATCCTCTGCAGAGCTTCAGTTGGCAGACAGATGGTCGTACGTTTTCCTGCAAAATGTCTTGATAAACTCTGGAATTCATTTTCCCATCAATGACAACAATCCGTCCAGGCCCTGAGGCAGCAAAGCAGCCCCAAACCATGATGCTCCCTCCGCCATGTTTTACAGTGGGGATGAGGTTTTGATGTTGGTGTGCTGTGCCTTTTTTTTCTCCACACATAGTGTTGTGTGTTCTTCCCAAACAACTCAATCCTGGTTTCATCTGTCCACAGTATGTATTTTGCCAGTAGTGCTGTGGAACATCCAGGTGCTCTTTTGCAAACTTCAAACGTGCTGCAATATTCTTTTTGGACAGCAATGGCTTTCTCCGTGGTGTCCTCCCATGTACTCCATTCTTGTTTAATGTTTTCCTTATTGTAGATGTGTCAACAAAATGTTAGCATGTGCCAGAAATTTCTGTAGGTCTTTAGCTGACACTCTGGGATTCTTCTTTACCTCATGCAGCATTCTGCGCTGTGCTCTTGCAGTCATTTTTACAGAACGACCATACCTAGGGAGAGTAGCAACAGTGCTAAACTTTCTCCATTTGTAGACAGTCTGTCCTTCCATGGACACATGAACATCAAGGCTTTTGGAGATACTTTTGTAACCCTTTCCAGCTTCATGCAAGTCAACAATTCTTGATCGTAGGTCTTCTGAGAGCTCTTTTCTGCGAGGCATGGTTCACATCAGACAGCGCTTCTTGAAACCAGTAAACCCAAAACAGGTGTGTGTTTTTTAAGGGCAGGACAGCTGTCAGCAACACATCCAATATCATCACACTGATTGGAGTCAAGGTTGGCTCACTCCTGGCTCCAATTAGCTCTGGGAGAAGTCATTAAGCTAGGGCCTCACATACTTTTTCCTCCCTGCACTGTGAATGTTTACATGTTATGTGCAATTAAACCATGGCAACATCTAATGTTTGTGTAGTATTATGTTCAGCAGACTGTGTTCTTCTATTGTTGTGACTTAGATGACGTTCAGAGCACATTTTATGCCCAATTCATGCAAAACTCCACGTAAACCCAGGGGGTTCACATACTTTTTCTTGCAACTGTATATATGTACTGCATGTTGAAATGCATTTTTTTTATTAAAAAATATATGAAAAATATTTTTAAAAAATACTTTTAAAATATACTGTATGTTTTTAAAACTACAAATTTACATTTTTGGAATGCATTTACAATATATATATGTGAAAATATATGTTAAAATGACTTTTATATATGTTAAATAAAAAATCTGAAGAATGTATTTTTTAAAAATATATTTGTAAAAAATATTTTTCAGATATTTTGTGATATATGAAAAACGCATTTCAACATGAAGTATGTGTGTATACATATATATTTTATATATATCTATCTTTTTAAATATATATATATATATTTATATTTATATATACATATATATATATTTATTTATTTTTTTCTTTCAAATGGGAATAGCAGTGCTACAATTAACCTTTGTATATTTTGCGCTTCAGTGCCTTTTCATACCGCCTTCTGAATACACACTAAAGTGAAAAATTATGAAGAAGTTATATGATTCTGTATGAAATAGGATAGGGTGAGTGCTTAAATACTGAGCCAGAGATGGTCAAATCATCAGAAGATCATTACTGTGACTATAAAATCTGCAAAAATCTTAATAATGATTGTCACGGAGGACTGAAGAATTTCTATGTTGCCAAGTATACCAGTCAACTGCAGGTAGGTCAACGGTTAGAGAAGTACGAGGTCCTAAACAGATGGTGGCAGACTAATGGCGGGCGCGGTCCGTTATTTTCATCAGTTCAAGCAAAAACGGATCAGTTTACATCCATTTTTCATCAGTGTTCCATTCATTTACATCCTTTTTGGTTTGTTTTCATCAGTTTACATCTGTTTTTCATCCATCTACATCCGTTTTTCATCCATTCACATCCTTTTCAGTTCGTTTTCATCTGTATTCCATCCATTTACATCAATTTTTGTTTGTTTTCATCAGTTTACATCTGTTTTTCATCAATTTACATCCATTTTTTTATCCGTTTTACATCCATTTTCATCCGTTTACATCTGTTTTTCATCAGTTTACATCCATTTTCATCCGTTTACATCCATTTTTCATCCGTTTTCTATCCATTTCCATCCATTTTTATCTGTTTACATCTGTTTTTCATCATTTTTCATCCTTTTTTATCTGTTTTTCAGCCGTTTACATCAATATTTGTTCATTTTCATCCGTTTACATCTGTTTTTCATCCGTTTACATCAGTTTTCATCTATTTACATCCTTTTTTCGTTTGTTTTCATCCGTTTAAATCTGTTTTTCATCAATTTTTTCATCAGTTTTCATCAATTTACATCCTTTTTCGTTTGTTTTCATCCGTTTACATCGGTTTTTTTTTTTTTTTACATCATCCTTTTACATCAATCTTTGTTAATTTTCATCCATTTACATCTGTTTTTCATCAGTTTACATCCCAAAGGTTTACAGTCTCTGATCATCTCCTGTACTGTGTCTGCAGTCTCCTGTCATCCCCTGTACTGTCCGCAGTCTCTGGTCATCTCCTGTAGTGTTTCCGCAGTCTCTTGTCATCTCCTGTACTGTGTCCGCAGTCTCTGGTCATCTCCTCTAGTGTGTCCGCAGTCTCTGGTCATCCCCTGTACTGTGTCCGCAGTCTCTGGTCATCTCCTGTACTGTGTCCGCAGCCTCTGGTCATCTCCTGTACTGTGTCCGCAGTCTCTGGTCATCTCCTGTACTGTGTCCGCAGTCTCTGATCATCTCCTGTACTATGTCCGTAGTCCATTGGTTCAGAATATTTTTGTTCTTGTTTTTCTCCTCTAAAACCTAGGTGTGTCTTATGGAGCACGAAATACGGTACTTTGTGTTATAAGACACATGCAATAAAATCAAATTTATTCATAAATTTAGGCTAAAAAGTATTCTGCTGCATGTCTTTGGTAAAAAAAAAATCCCAATAAGCACTCATGCACACGGGCGTTTTGATAACGCTGGTGATGTTACCTGTGTAAAGTCACGTTGAAAACGCACGTTTTTCAGCTTTTTTAGCATTTTTGCATTAGCGTTTAGCAGCGTTTTAATTTTTTTTTTCTGCGTTTGCATTTTTTTTCAAAAATGCCGGTTTGCAGCGTTTTACCACGTTTTACCGTATCTTGACACGTTTTTTTCAGTGTTACAGCATTTTTCCAGCTAAAAAACTCCTCTAGAAGTCCACTAGTCCTGCTTTTTTTTTCCTGCCAAAAAACCAGTCTGTGTGCATGGACACACAGGATAACATGCCGGGGATGGACACACAGGATAACATGCCGGGGATGGACACACAGGATAACATGCCGGGGATGGACACATAGGATAACATGCCGGGGATGGACACAAAGGATAACATGCCGGGGATGGACACATAGGATAACATGCCGGGGATGGACACACAGGATAACATGCCGGGGATGGACACACAGGATAACATGCCGGGGATGGACACACAGGATAACATGCCGGGGATGGACACATAGGATAACATGCCGGGGATGGACACATAGGATAACATGCCGGGGATGGACACATAGGATAACATGCCGGGGATGGACACATAGGATAACACGCCGGGGATGGACACATAGGATAACACGCCGGGGATGGACACATAGGATAACACGCCGGGATGGACACATAGGATAACATGCCGGGGATGGACACACAGGATAACATGCCGGGGATGGACACATAGGATAACATGCTGGGGATGGACACACAGGATAACATGCCGGGGATGGACACATAGGATAACATGCCGGGGATGGACACACATAGGATAACATGCCGGGGATGGACACATAGGAGAACATGCCGGGGATGGACACGTAGGATAACATGCCGGGGATGGACACGTAGGATAACATGCCGGGGATGGACCCATAGGATAACATGCCGGGGATGGACACATAGGAGAACATGCCGGGGATGGACACATAGGAGAACATGCCGGGGGTGGACACATAGGATAACATGTTGGGGAGTTTACTGGATGTAGAAAAAAACGTCAAAAGCCAAAATCAGCCGCTATAAAAACGTCCCGTGTGCAGGAGGACTTAGTGTATATAAATTGGTTTATGTGAAAGTTATAACTATGGGATATATACTGGAATTTAGCACTGTCCAGCTTTAGTAAAACATCCCCACTGTATTGGTGGACCACATTTTTTTCTATATTTAAAAACATGGTCGATGAAAGAAAGGGTAACTCCCAAACGCTACATAATGTTGGTCTAAGAAAAAGCTCATTTTGTTGCACTCACTATTTTAATATGTTGTCTTTTTTGGTTTACTCACATTGAAGGTTCAGTTTTGAGTATTTTCAGCAGCTCCATGCAATGATGTTTGCAATAGACGAGATCACAAAGAACCCCGCTATTCTCCCCAACGTCACGCTGGGTTTCCAGGTGTATGACTCTGTACGGTGATACAGCAAACTTTAGAAGGAGTATTGCATGATGTGACGGGAAATGGGATGGCTCTTCCCAACTACAGATGTCTTCTAGACGTCCCCCTAAGTGCTGTCATTAGTCACCCATCCTCTACACACTCCATACTCCTGGCTCAGGTTCTCGGGATCCTCCGCTATCCTCAGGTAACTTACTCTGAGTTAATACATTCAGATATGTTATACAGTTTTATGACATTTGAGACATGTTCTTATTTTTGTGTAGCAAAGACTGAAAAGTGAGGCTTAACTAAGGTAATTAAGGGACTACTTCCTGTACGGGTTCTAGAAATTTCTTAAAATGTCAGGACAGTACATATATCACCAGGGGCGGACTGACAACTCATGGGGCCCCTGGGCAATAGGGGATTATGGTGCCCCTATGTCCTCACCCACACTCAAACCACACCCAAAAAAGCCTATTAAAAGGTACCAGGGGCATCTCATGGGGCCCCCTACTGGCCCCAGGCCCTCGGGCAGTGCCCAACTTCCCAAATGGTCAGCCGCCCCTGGATATCACAAAAAGGACCCCTTTTTGGAAAGCAGACAATCCAACATATTTAGCAAGGGGCATGGCAAGTTTTTTGAAGTTGTAATTTTTTGTCACAAATTTTTGGAAAGTTAGGAAATTAATTTGTTTTTTTACAATTTTTTATCCATGCCTTTCAGACGTTTGAATGGAGATCCAACTTAACCACTTGCCGCCCTGCTATAGTTAATTTACTCCAGCAGGGCGGCACGTGCAGACTGAGTCAGATCTATATATGTAATTATGCCTGAATGGGTTCAGGAGCGTGCTGTGCCTCCTGTGACAGCTGTGTCCACACAGCGGATCACTATTGCCGGTAAGCAAGTATCATTTGATCACTATTATTGGTCATAGTGATCACATCACTGTCGCTTACTGTTGTGATCAGTGAGTGCCCACAGCAATCACATGGTACCTGGCTACCTGTACCATGTGATTAGTGGTAGCCAATCACAGATCACAACCATAGGCAAGTTGTGCTCATGTAAGTATGATGTTGTTATTTAAATCCTTGGCGCCCTTTAAGGGTTTCAGAAGCCGGGAGGCGGGGGGGGTTTTAGGGTCATGTAACCGCCGTGATTCGCTGTCACATGATCGTGAAAGGTCCCGATCGCAAGAGGAGATCGGGACTTTTCCATGAATACCGGACCGGACGCAAATCTGTGTCTGCTTGATGTCAAGGCCCAGACGCCGGAAGGCCACACATTTGCGTATGGCCGGCACCAAAAGGTTAAAAGTTAAAATAAAAAATGTGCCTTTAACCTCTTCGTGCCGGCCGCACGCAAATGTGGGCCTTGAAGCTGAGCGGCTGCACATTTGCATGCAATTAAGAAAAACATATGTGCTGAGAGCGCGCGCCCTGTGTGCTCCAGCACATGTCCAGTACTCACGGAAAGGTCCTGATCTCCTCTTTCGATCGGGACCTTTCCTGATCATGTGACCGCCGTGACGGCGAATCACGGCGGTCACATGTCCTTAAAACCCCGCCCCGGCTTCTGAAACCCTTAAAGGGCCGGGAGGCGCCAGCACCAAGGGGTTAATATCGCTTTATTCAAGTTTATCACAACAAGATAGACAAAATAATTCTATTTATAAAGATGAAAATTTCTGTCGTAAAGTATCAGATTTTAGTGAAAAAAAAAAAAATGAATGAGTCTTATTTATTTTGATTAAAACTTCCATTTTTTTTTTCTCTGCAACAGATCAGCCATTTTTCTACAAGTCCTCTGCTTAGTGACCGAAGGAAGTTCCCTCTTTCTTCAGAAACGTTCCCAGTGATACCTTTCAATCCAGAGGTATTGCCCAGCTACTGTTACATTTTGGCTGGACATGGGTGGGCCTGCTGGGTATAGACAACGATTATGGACAGCAAGGCATTCAGCTTGTCAAACAAGAGATCACCAAGGCTGGGGCATGTGTGGCTTTCACTGAAAGCATGCTCTCCAAGCAACCAGACCGAAATGCCCCACACATTGTTAACATCATTAAAGAGTCAACGGCAATGGTGGTGGTTGTCTTCTCCAAAGACACTGAGTTTGCTGTGGTGCTGGCTGAGATGATGAGACAGAATGTTACTCAAAGAATATTTGTGGCTAGCGAGTCTTGGTCAACGTCTACTCTTTTCTCTATGGGAGCCCTTGCCCAGTTTGTTTCTGGTACAGTGGGATTAGCCCTTCACAGTGGAACAATCATGGGATTTAAGGAGTTCCTTAATAAAGTCCATCCCTTGTCACCCTTGGGAGGTAAAATGGGTGAAGATCCTCTGGGAGAAAACCTTCAACTGTGCAATAATGGATCAAAACAATGTTACAAGTGTTGCCAGCACTTCAATTAAATTGTGTACAGGAGAGGAAAGTCTTGAAGGAGTTCAGAACAGCTTCACTGACGTCTCCAACTTACGAGTTACTTACAATGCTTACATGGCTGTACAGATTGTCGCCAAAGCTTTGGAAGATCTGGGAAGTTGCTCCAACGGTCACAAATGTGCCAATGTTTCTCATTTCTACCCATGGCAGGTACTAAAAATCTTTGGAAACATAGATTTGTAAAGTATTAGTCATCATTAATTAACTTTCCTAGCGGTCTGATTATGTCCATATTTCTGTGCTCAAAGCGGTACTTTTTTTTGCATGGAAATACATATTTTTTTTATTGTAGGGCTGTAATTTTTAGGAATAACTCACTGAAATCTGTCTGAACAAGAGTCTAGTAAACATCCCGGGGATGATAAAATTTGAAACACGAAATCATAAACTATAATTTAATAAATAATTATAAAAAATAATAATATAATAATAATACATTTAATTCAATAATATAATCAAACCAAAAACACTGAAATGTGAAATAGAGCGCCAAGTTCGCACATCGCTGAGCTCAGTTGCAAAATCGTTTTCAGCGTCTGATGACGAATTTCCACAGGAATCATTATCACTCAATTCTGATAAGTCTCCTAGACCCTTCTAAACGCTACAAAACGCTATTAAAAAAAAATGGTATTACCAGTATATTTATCCAGTGTTTTTTGAGCTTTCAAAAATGCTAGTGTGCATGGAGCCCAATTGTGCAGAGGAGAAAAAACTTTTTTCTATGCACGGCATAGTGGACAATTTAGAAGCTTGTACACGGGAGTTTAACCCCTTGGCGCTGGTGCTTCCCTAAGGGTTTCAGAAGCCGGGAGGCAGGGTGGAGTTTTTAGGGTCATGTGACCACCGTCCGATTTTCTTATAGTGTGTACGGGGCATAATACACTATATTGCCAAAAGTATTGCGACACCCCCTCCAAATCATTAGATTCAGGTGTTCCAATCCCCTCGATGGACACAGGTGTATACACCTCAAGCCTCCAGGCATGCAGACTGCTTCTACAAACATTGGTGAAAGAATGGGTCGCTCTCAGGAGCTCAGTGACTCCAAGCGTGGTCCCGTGATAGGTGGCCACCTGGGCAATAAGTCCATCCGTGACATTTCCTGGCTACTAAATATTCCACGCTCAACTGTTAGTGGGATTATAACCCCACACTCTGGCTTACCATTCGGTGCTGCTCCGGGATCTGTTCTTCACTTAACTTGTCCTGCGCTCCCACGGTGTCCCCCCCTGCAGTGTCCCCAGCCATCTCCTCTGGCCGATGCCGGCATCTGTCTTCCAGGTTCCGTTCCCTGGAAGCGTCGGGATGTACTGGACATACGGGGGATGAAATTTGAAAATGACAAAACGTGACATTCACTAAAAAAATCACATAGTATAACATTACTGTATCAAACCATTTCACATACATTTTGTCCCGAGTGCTTTGTCCGGCGCCCTGCCTGCATTTTTACTGTTCTTTCTGCCTGGAAACTGAGAAACGTCCATGGCGTCCAAAAAGCGTTCCTTTAGATCAAAATCGGTTTTAGACCGGCTAGAGAACAGCGATAGTAAATCAGAACCACTTGTAGAATTGAGTGATAATGATTCGTGGGGGAAATTCATCATCAGACACTGAAAACGATTCTGCGACTGAGCTCAGCGCTGTGCGAACTTGGCGCTCTATTTCACATTTCAGTGTTTTTGGTTTGATTATGTTATTGAATTAAAATTTTATTATTATTATATTATCAGTTTTTATGATTATTTATTAAATTATAATTTATGATTTCGTGTTTCAAATTTTATCATCTCCGGGATGTTTACTAGACTCTTGTTTAGGTGGATTTCAGTGAGTTATTCCTAAAAATTACAGGCCTACAATAAAAAAAAATACATACTTATTTCCATGCAATGCAAAAATGTACCGCTTTGAGCACAGAAATATTGACATAATCAGACCGCTAGGGAGGTTAATAAACACAGCTTGGTATTGTTTACAATGGCAGAGCTGTGTTCTATCATGTTCAGTGCTGATCACTGGGTCCTGGCAGTCAATCATTGGCCAGGACCCAGTGATTGGCATGTATTGTAACGAATCACAGTACAGCCAGGCCGGCAGGCGCATGCCCTCCCTGTCCGAGCATGCGGATCATGTACTATGTATGTAGTCCTGCACAGGGAAGCCGCTCTGCTACCGTATATGTAAGTGATTTGGTTGGCGAGTGGTTAACCCGTCCCTAGAATAGGGCATCATGCTGGATAACATTAATATACAGATTTTTTGGTGAACACAGTTGACCGTGCAAAAAACGGTTTATGAAGTTTAATGTAAATAAATTTCTTCCCATTTTGGACCTTGCAGCTCTTGCCGTACGTGAAGAATGTCAAGCTGAAACTGAGTAGTGGGATGGAACTTTACTTTGATGAGAATGGAGATCCACCAGCAGTCTACGACATTATGAACTGGCATTTGAGCCCAGTGGGTGCCATACGTCATGTCAAGATTGGCAGTTATGACATAGCAGCAGCTCCTGGTCAAATATTCAGAATCAACTCCAGCATCATCTGGTGGCCCACTGGAGACCAACAGGTGTGTCCATGGGAATTGCACATTTCACATTTCAAATTACGTATGAATGGTAATATGTACAACCCCATAGCATATATATTTGGCTACAACCATGTCCTTAAAAAGATGGATTTTCCTTTTACCTTTCTCTTTTCCCTCTCCCTCTTGTCACCTTTTCCCCTCTATACTTTGTTTTTTCCACTGGGGTTTAGAGTTGGCCTCTCCCCTTATAGCAAAACTGAAAAGCATATGAATGTAGCACCCTCCTAGTCAGCTAGGGGTAGCTAGACTCTAATTGTTAGTGAGGTGATTGAGTAGCAGCCTGGGTGTGATAACTAGCAGGGGCCAAACTTTGGTCAGAGCTGAGAGGCTCTTCCGATCAGCCTTCTGGAATTTCCTCCTGTTCTAGAACTTTGGAGAAAGGTCTAGAAGCAGTGGGTGGATATGAGGAGTGGTTGATCCACACTTTTGAGGGATCCTGGCCAATCCGCAGCAGGAGGCTTGGGAAGTGGCCAGGACAACCCTTAAAAGTGAGAGAGCCTACTCAGCTGCAGGAGAGTTCGGGCGGAAGTTGAGAGGATTTAACGTAGGAGCCTGGGAGGGGGCCCAGATGGAGAAAGGGGCTCACCTACCGGCAGTGGAGTTTGGACAAAAGAAAACTCAGACCCTCACCAGCCTCCAGAGCAAGGATCACCTGTGTAGCAGAGGAGTAGCGGCCCAGCTGGAAGGCCTGATAGCAGCCACCAACCCACCAGCCACACAGGAGAAGGACTGAGTCAGTAAGCCCGCACCCTATAGGCCAGATAGGAAAAGGAGCACTCTGGTGGGAAACCAGATTTGCCACCTACCGGGACTGTCCTATTTCTTAAAGTACAGGCATTGGATCCCCTGCTCAGGGATTCCTCCAGACAGCTGGGTGCAAAAGACAAATTATCTTGGGTCTGGGGTGTTACTACAGGAGATACTACCAGAGAGACTGTTTTGCTGTAGAGACTTTTAAATAGTTCCATAGTTCCAGGAAGTTGTCCTCAGTTTCTCGGTTCCATTGGGCATCCCATAAAACCCTTACCTTATCCAAGTTGAAATTCCCCTAATAAAATCCCCAAAAAACCCAAGCTCAAGGACTAGTTACTGACTCATGGATGCAAGTCTGTGAAAAATGTGTGTTGTCTGGCTGTGCGGGACTATAGGGGGACCCAAATACTCAGCAACTCCTAAGGGGACAGTGCTACACAAAGGAAACGGTATATTTCAGGGATGTAGATAAGCAGCTCCACTGGTCACATCTATCTAACACTGTTTACACCAGAGATCAACACCTTCAATTTACTTGTATGTTTCTGGTGTACAATGTCTACTGCATTCCATTCTGATGTGTAAGTGTTACAAAAATATGTTATACTGCTTCTTCAAAATAAAGAATTAATAAAAAAAAAGTTAGAATTTCTACTGCTCAAAGCTCAAGACCTTTACCCAGGATTAGGTCAGGCACTGATGTCGAACATAAAGGCCTGGATCCCAGTCTGCACTCTAATTCATTCCAAAGGTGTTCTATCAGGTTGAGGTCAGGACTCTGTGCAGGCCAGTCAAGTTCCTCCACCCCAAACTCGGTCCTCCATGTCTTTATGGACCTTGCTTTGTGCACTGGTGCGCAGTCATGTTGGACCAGGAAGGGGCCATCCCCAAACTCTTCCCACAAAGTTGGGAGCATGAAATTGTCCAAAATGTCTTGGTATGCTGACGCCTTAAGAGTTCCCTTCACTGGAACTAGGGGGCCAAGCTCAACCTCTGAAAAACAACCCCACACCATAATCCCCCCTCCACCAAACTTTACACTTGGCACAATGCAGTCAGGCAAGTACTGTTCTCCTGGCAACCACCAAACACCACAGCATCCAACGCTTTGCATTGCACTTGGTGATGGAAGGCTTGGATGCAGCTGCTCGGCCATGGAAACCCATTCCATGAAGCTCTCTACGCACTGTTGTTGGGCTCATCTGAAGGCCACACCAAGTTTGGAGGTCTTTAGCTATTGACTCTGCAGACAGTTGGCGACTTCTGCGCACTGTGCGCTTCAGCATGCACTGACCTTGCTCTGTCATGTGACGTGGCCTACCACTTGGTGGCTGAGTTGCTGTTGTTCCCAGTTGCTTCCACTTTGTTAGAATCCCACTAACAGTTGAGTGTGGAATATTTGTAGCCAGGAAATGTCACTGATGGACTTATTGCACAAGTGACAACCTATCACGGCACCACGCTTGGAGTCACTGAGCTCCTTATGCAGGCCATAGAAGGGTCGAAAACCGGCCATTTAAAAAAAAAAAATGAAAAATCAGTCGTTCAAATAGGCTGACGTTACCACGAATGGTAAAAAAAATTGGTCGATTTCACTGTTCAACAGGTAAAAAGTTTTGGGCATACAATTAGCTAATCTTACATAATTTTGGGGTGCTGAAAACGAAAATGACCCTAAAAAATGTTGATTGGCTCTAGTTTCCATGATATATTCACCCATCTAATGACGTAAGCCATTCAAAATTATGATGCAACTTCAGCTGCATATTGCGCAATTGATACTGGTGACCAATAGAAAATTGCATGTATACTGAGATGATGCAATATTAGCCTTTAATTGCATCACTTCACTGCATAAAAGCTGCAGTATCTGTAGCTGATTGTAGTTGGACAGCGTCTTTACATTTCGTTTTATGCTTATATAGGCTACTCAGTAATGCCTCGAACTTGTGTGAATAAAGCAGATAATTTCTGCTATATCTGCGGTGAAATAACTTTTATCTCACAAAAAAGGAGGATAACAGGAATGATTAAGAAAGCCTACAACTTGTATTTTGGCTGCAAGATAAGAGACCAGGACAAGAGCTGGGCACCACATATATGCTGCAATTCTTGTGGGACGGCACTGGAGCAATGGTTGAATGGAAAAAAGGCATCTATGCCTTTCGCTGTGCCAATGATTTGGAGAGAGCCAACAGATCATGTTAGTAATTGTTACTTTTGTATGGTGCCTCCAATTGTAAAAGGGCTAAATAAGAAGAAAAAGTTATCTGTGCACTATCCAAATATTCCATCGGCAATACGTCCAGTTCCTCATGGAGAGGGGCTACCAATTCCTAAAGCACCAGAATCCTTCGTGGTTGAGTCAAGTGAGGAAGAACCTGAAGCGTGTAGTCACGTGCAGTTGTAAGAGATAGCCCTTTCCTCGAATATAAGAGAAAAGCCAAGAGAAGCAAAACTGACACAAACTGAAGACAAAACTAGTGAGAATCCTAAGTATTAAAATGATTCAACTTAGCTTATGGCTATAATTTTTCTTGGTAATCCTATGCAATATATTATGCCATTTAGGCTTTGTTATGTAGTCAATATCACTTGCTTTATATTTGTGGAAAGACATCTATCTATATAATTATTTGTGCATTATGTAGTCATTACGCCTATAGTAGAAAACTTTCTGTTTACAGAAAAACTAGAGCAATTGACAAATTTCATTGTTATATTTGAACTCAGAATGTGAAATTCATTAAGAAATGGATCCTTTTGCTTCCAAAACTGGCAAAAAATAAAAATTTGTTGAACAGTGTTTTCAGTCCCGTCTACGGCCGGCATTTAATTACTTCTGTCCCTGCAGAGAGCTCCGCTATTATATTTGACATGAAAAAGTATTGCGGTTGCAACAATGTATCCATTTGTATCCATTTCGGATACAGATGTTTTTATTCAGATACAAATAGATACATTGTTGCAACCCCAATACTTTTTCATTTCAAATATAATAGCGGACTGGAATTCTTCTTTTTCTTCTTCTTCTTTTCTCCTTCTTCTTTTTGTTCTTCTTCTTCTTGCAGGTCACAGCTCGTGCGCAGATTTTTTAATCAGTAAAACGATCGGCTGATTGCCCATCATTGCCGGGAAAATCGGCCAATCGGCAAAGTCGACCAATTTTTTTCCATCTTTACCGATAAAAAAAATGTGCCAAAACCCCCGAAAAACAGCCGACCAATTAAACTACTAACGGTGTGAAAATTTTCGACCCGTCTATGGCCTGGATTAGAGCGACCCATTCTTTCACAAATGTTTGTAGCAGCAGTCTGCATGCCTAGGTACTTGATTGTATACACCTGTGTCCATGGAGGGGATTGTAACACCTGAATCACATGATTTGGAGGGCTGGCCCAATATTTTTGGTAATATGGCGTATGTATGCCTAGCTGACCCAAACATGCACGATTGTGGATAGGTCCTGCTGTATGTCTGGCAACAACTGTCTATTGGCACCTTTACATAATCATCAAAAATATATGTCTCTGCTTGTTCAGAAACTTTCACATAATTATATGAAAATGTATTATTTGCTCTTTAACCTAATGCAACTTGTACAGCCAGTTGATTTTAATTTGTGATCCCTTAGGCATGTGATCCTGGAAAGGACAATCTCATCCCTATATGGGAGAAAATCTGGCAAAATGCTACCAAATCTTCAATATTGAATATACATAAAGAAACCCAATACAACATTTTAATGATGTGGTATAGGTTACATGCCCTTCTCTACTCCTATGATCCCATCATTCTGAATAAATGGAGGAGGTTTCAGAAGCTGAATCATATTGGATAAGTGTAGCTTTCATATTGGGTCGAATTGTAGTGCTTGAACTCCCAATAAACTCAATACATTATCTTTTTTGTCTACAGTTGCAGAATTTTTGCCTCCTACAAAAAACTAGTTGCTAGACATGTGCACGCGGGAAATTCTAGTTTTATTTCAGATGCATTTGTTAATTGAAGAATTTTGTTTCAACATACTTATATGTTGAACCAGTTCGTTTTCGGAATTTCATTTTGTATCTTCGGCATTCGTTTCGTATATTTGCTGATCCGTGTGGATTATAAAAAATGTAGCAATTTTTACGGAAGGCTGCTATATATTAGATTTCAGTTTCAATATTTTGGGTAGATTCATTATTCATATTAAAACTATTCAATAATTTTGGACGCAACAGAATAAATATAATGCAAAATTCGGCAGCCCCAAATTGTTTTAAAAACCTAAGAATTGCATTAGACTGTGGAACTGAACTGACTGACTGTGACAATTACAAATTCAATGTTAGGGCTCATGTACACTAGAGCTGATAAACTCAAGTTTACGATCTGTTTCAGCATTTTTTTCAGCAGCCCCTGAACTCTCCCTAATGTTTTCCTTTGTGTCCATGTACACATCGTCGTTTACAGGCTGTTGAGTTTACAGTCGTTTTTTTTTTAAAACAAAAAACTTGTGTTCAGACGTCGATTTTAAATCGCATTTATAAGCGTTTGCGTTTGAATTTTTTTTTTTAACTCTTCCAGTTCCCGATGCTGTCCAGAGCCGTTTTTCATCATGAAAAATGAATGCAAAGTGTTTTCAAGGTACTCAAATGGACAAAACACTGAACACAGGATGTTCCTACCAAGCTTGTCACACATTGTAATGACCAATTCACACCTCAGACCTCTCCCACCCTTGGAAACAAAAAATATGTTAATATATTAATTGGGTGGCACAGTGGCTTAGTGGTTAGCATGTCTGCCTTGCGGTAAATGGGTCATGGGTTCAATTCCCAACCATGGTGCCTCCTGCATGGAGTTTACATGTTCTCCCCTTTCCTCTGGGTGCTCTGGTTTGCTCCCACACCCCAAAGACATGCTGGTAGGTGAATTGGCTCCTGTCTAAATTGTCCCTAGTATGTGTATGTATGAATGTGAGTTAAGGAGGGACCTTAGATTGTACACCCCTTGAGGGTTAGGGACCTTAGTTTGTACACCCCCTTGTGGGTTAGGGACCTTAGATTGTACACCCCTTGAGGGTTAGGGACCTTAGATTGTACACCCCTTGAGGGTTAGGGACTGATGTGAATGTACAATATATATGTAAAGTGCTGCATAACTTGACAGTGCTATATAAGTACCTGAAACAAATAAATTACCATTCAAACCACCAATTCCTCACGAAGACCCCCTGCCAGGTGACCTTAATGACTCCCTCCACCAGACACCTTTCCCACCCTTGAAAACAAAAGATTTCTGGCTGATAACTTTTAATTTTTGGAGGAGAGACTAGAGCTATGACTTGTCTGACCTGTGTCACAATATGCTATCTCCAAAACCATCTCTTGTCATTGTCTGCCAGATCATTCTGCTGTTTTGCACCTAACTTCCATACTTGATTCTTTTTCATCTGTGCAACTACTTCAGAATTCCCCAGAAATGAGCCTTAGTTCTCTTCTTATTCATGTGTTTAGACATTCTCCCACTCCCAATGCTGGTTTTTAGCAAGAGGTGTTGCCAGTCACATTCCTGTTAGGTCATGCTATTTAAGCCATTTAAAATGTCACATTGTATTTGGGAGTTGCCTGAGAATGCTTTCCCAGGCATCTGTACCCATGATCTCTGTTCCAGTTCTGATACCTGTTGGGACAACCCTTATTATCTTCCTTCCCTGTCTTTTTGCCTGTTTGACCATAATCTTGCCTGCCTGTAGCCAGGTGCAGTCTGTTTTCTCCACTGTAGGTGATGCTCGACTGGAACAATAGTGCAGCCGGCGAGGAAGTCTGGAGAAACCTGGTTACTCTATGGTTTCCTGGTCCCCTGAGGCAGCATTCCAGCTGGGTCTGCTGCATTCAGGTGACCTCTGGCATCTTGGGTCAACAGAGTCTTTATAAATCCCTGCTCCAGATTTTGGTGCTCATTTGTGCCTAGAGCAGGGAAAGAATACCCGTCTGTTAGAGAAAGTGCTTATCAGCAGGGAGCTGTTCCAGACAAGTAGGCAGGCTGCATTCTGCCTTCTGAGACAGACACTGTCAGTGCATCTTTACCCAGTGTATCTTCATCCTACACAGATGTATAAGTGACTTTGGTGTGACAAACTCCTGATAAGCTGTCCATAAGTTGAGCATTCTCTTCAATATACTTTGGGATACCCACAACTGATCTACTTGTCATTACTGCAGCCCCACCATGCTGGACCCACCAATGCCAATTTTGTACCATGCTTCATTTCTGCCTGCTGGCAGTTGTCACTCCGAAGTGTGCAAACTTGTAGCCATTCACAAGAAAGCCTATTATCTCTTAAATTGTGCTCTTCCTTAGACCCCGTGTCTCAATCCCTTTTAGAACCTACACTTACTGGTGGCACCAAGAGTCCACAACCTTTGAGACAATTTATTTGTACCTAGAAAACAAACACAAATATTTTAATGTAAAACAAACACTGCCGAGAAATGACAGAAAATATATGAACAAAACAACTACTAATTGACCTGTAAGAATGGCAGCCTTAAATAATGGATGTTTTATGATTGGCATACCATCAGGTACCCCATTCGGTCTGCAGTGAAAGCTGCCCACTAGGATTTCGGAAGGCTCCAAGAAGTGGACAGCCTGTCTGCTGCTTTGAGTGTGTACCTTGTCCTCAAGGAGAGATCTCCAACCAGTCAGGTAAACGATGACCATGTCCAAGTATTTTGCATCTAAGAAGTCTAGGAATTAGTGCAAGATTAGAAAAAATGTTATGTCATCATCACAATTGAGCTCCTTTGTAAGAAATTTTTTATCCACCACCATATTATTATTATTATACAGTATTTATAAAGCGCCAATAGTTCGCTCAGCGCTGTACATTACAAAGGGGGACAATATATGAGACAGTACAATAACAATACAATGTGATACACGAGGGTTTGAGGGCCTGCTCTCCTTGGAGCTTACAATCTAGAAGGGAGGGGATAGTGGTACAGAGGAAAAGCTGTGGGGGATGGAGTGGTAGGAAGAGTGGAGGAGATCGGCAATTAGCAGGGGGTGGGGTAGGCTTCCTGAAGAGGTGGGTTTTCAGGGTGAGCCTAAAGGAGAGGAGAGTAGGTGATAGTCTAATGTATTGGGGTAGGGAGTTCCAGAGGATGGGTGACACCCTGGAGAAGTCCTGGAGGCGGGCATGGGGGGAGGAGACCAGGGAACTAGAGAGAAGGAGGTCTTGTGAGGAGCGGAGTGTGCGTTTTTTGGGTGGTATTTGGTTTATTAGATCGGTGATGTAGTTTTGGGGCGGTATTATGGACAGCTTTGTATGTCAGTGTGTTAGCATTTTGTAAGCATCATATTATATAATTACTGCTGAGAAAATGAATGTGCAATTGTGTTAAGCTCACTCTCTAATTTATATGCAGACCTGTCAATCATCTGCCCACCATCTAGAGAGAAAGGAGGGATTAAAACTTAAACATGACTTCTTTCAGAAGGACCCTCACATTCAGTACCCCTTTAGTTAAGATGACAATTTACCCACAATTGTTTAAACATGGTAAAAAAATAATATATCTGTTGACGACTCTTAGCTTGCAACCCTAGGAACTGGCCTACATGTGCCTTAAGACAAACAAATGCAAATGTTTTAGGGATCAATTTTTAGAAGTTATCTTTTATTTGCATTGACAATTGTGATTTACAATACAGGTAACAAACGTTTAATTGATTCTCTCTCTCTCTCTCTCTCTCTATATATATAATTATATATATATATATATATAAAGATTATATCTTCATGTTTATGATATTATGTGTCATGTGTTGGGAGTGACAATGCCCAAAGCAGTTGTCATTATGGAGGAGGGATTATTGTCAGGAACACTAACAGTATTAAAAAATATCTTTAGAGATGGAGAAGGATCTGGGGGTTCTGGTAGATCATAGACTTCATAATGGCAATGCAATGCTAAGCTGCCATTTCTAATAAAGCAAGCAAAACCCTTTCTTGTATTAATAGAGGTATAGACTCCAGAGAGAGAGATTATCTTTTCTCCCCGGTACAAATGATTTAGTAAGACCTCGTCTGGAATATGCAGTTCAATTTTGGGCACAATTCACAAAAAGGATATCGGGGAACTGGAGAAAGTACAGAGAAGGGCAACAAAACTTGATAAGAGGCATGGAGGAGCTCAGCTATGAGGAAAGATTAGAGAAACGTAGTGTATCCTCTCTGTGAAGAGGATATTAAGGGGGGATATGATCAACATGTATAAATACACAAGTGGTCCACACAGTGGTGTATTTAGTTTTTTGTGCTGCCCTAGTCTGCAAAAGACTTGAGGACCATGGGGCGGAGGTTCATCTTCCAGCAGGACAACGACCCGTAACATCAGCAGAGCTATAATTAAATGGTTTTAGATCAAAGCATATTCATGTGTTAGAATGGCTCAGTCACAGTCCAGACCTAAATCCAATGGAGAATCTGTGGCAAGACTTGAGAATTGCTGTTCCCAAACACTCTCTCAATCCAATCTGACAGAGCATGAGCGAATTCTGCAAAGAAGAATGGGCAAGAAATGTCCCACTTCTAGATGTGCAAAAGCTGGGAGAGATCATCCCCAAAAAGACTTGCAGCTGGGAATTGCAGCCAAAGGGGGTCCTACAAAGTAATTGACTCCGGGGTGGCTGAATACAAATGCCTGCCACACTTTTCACAGATTTTAATTGTGAAACATGTTTGAAAACCATTTAATAATTTTCCCTTCCACTTTCACAATAATGTTGCCATTTTTCATTAATGTGCTGCCTATCGCATAAAATCCCAAATAGAAATACATTTACGTTTTTGGTTGTAACATGACAAAATGTGGAAAATTTTCAAGGGTATGGGGAAATACTTTTTCAAGGCACTATGCAGTATGTTTTTGCACATTTTTTCTTTCAGTCTGAAAGCAAGTAAGTGTTTCTCCTGTTTTAATCTTTCTAATTGTCAGATACAAGTTCCAGTATTTTAAATATAATTTACATTTTTTTAACATATTTTTTCCCTTTACCCAGCCCTACAGTAAAAAAACTAACCAAACAAAAAGGCCCCCTATTTGTTAAAAAAAAATTTAGGTATGCAAATTAATCATAGAGTCCGTTAAGCTGACTTATGCGCGCTGACAGCTGATATAATTTGGCTTGGGCATCTAGGCATCAGTGACCTTAGTTCATGAAAGGAGTGAGCCCAACAGAAATCTTACAATCTTTTTCATCTCCTCATTATCATGAACTTCAGTATTCAAGAAACTTTGTTTTTCATTTGTATCATTTTGAGCTTTTATTGTTCCTTTTTTAAAGTTTCTATTTAGATTGCAATTATAAACTCCAGTATCTATTGAATTTATTTTTGTCATTATTTTTCCAGATTCTGTTAATTGTCCTCAAATGGTCCATGGGATCACTGGCCAAATTCCTCAGAAAATCCATGTGTCTTCCAAAACTATTGAGTACCTATCTTACGAAGATCCACTTGGAGCAACACATAGCAGTGACCACCATTTTCTCCTCGCTGGTTCGTAATGTCGCTTCTTGAGGCTTTTTTTGTACTACATAAGAACAGCCCAATAGTATAAAAGGCCCAATAATTACAATCTGAGCTGGCCCTTTCACTCCTCCTCTCCTTGTCTCTTTGTTTCTTTTCTTCCTTGGTCCTTCATTGGACCTCCTCGCAAGGAGGGACGTGTCTCCTTACAGCAGTCTGCATTTGGCATGGTTTTTTTACTCTCTGTGTTTCTAGCATCTTAGCAAAAAACCATCATGGTCGTCGTTGCTTTCATGGCCACCAAACCTGACAGCAAACTGAGAATATGGGACTAGTCCCTTGGGAGAGTTTTCGTTCTTGATAATATCCATCTGTTCCCTTTTACAACTAACTTTGTGCATCTTTTTGGTTCCGGGCACTTGCACCTCCCGTTTTATCCAGAACTCCACAGTTTGTCTCAGTCAAGATTCATAACCTTTGAGTGCAATGTTAGGCTCGACCATTGTCCTTCTGGGCCATGTTGGGGTATCTTAGTCTCTTAGCATTTTGTTAGATTTCATTGTGGCCTTTCTGGCTAGGAGGCTTCCTGACAGGCTTCAACGAGGCCCAGTAGTATATTACTTTCTCAGCATGTTGGCCTTCCTCAGTGTCTGGATCTCTTTCATCCCAGACTTATCTCAGTGCTCAGGGAAAGTATTACAGTGGCTATGGAAATTTTTGCCATTCTGTCTTCCAGTTGGGCATTGCTGATTTGTATGTTTTTCCTAAATGTTTTCCATCATATTGTTTAGACGCGACATGAACTCCAAAGAATATCTTATGACGGAAAGACAAAACACAATCCAAGTGATAAATAAAAGATTAGAAACAAATTGCGTCCTTTGTATTTACAATCACTTTTTCATTCATTCTCAATGGGGGTTGATTTACTAAAGGTAAATGGGCTGTGCACTGAAAATGCAGTTGCTTTTAGATCTGAAATTTTCTTCGCGGCCAAGGCCTCGGCTGTCAATCACTGGGATCCCGCCGGCCGGTGATTAAGGAGACATTACTGATGGAGGGAGAGAACTATAAGGAAACAAATACAGATCTCTCCCCTGTCAGACTCCTGCACACTGCTATGCATGGCTTTGCCATAGCAGAGCCATGCATACTATAGTGTGCTTACAGTGAAGCACACACAGTAAAACAGCACACGAGTTAACCCTATTTGATTCGCCCCACATTAGGGGTGGACTGAACATTTGGAAACTTGAGCACTGCCCCCCCCCCGAGGGCCCGGGTCAATAGGGGGCCCATGAGATGCCCTGGTACCTTTTAGGGCATGAGGCTTTTTTGTATTTGGCAAGGACACAGGAGCCCATGATCCCCTATTGCCCAGGGGGAGTTGTCAGTCCCGCTCTTGCCCCACATATTTAACCCCTTCCTGGCCCAGTGCCATTAGCTACAGTGCCAGAGCTTTTTATTAGCACTGACACTGTATTGGTGTCACTGGGGATGTCAGTGACACCAAGTCAGTTCCCCCCCAGTGTCAGAAATGCCTGTCGCAGTCCTGCTATAAGTCACTGACCGCCGCCATTACTAGTAAAAATAAATAATAATAAAAAACAACCCCCAGTATATATACCGCCATTTGCAAACACGCTAGAACTTTCACGTAAACCACTTAATTTACACGTATTGGGATGTTTTTTTAGCAAAGAGCAAGAATACATTTGGCCTAAATTTATGATGAAATTTGAATTTTTTAAATGTTTAATAGCAAAAAGTCAATAATATTGTTTTTTTTCTCAAAATTGTCAGCCTTTTTTATAGCGCAAAAAATAAAAACCGCCCAGGTGGTCAAATACCACTACAAGAAAGCCCTATTCATAGGAAAAAATGACGTAAATTTAATTTATTGCAAGACCGCACAATTGTCAGTTAACCCCCTGGCAGTATTCCCGATTGTAGCTCGGGGTAAAGTTTCAGCAACACAAGCGGTAACCCCGAGCTACACTCAGGAATACACTGCAGCGTTGCTCTGGGATCTCTTCTACACTTACGTTGTCCTGCGCTCCCCGTGATGCCCCTCCTGCAGTGTCCCCGGCAATGTCCTCCGGCCGATGCCGGCATCTGTCTTCTGGGTTCCGTTCCCTGCGAGCGTCAGGACGTACAGGGGACAGATCGGCGGGAAATTTGAAAGTTGTAAAAGTGACATTCACTAAATACACTAAAATCACATAGTATAACATTCCTGTATCAAACCATTTCACATACATTTTGTCCCGAGTGCTTTGTCCGGCGCCCTGCCTGCATTTTTACTGTTCTTTCTGCCTGGAAACTGAGAAGCGTCCATGGCGTCCAAAAAGCGTCCCTTTAGGTCAAAAGCGGTTTTAGACCGGCTAGAGAACAGCGATAGTAAATCAGAACCACTTGCAGAATTGAGTGATAATGATTGGTGGGGGAAATTCCTCATCAGACACTGAAAACGATTCTGCGACTTTTCTCAGCGATGTGCGAACTTGGCGCTCTATTTCACATTTCGGTGTTTTTGGTTTGATTACATTATTGAATTACATTTATTATTATTATTTTTTATGATTATTTATTATATTATAATTTATGATTTTGTGTTTCAAACTTTATCATCCCCGGGATGTTTACTAGACTCTTGTTCGGACAGATTTCAGTGAGTTATTCTTAAGAATTACAGCCTACAATAAAAAAACAACATATTTTCCATGCAAAAAAATAAATGTACCGCTTTTAGCACAGAAATACTGACATAACCAGACCGCTAGGGAGGTTACAGTAACGCAGCGCCATAATGCAAAAAATGGCCTGATCAGGAAGGGGAGGAATCCTCAGAAGGGAAAGGGGTTAAAGAAAAAAAAAAATCTAAGAAAGCTTGTCTTGAAAAATATATTTCTGTCCACAAGAACACAAGTACGACTAAAGTATATAGAAAAATGGGAAAGGGATTTAGGAGTAGAGTGGGAAGAGCACACACAAAGAAAAATATATAGAATGGTACATGAGAATATTAGTATGCGTGAGGTGGAAATGAACTTCAAATGTTTGATAAGGTGGTATGTTTACACCAACGATAGAGCACAAGATGAGTGGGGGAGAAAACAACCTTGGTGTTGGCGAGGGTGTGGAGGGTTGGGCACGATGTACCACATATGGTGGGAATGTTCAAAAATACAAGTATATTGGAAAAAAAGTTATAAATCAAATTAGGATTATTACCGGAATTGAGATCGGACTGGACCCTGAAACCTGTCTTTTTCATAATTCAAAAATATCTGGGAATAAATATAAAGAACGGGGTATATGGTGTTTACCTAAATGCAGCAAAAAGTTTGATACCCAGGTTTTGGCGCAAAGTTGAGGCACCGAGGGAAGAAGATTGGATGAATAGAGTGGACCAGATTGCTAGATTAGAAAAACTTTATTATATACAGGAAGATAGGATGGTGGCATATTATATGAAATGGTAGAAATGGGAGGAGTTTAAAGTAAAGGTAAAAGAAGGTATTGTGTAAGTAAGTGTAAAGAAAAGGGAAAGAGAGAATGAGAAGAGAGAAAGGGGAAAAAGGGAAAAGGAAAGGAAAAGGAAAAGGAGAATATATAATAATTTGTCTTTCTTTCTTTCAAATCTTTGTATCCAGAGGATGTGAGATATAAGCTGATCAGTAAGATGTCAGGGGCTCAAGGAAGCAGGGCGGGGTTGAAAGGAAGGGAGTTATGGGGAGAAAATGATATGAACAAGTGGTTTTATGAGATTTTGTAATGTTGTTTTTTTTCCATTGTGGAATTTTGTATTGTTCTATTTGAAAATGAATAAATATTTAAATTAAAAAAAAAAAAGAACACAAGTACGACTGACTAGTAGAGTATTGCGTTTGTCGTTCTTTACATCCAAAGTAATACTAGCTACAACTTTTTCTCTGTTATCCCTTTTTTAGATGTAAGTGAAAGGGGGTATTGGCAACCGAGAATACACGGATCCACTGTTGGTGAAACGTACACAGGTGTTACAACTGTGTTCATGTACTACCGGGACTTCCATCATCCTGGTAATAGATCATCCCGGAGGGAAACTGTCCCCAGATCTGCTCCCTCCACACCTGTTATCACATTATTAAAGCAGAGAGACATTGTCATACTGTTCCATTGTCATACTCTTCCATTGTCATACTCTTCCATTGTCATACTGTTCCATTGTCATACTCTTCCATTGTCATACTCTTCCATTGTCATACTGTTCCATTGCCATCCTTCCGAAGGTTTATAAGACTGCTACAGTTGATGAGGACTTCAATATTTGCCTTTATAACAGAAGAGGGACTTACTGACATGGTACTGTAGGTAAAAGGGTAACATCCAGAATGAACACACACACCCAGAACTGACCATCTCTGCAATGAACCCTACCTGAAAATATTTAATTTTACAGTTAAAAATTGCTAAAAATTCAAGGAAAATGACAGTCAATACATTTTTAAGGCAGGAAAGGTGAGATGTTCTGTTGGATGTTTATTGCTGTCTGTCCTTTTGGGGGGGGGAGATAAGTCTACCTACCTTCTTTCCTGTGACAGCAACGAGGAACTTTTTCTCAGCTATTGCCAGCTATGTAACAATTTTAACAAATTCGAAGATCTGTATTCAAGGCTTGGATTCCAATTAACTCAAATGACAGTTTTTCCCTCTCCGTTGTAAAGTGGTAGTAAAGTTGTTGTTTTTTTTTCACTTTCACCTATAGGTAAGGCTATAATATGGCGTACCTGTATGCAGTGGTGTATTTAGGTTTTGTTCTGCCCTAGGCAACAGAAAAAAAATCGGATGCCCCCTCCACGGTGGAGAGAGCCTGACACCGACCAACATCAGCCCCCTGCAGAGAGATCCTTCCACTAACACCCCACCCCAGCAAAAGAGAGAAAGACACTCACCTTAACAGCTCCAGACATCCCCGGGAACGACAATCGGGCTCTGCATTCACCGTCAAGCAGCCCGCAGCCTCTCTCGGATCCCACTTGGTCCCCATGTCACATATGTCCCTTCTTCCAGGGGACAGTGCTGCCCCCCTAAAAAATACCGCCCTAGGCAAATGCCTCATTTGCCTTGTGGTAAATATGCCCCTGCCTGTAAGTACTGCAAATATCTCCTAAACGTGCACCTTTTAAGAGATATTTATCTGTGAAAGACACTGGCACATGCACTCTGAAGGAACGACATGACCGTGCTGTTCCTTTAGAGCTGTGTGCCGTAAAAAGTGCATGCGTGGGAGTGACGTCATCGGGTCAGGTCCATTCAAGCCGCTGGAGCCCGGGAATCCAGGAGAAGAACCGGGTGATAGAAGGTGGAAGCCCTGCCACTGATGATACAACATGCCCATGCTGTTCCTTTAATAGAGCTGTGTGCCGTAAAAAGTGCATGCGTGGGAGTGACATCCGTGTCAGGTCCATTCAAGCCGCCGGCCCATGAACTCAAGAGATGAACCGGGTGATAGAAGGTGGAAGCCCTGCCACCGATGATACAACATGCCCATGCTGTTCCTTTAGAGCTGTGTGCCGTAAAAAGTGCATGCGTGGGAGTGACATCCGTGTCAGGTCCATTCAAGCCGCTGGAACCCGGGAATCCAGGAGAAGAACCGGGTGATAGAAGGTGGAAGCCCTGCCACCGATGATACAACATGCCCATGCTGTTCCTTTAGAGCTGTGTGCCATAAAAAGTGCATGCGTAGAAGTGACGTCATCGCGTCAGGTCCATTTAAGTCGCTGGCCCATGAACCCAAGAGAAGAACCAGGTGATAGAAGGTGGAAGCCCTGCCACTGATGATATGACATGCCCTTTAGAGCTGTGTGCCGTAAAAAGTGTATGCGTGGGAGTGACATCATCGCGTCAGGTTCATTCAAGCCGCTGGAGCCCATGAACCCAAGAGAAGAACCGGGTAATAGAAGGTGGAAGCCCTGCCACTGATGATATGACATGCCCTTTAGAGCTGTGTGCCGTGAAAAGTGCATGCGTGGGAGTGACGTCATCGCGTCAGGTTCATTCAAGCCACCGGAGCCCATGAACCCAAGAGAAGAACCGGGTAATAGAAGGTGGAAGCCCTGCCACCGATGATAGTGCGCCACTGGAGGGCTTTTTTAAGGTAAGTTTCACATAATGTGCTAGTATGCGATGCATATTAGCACACTATGCCATTGTCTTCCAGGTTAGGTTGAGGTTAATTAACCCTTTAATTTGCTAAAGCCAAATATTTGCTTTTGTTTCTGTATTATTTAGGGCATTCAGAGGCTGAATTCCAAAACCCATAATTAAGGCGTTTTTTTCACCATTATCTGGTGAGTGCGGTGTGTGATCTGAGCACTAACGGGTGTGAACACGGGTCAACGGTCTTTTGAATAAGGACTTTTCAATTCATTTTACTCACCATATTCAACTCAATTATTTTGTTGGAGTGGGACTATTTAATTTATATTATATTTATTATAAGTTTTTGTATTATTTTTATTATTTATTATATCAATTTTTTTGTGAGTATTAATTATAAATACACGACTCAGCATTTTTGGTTGTGGCTGACAACATACAACAATGGAATTTTTCATATTAAACCTCTATTCTACCCAAACAAAACTGTAATGGCTGATTACAGTAACATACAAATTTTACTAGAGCGTAACTCCGGAAGTATGGGTGATAGAAAAAATCTGATACCATATTTGTAAACAAGAGAAAAAATTACATATGGAACAGGTCAGAGCAGGTCTGTGACAAAAATTGTGTTGAACAGTGTTACCAGCAGGAATGAAAACCCCAGGGCCCGTGCATCCAGGAGCAGTAGCATTTTGGCAGAAAAAGTGTAAACACTTCTAAATATGTTTAGACTCCCTCGGGTGAAGTCGTATGACGAAACGCGTTAGGGTGTGGTTTGTCAGTGACGTCACCACGCATGCCAACCCACGTGTCCGGATTACGTGACCGCAACAACGCCATCTTGATTGCAGGCAGGCTGGTGAGACGCTGCTGAGAGGGCTGGAAGCTCTTGTGTTGCACTTTTATACCAATGCTGGATATTTTTTGTACTCAATGTGAGTGTATTTTATGGGGGGAGCATTTGAATAAATTTTATTATACGTTATTGCACTATGGCGAGTATATTTTATATCTGCATGTACTATATGGAGCTGTCTGGATATTTCTAAGCTGGAGCTGAGCTGTGGAGTGCTGGGCTAATAGAGATACGCTGGTTTATCACCAGCTTTTGGTGAGTGTTCAATCTGGTGGGGTGTTAACACACTGAATTTTCACTGGTGAAGGAAGACTTCATAGCTTCATTTGTTGAGGCTCATAAGCAATTTTTTGCGCATGGACTTTATTGAAAGGACTCTACGAGGACCCTTAACCTCCTTAGTGGTATTCCCGAGTGTAGCTCGGGGTAAAATTTCTATGCCAAAAGTGGTAACCCCGAGCTACACTCGGGCTTACCATGCGGCGCTGCTCTGGGGGGTCCCTGCAGCACTTACCTTGTCCTTCGCTCCAGCGATGTGTTTCCCCTTGCAGCGTCCCCGGCCATCTCCTCCGGCCGATGCCAGCATCCGGCTTCTGTGTTCCGGTCCCTGTGACGTCGGGACGTACGGGCGCCGGAACCGGCGGGAAATTTGAATTTTTTAAAAAAATGTCATTTTTGCTGTCATTGCTATTTCAATGCATTTCACATACATTTTGTCCCGAGTGCTTTGTCCGGCGCCCTGCCTGCATTTTGACTGTTCTTTCTGCCAGGAAACTTAGAAAAGTCCATGGCGTCCAAAAAGCGTCCCTTCACGTCAAAAGCGGTTTTAGACCGGCTAGAGAACAGCGATAGTAAATCAGAACCACTTGCAGAATTGAGTGATAATGATTCGTGGGGGAAATTCCTCATCAGACACTGAAAACGATTCTGCGACTTTGCTCAGCGATGTGTGAATTTTGCCTCTGTAATTCAAATTTCAGTGTTTTTGGTTTGATTATATTATTGAATTAAATTTATTATTATTATATTATTATTATTTATTATTATTTATTAAATTATAATTTATGATTTCGTGTTTCAAATTTTATCATATCCGGAATGTTTACTAGACTCTTGTTCGGACAGATTTCAGTGAGTTATTCCTAAAAATTACAGCCTACAATAAAAAAACTGCATATTTCCATGCAAAAAAATGGTACCGCTTTCAGCACAAAAAATCGGAAAGAATCATACCGCCGAGGAGGTTAATTTGATATATGTTTTGTCACATTTATGCACTTATTTGGTGGTGGATTTAATGATTTATGTATGTATTTATTCTACTTAAGGGTAGCAGTATTATTTGTGGTTATTTTATATGTCATTTTGTATAATTATATCTCAGTTTATATAAATTTTTACAGCAGTTTAATAGTAGCAGCTTCCAAATGATGTGATTTTGCTTATATCCATAGGAGCGGTACTGTGAATCTTGGGGTGTGAGATATTACTCACCTAGACACCTGTCAGGACTCATTGCACCTTTTAAGAATAGTACTTCTAAATGTGTCTAAACGCGCCAAAAACCGTGTTAACGCAAGGCGTGTTTAGCACTAGAGTGTTAATTAATTTCAAATTATTATTCTGGCCAAAGAAATGAACTAACGCCCAAGCACTTAACATTTGCAAACATGCTTAAACTCTTGTAAAAGCATTAGACACTTTGACAAGCGGCGCACGGTTTTCGGCCAAAACGCTGCTGCCAAGAGGAAGATCTTTTCTAAAATGTCCTGTGTGCATGAGGCCTTAGAGTTGAAAGCAAGTCAAGAGCTAACTAAGCTTAAATCTACTCCCACCCCCATTCTAAGCCTAATCCCCGATCTTGTCTCCAAATACCACCCAAACCGTACTCTCTGCTCCTCGCAAGACCTCCTGCTCTCTAGCTCCCTTGTCTCCTCCTCCCATGCTCGTCTCCAGGACTTCTCCAGAGCTTCCCCCATCCTCTGAAACTCTCTGCCCCAATTTATCAGACTATCGCCTTCTCTGCTCACTTTTAGGCGATCTCTGAAAACCTCTCTCTTCAGGGAAGCCTATCCTGCCCTCAGCTAATCATGGAATCTTCTACTCTTCCAACCAGTCCATCTCCTACAGTTATTACCTTTTGTACCACTAGCCCCTCCCTCCTAGATTGTAAGCTCCGAGCAGCAGGGCCCTCCTATCCCTCTTGTATTGAACTGTATTGTTGCTGTATTGTCCCCCGTTATATTGTAAAGCGCTGAGCAAACTGTTGGCGCTATATAAATCCTGTATAATAATAATAATATATAAATCCTGTATAATAATAATATATAAATCCTGTATAATAATAATAATATATAAATCCTGTATAATAATAAGAAGAATAATAATAATCTATCTACTTCGTAAAAGGAAAGATGCCTATCCTTACCTATTCTGAAGTTCATCCAGTCCATCACATGATCGGGTCCCCACACAAGCTCAGTGTAGAAGAAGAGACAGCTGACAAAGGATGCCCTATAGCAGGGGTGTCAAACTGGTGGCCCTCCAGCTGTTGTGAAACTACAAGTCCCATCGTGCCTCTACCTTTGGGAGTCATGCTTGTAACTGTCAATCTTGCAATGCCTCATGGGACTTGTAGTTTGGCAACAGCTGGAGGGCCGCCAGTTTGACACCCGTGCCCTATAGTAAGGTTAGGGGTGACGCCTGCAGCCATTATCTCTCCTCTGCAGGCATCTTTCCTTTTACAAGGGAGATAGAATAGGTTTATAATTGGGGTGGGAGTAGATTTAAGCTTAGTTACGTTTTGACTTGCCTTCCACTTTAGGTTTTAATATAGTGTGCTGCCTTTTTAAATTTTAGGCAGCACATGGTCTTCTTCAGATGCAAACTGTTGTTGGCTCCTAAGGAAGTCTACCAAAAGTTAGATTCTCGTTCCGTGTTTTGATGTAATTGTTTTCAGTAAGTTTTCAAGGAAACCTCTTGGATCAGGAATAGGATAGCTTCAGTTGCTGTCTTCTCTTCTTTTAGGATTTAAGCAGTGGAGGTGTAGAGCCTAAGGAGAGCATCTGCAAATACCTGCTGCTTTGAAAAGGCATTTTGTAAGCTTGTGTTGCCCACAGCCCACACCTACAATAAAAGTAGCCAGTAGAGGCAAGCTCTTCGGACAAGTATATTTTCAAGGCCCAATGTCAATCTCTCTTTTGCAGGACACTTTGTGGCTAATACTCAACATGATGGGCCTACACTCTAGTCTCTGGACTTTGGTCCTGTTCCATTTTATTAATGTACTCAACTCTAAAAACTCCCAGTGCCATCTAGATACGGCAAACATGGAGGGAATAATACAGCCTGGAGATGTGATAATTGGCATTGTGCTACCTCTTCATGTAGACAATGTATTTCAGCGTAACAACTTCACCAAGAGACCACCTAGGACTACCTGCTCTAAGTAAGTGATGTCTGAGGGGAGATTTCATTTGTTACTCAACAACAAAAAAACTATATGTTGAACAGAGAATCCACAAGAAAACTGTATGCCAAACTTGCAAAACTGTGTATGGTCCCGGTGGTCATCAAAAACTCTCAACTAAATATAGATCAGGGCATAGGCACCCTGAATAAGGTGGCCACCATAATACAGACTCGTGTGGCATGTACACACTCGCCACCATATTACACAGTGTAACCTACCAAATATAAAACTGTGATAGCTATCAAAAATCACACTCTTCACCTCATCCAGTATAAAAGACAATGTTGTCTTTAGCATCAAAAACTAAGTCTAGATGTCACAAAACCTCCTGCATTTGGGTCCTGAACTTCCATAATATCTAGAGCTCAATGAGCATGTAAAATCTGGAGTATCTAACCCAAGCGTAGTCCCCCTATATCAGTCAGATCTTATAAAGATATTTGCACTTATATGTAAACAAAATATTTGATCAACCGAAAAAGAGGCTAGAACATGAAGATCTCAGCATGCAGAGGTTTAGCACCAAGGTCGATAGGGCCAGCACAGGCAATCACACAACTCTTATATTCAGCATTATGGAACATGATCCTCTGATCTTACCGCTCACTGTACCCAGGTGGCATTCCAATTTTTAGTACAAGTTCTATAGTTCAGCTCTTAATAAGGGACTGTTTGTGTTGCTCGCTATCGCTCCTTCCTCATGCTTCTCCCCTGAATTGATTGTCAGTCCCCACAGCAGATGGGGGTCATCTGTTGCTCCTGCATTTTGGTACATACAGTTGCAAGAAAAAGTATGTGAACCCCTTGGGATTACGTGGAGTTTTGCATGAATTGGGCATAAAATGTGGTCTGAACGTCATCTAAGTCACAACAATAGAACACAGTCTGCTGAACATAATACTACACAAACATTAGATGTTGCCATGGTTTAATTGCACATAACATGTAAACATTCACAGCGCAGGGAGGAAAAAGTAAGTGAGGCCCTAGCTTAATGACTTCTCCCAGAGCTAATTGGAGCCAGGAGTGAGCCAACCTTGACTCCAATCAGTGTGATGATATTGGATGTGTTGCTGACAGCTGTCCTGCCCTTACAAAACACACACCTGTTTTGGGTTTACTGGTTTCAAGAAGCACTGTCTGATGTGAACCATGCCTCGCAGAAAAGAGCTCTCAGAAGACCTACGATCAAGAATTGTTGACTTGCATGAAGCTGGAAAGGGTTACAAAAGTATCTCCAAAAGCCTTGATGTTCATGTGTCCACGGTAAGACAGACTGTCTACAAATGGAGAAAGTTTAGCATTGTTGCTACTCTCCCTAGGCGTGGTCGTCCTGTAAAAATGACTGCAAGAGCACAGCGCAGAATGCTGCATGAGGTAAAGAAGAATCCCAGAGTGTCAGCTAAAGACCTACAGAAATCTCTGTCACATGCTAACATTTTTGTTGACACATCTACAATAAGGAAAACATTAAAGAAGAATGGAGTACATGGGAGGACACCACGGAGGAAGCCATCGCTGTCCAAAAAGAATATTGCAGCACGTTTGAAGTTTGCAAAAGAGCACCTGGATGTTCCACAGCACTACTGGCAAATATACTGTGGACAGATGAAACCAAGATTGAGTTGTTTGGGAAGAACACACAACACTATGTGTGGAGAAAAAAAAGGCACAGCACACCAACATCAAAACCTCATCCCCACTGTAAAACATGGCGGAGGGAGCATCATGGTTTGGGGCTGCTTTGCTGCCTCAGGGCCTGGACGGTTTGTTGTCATTGATGGGAAAATGAATTCCAGAGTTTATCAAGACATTTTGCAGGAAAACGTACGACCATCTGTCTGCCAACTGAAGCTCCGCAGAGGATGGGTGATGCAACAGGACAATGACCCAAAGCATACAAGTAATTCAACAAAACAATGGCTGCAACAGCACAGAATACGCCTTCTGGAGTGGCCCAGTCAGAGTCCTGACCTCAACCCGATAGAAATGCTGTGGCATGACCTTAAGAGAGCGATTCACACCAGACATCCCAAGAATATTGCTACACTGAAACAGTTTTGTGAAGAGGAGTGGTCCAAAATGACTCCAGATCGTTGTGCAGGTCTGATCTGCAACTACAGGAAACGTTTGGTTGAGGTTATTGCCTGCCAAAGGAGGGTCAACCAGTTATTAAGTCCAAAGGTTCACATACTTTTTCCTCCCTGCACTGTGAATGTTTACATGTTATGTGCAATTAAACCATGGCAACATCTAATGTTTGTGTAGTATTATGTTCAGCAGACTGTGTTCTTCTATTGTTGTGACTTAGATGACATTCAGACCACATTTTATGCCCAATTCATGCAAAACTCCACGTAATCCCAAGGGGTTCACATACTTTTTCTTGCAACTGTATTTAAATGGATTTTCTCTTGTACAGGCATTCTACTGTCATGCCAGAAAAAAGAGCAAGGAAGGGAAGCTAGGGATGGAGGGATGAAAAAGGGGACAAAAGAGAGACAATGAGGAGGGATAAAGGAAGGGATGAAGGAGAGGAAATAAAACCAGTAAAGAAAGAAGAAAGGAGGAAGGAAGGGATGAAGGTGAGAAATAGATGCAAGGAAGGAAGGCTGCCTGGTTGGTTTCAGTTGTAGTGGAATAGTCAGAGTAAACAGAATTGTTCCTGAATTTTGAATGACTTTTATCAGGTTCTGAATTGTAATATAGGTTTTGGTGGCCTGGATTTCCAAAAGGCTTCAAATGGTTTTTTGGGATCAAAAACTGCTCTGAAGGCTGTTCCTGCCTTATCCGTATCTTCTTCTGCTATTTCCTGAGCACCCTTTGCTTGACTGCCCCAGATCTTACCCTTCTATCATAGAATTCCTTGTATCATTTTTAAAGGAAGCAGGTCAGGTAATTTTTTTAGACCCCATCATCTCATCAGACAGGACTGCTAAGAACCTCTCAAACCATTCTGCACCATCTTCTTGTTAATACACAGTTTCTTAGAGCCTGGTTTGGGGTTGTTTTATACCTTAGCGGGACTTCCAATTTAGAAATGTTACATTTAGAAGATCAACACATTTTAAAATAAGTTGTCTGAAGCAAAACTGATCCAACTGTTCAGAAGTTTTCTTATCTCTATTGTATAAAATTCTCAAGTGCCTGAATAATTGACCCCCTAAGGTCATGTTAGCAGCATTATTATTGTGACTATATGATCTTCAAAGATTTACAAATCTTGGTTTGTTAATATTCTTGTTTGGCTGTGTGTTGCTGGACCATATTCTACATACAAACATTTAAACAAAACCACCTTCATTAAAAAAACAAATGTCATTTCTGATATCTCCAGGACCATAACATAAGATAATAAACTGGGTAGGACAAAATCCCCCACCCCACAAAAAACATGTTTTCATTGACTCTGAGAAATAGCTGAATTCATGTAACTCCTTTATTATAATATGTAATCTGTTACCTTACTTACATTGAAGGTTCAGCTTCGAGAACTTCCAGCAGCTCCAAGCAATGGTGTTTGCAATAAATGAGATCACAAAGAGCCCAGCTATTCTCCCCAACATCACACTGGGCTTCCAGGCCTATGACTCCTGTATGGTGGTACAGCAAAGTTTAGAAGGATTACTGCATGCACTGACGGGAAATGGAATGGCAGTCCCCAATTACCGATGTCTTCTAGATGTCCCTCTAAGTGCCGTCATTGGTCACTCTGCATCTACACACTCTATACTCCTGGCTCACATTCTGGGGCTCCTCCACTATCCTCAGGTAACATGCACCAAAATTTCATTCTAAAACATAAAGACTTGTTAGAAAATTGAAATGTGTCATATAATATAACAAAAGTGCAACAGTAACTGCTCAGATTAATTTAAAACTAGAAAAAAACAGAAAAGGTTCACATGAATAGATACTTCTGAGTTAGGGACCACACACTTTACGGGGTTTTCTTGACACAGCAGTGTAGCTTTACTAGTGTTTTCAAGTGTATGTAACAAACCCTCAGTTTTTATCTTCAGTATTTTTTTTTTCTTTTTTTTTTGCTGGTTAGCTTGAAAATATGGAGAACTTTTGTATTGCTCTGCACATTGCCCTTCCCATGTGCACCATTCCCCTTCCCCTATTTTAAATTAATCTGGGCCATTGATGCTTTAATGGATTAGGTGCAGACACATTCTGGGGGGGGTTTCAGCTTTCTTCAACAAGTCTGGGCTTCTCAGATGTGGATATACCTTTAAGGAGAAGAAGGCTACATGAATTGGCCAAGTCTTTTTTTTTCCACCATCAATACCTGATCTCACACATGTTCTTTGGGACGAATAAGAACAAATATACACGGACACGCTCCAAAGTCATGCTAAAAGCCCTGCTTGAAAGAGTGAAGCTGCAAAAGAGAGGAGGTCAAATTTATAATAATATCCATGGTCTTGGAATGCAATGTCCAACAAGCTCAGATAAGATGGTCAGGTGTCCACAAATGTTTGGCCATAATGTTAGCCGTATCTTCTGTGTGGAAGTCCAGACAAGTCTCAAATCCAATTACAAATTTAAAAAAGAAAACTTAAGTCAACTAAATCCTCCTAAATTTAAACCCTACACCAGGATGTCAAACTGGTGGCCCTCCAGCTGTTGCGAAACTACAAGTCCCATCATGCCTCTGCCTTTGGGAGTCATGCATGTAACTGTCAATCTTGCAATGCCTCATGGGACTTGTAGTTTGACAACAGCTGGAGGGCCGCCAGTTTGACACCCGTGCCCTACACTATCCACCTCACAGACACTGCAGATCACAGTGGAAGAATTTCAGCTGAACAGTCATTTCTGTCAATCTAGGGGAGCAGTGGACATGACTAGATGTGGTCAGCTGCTGATTGACAAGCTACATGACAATGCTGACAACCATGTGCTCTACAACATTTCCTTACTCTACCATAGTGCAAGCAGGCAGTTTACATGAGGGATATGGCTGCTTTGCATTCAGTAGCAGCGTAAAACAGTTTCCCCCCATCCCAGGAAACTGCACTAGGTGGACTGCACTGCACTGGTAGGATCTGTGGCCAGATTTGTGAGACCTTGCAGAGGGACTAACGGAAAACAGTTTGTGCAGATGGACATCTCTGGTCCTGTTCACACCTGAGCAATCTGAAGTATGATATGGAGCTTCCCCAGAAGTGGTTCAATGCTTGACACAAGGATTTTTATTATATTAACCACTACAAGTCCGGGCACTTTCACCCCCTTCCAGTTCAGGACAATTTTCAGCTTTCAGTGCTATCACACTTTGAATGACAGCTGAGCGGTCATGCAACACTGTATCCATATGAATTTTTTAGCATTTTTTTGAGACAGATAAAACTTTATGTTGGTGGTATGTTGGTGGTATTTATTCACCACTGGGATTTTTTTTTGCTATATAAAATGAAAAAGTCCAAAAAATGTTTTAAAAAAGTGTTTTTATTATACAATTTTTGCAAATAAATAATATTTCTTCATAAATATTGGCCAAAATGTATTCATCTATCTTTTTCGTAAAACAAATAATAACCCAAGTCAGATTATCACCACTGGGATTTTTATTTTTTTGCTATATAAATGAAAAAGTCCAAAACATTTTTTAAAAAAAATGTTTATCTTATAAAATATTCATGCAAATAAATAATATTTCTTCATAAAATCTTGGCCAAAATGTATTCATCTAAATCTCTTTAGTAAAAAAAAAAAAAAAAACAATAACCCAAATTAGTTTATAACCAAAAATTATATTTTTTTAAATTTATTTTTAAATTTTTTGTTATATTATTTATGTTGTTTTTTTAACATACTGTCACCCTAGCAGTACAGTACCACCATAGTGACACTGCACTACTTGTGGGGGGTGATGAAGATTTTTTTTTTACACTGATTACTTTTACACCCATAAAGGCTGTAAAAGCAATCATTTATCCTTCTCTCTGGCTGCATTCTTGCAGCCATTGAGAAATACTGTGAGAGCTGTGATTGGTCACAGCTTGTCACATGGTACAAGGCTGTTGTGAATAGCTCTGTACCATGTGATCGCTGTGATCATTCACAGATTTCACTAGTAGTAACTAATGATGTCCGAAGTGACATCTTGTTTACTACTGTTCATGTGATCACTGATTAGCCAATCAGTGATCACATGAATCAGGACCTCACATAGAGGTCCTGTACAGCAATTGGTGTTCCGCTGTGTCCAGAGGACACAGCGGGCACCGATCGCAGTGCTGCGTGCTCCCAGGGAGTGTGCACAGGCAATGGATGCGGGGGACGTTTTCAAACATCCAACCGCTCCGGCACTGCTCCCATCCATTTATGTACATGGGCCGGATGGGAAGTGGTTAAATAGTGCCTGTTAACTGGTGAGCATAATGTTGCTTAAGGCTCGGGTCATACTACTGTGGCCTGAAAGTCATGCAACTTCAGTGCGACCTTGTCATGCGACTTCCTGGCGATTTGCTAGCAACATGAGTACGACTTTGATGCGACTTGATGCGCAACATTCATGCCATGCGACTTTGCCTGGGTAATCTTCATGTAATGCCGGATCCAAATCACATCAATATTGATGAGGATCTGACTTGGAGACGACTTCCATTGAAGTCTATGGGCACTAATCAGATAGAAGTCACCTTGAAGTAGTACAGGAACCTTTTTTAAAGTCGGAGCAACTTCAGTAACGCTAATTAAGACAGCTCTCATAGATTAACATGGGATTTCACATGTCATGTGACTTGGGGGTCTCACAAGTCGGATCCCAAGACACGGCAGTGTGAACCGAGCTTAAAGCTTGTCACTTGAAAAATAATTTGGGGCAGATTTGCACTTGTTGGCCCCAACAGACTTCAATGGGAGTGCCTGAAAAACATGCAAAAAAACACACATATTGTGCTTTTACTTACCTAGTAACTAGCTTTCTATTGGATAGAAATACAATTAAAAAGTTCAAGCCTCAAATTCATGCAAAAATGCCCCAAAATCAACCAAAGATGCTCAAGTGAGAATGGAGCCTATGTGAATCACAACATAATTTTTTAAAAGGGTGGATATAGTTCTACTTTAAATTATAATTCAAAACATATGCTGTGCTTCTAAAGCGCAATAAATCATAATGTAAAAGATAAATATGTAAAAAAATAGACAGTCCAACATATAATAAAAGTCTGTGCAGAGCAATGTGTCCACCACTTCCAAATAATAGGCATTATTTGCATATGTAAGTGCATTGACCCACATGGAAGAAAAAATATATTTATATATATATATATATATATATATATACTGTATATTGTATGTTGAAATAAGTTATTACAAAATATATGAAAAATATTTTTAAAAATACATTTTCAAATATACTGTATGTCTTTGAAAATACAAATCTACATTTTTGGATGTAATTTACAAATATATGTAAAAATATATGTTACAGTTACTATTTTATATGTCCAAAAAAATCTGAAGATTATATTTAAAATATATATATATATATATATATATATATATATATATATTTTAAATAAGGATTAATATTTAATTGCCTTGTTTTTTTTCTCAAAAATGTAATGGGTCCTGGTCATTTTCTTAAACATTTTTTTTCCCCAACAGGTCAGCTATTTTTCTACAAGTCCTCTCCTCAGTAATAGAAGGAAGTTCCCCTCTTTCTTCAGAAATGTTCCTAGTGATACTTTTCAATCCAGGGGTATTGCCCGGTTACTGTTACATTTTGGCTGGATATGGGTGGGCCTGCTGGGTATGGACAACGATTATGGACAGCAAGGCATTCAGCTTGTCAAACAAGAGATCACCAAGGCTGGGGCATGCGTGGCTTTTGCTGAAAATATGCTCTCCAGTCAACCAGACCGAAATGCCCCACACATTGTCAATGTCATTAAAAAGTCATTGGCAATGGTGGTGGTTGTCTTCTCCAAGGACATTGACTTTGCTATCATTGTGCTTGAGATGATAAGGCAGAATGTTACCAAAAGAGTATTTGTGGCCAGCGAAGCTTGGTCAACAACTGGCATCTTCTCTATGGGAACCCTTGCGCAGTTTGTTTCTGGAACAATTGGATTAGCTCTTCCTAGTGGCACAATCATGGGATTTAAGGAGTTCCTTAACAAAGTCCATCCCTCTTCACCCTGGGGAGGTAAATGGGTGAAGATCCTGTGGGAGAAAACCTTTAACTGTGCATTATTAGACCAAAACACCTCGGCTAAATTGTGTACAGGTGAAGAAAGCCTCGAAAGAGTGCAGAACAGCTTCACCGACGTCTCCAACCTACGAGTCACTTACAATGCTTACATGGCCGTACAGATTGTCACCGAAGCTTTAAAAGACTTGAGAAGTTGCCTCAACAATTACAGATGTGCCAGCTTTTCAAATTTCTATCCATGGCAGGTAATAATAATGTCTTGTTTCTAGAGAACTTTTAAAGTTGACCAGATACCAATTATTGATTAAATACATGTACTTGAAATGAAAGCTTTTAAAATAATCTTGGCAAGCTTTTTTTCTTGGTCAGTATGAAGGGCACGGGAACAGGACCTCAAACTAGGAGGAGGAAAGTTCACAACTGGCTTTAGAAAGTATTATATTACAAAAAGAATAGTGCGTGCCTGGAACAGACTCCCAGCAGAGGTAGTCAGTCAATGGAAAGTGTGTGTATAGGCTACGTTCTCTTTTTCCAGAAAATAGCCTGTGCAGTCAAGGCAGTGCTGGGACAAGGTCATCTAAAGCCCAGGACAAACATGGCATACTGCGCCCCCCCCCCCCTTCCCCAAGATGTCACATCTAAAACAAACATATGATTCCCATGACACTTACCGGCCAGACTGCAAAATAACCCAATTTTTTTTGCACACATTTGCAAATATGCAGTATGCGTAAGCTGCAGTGCCCACGCCAAGGGGCCTCTGTACATACTGCAGTTGTAACTCTATCATTTTCAGAGCTTCCACAGTAGGAGCATGTAATGGAACCGGACCCAGACTGCACTTGGGTATTTCCGTTAGACTCCCCCGCTTCCCTGTCCGAACACAAATCCCCGGACACCACTGCTGATCATACAGGAAATAAGACAGGACCAGACTCTTCTTAAGACAGGAAGTCAACTGCAAACACAAGATATATACACAGGGCAGGGAATACAACCAGGAACAGGAAACACATTAGCAGGCGGTCCCATCAGGGGGAAGGGCTACAGGAAACACTCCCCACCAAACCAAGACACAGAACAAGGGGGATGCAGCACATGGCAGTGAACAATAAACAATGGAACAACCACATGGCAGTGAACAACGGACAACCCCCACACCCATATTAGAACATTTCACCCTGTACCCCCTAACAGGCACAGGGTGCCTTAGACATAAGAGGGATTTGGGAAGATGATACAGGGGTCCCCCCCCCCAAAAAAGTCACTCCCGTCACAGAGCACATATAAGAATGAATATATTAAGGGTCGGTATGCCTGGAGGGAGCCCACCTCTCCTTAAAGGCACAGGGATGCACGTGATGCCCAGCAAGAGAACAATGTCATTGAAGGCTTCCAGTGAGTCCCTGCATTCAATTTGTCCAACTGTACAAAAAAGTGGCAACCACCCCGACCTACAACTGGCCTTTGTAGAATGCGCTCTTTCTCCACTATAGTCCATCACCCAAATAATGGCCTGCACACCGAGGACATTCAACTCCAGCCAAGGTTTATTGCAGTGGCAGCACACCAATTTTGGCCATATTCAAAATATATTTCACTAAATATATATATATACTGTATATGTGTGTGTGTGTGTATATATATATATATATATATATATATATAAGCTCCAAGGATCAGGCCCTCCTATCCCTCTTGTATTGAACTGTATTGTTGCTGTATTGTCTCCCGTTATATTGTAAAGCGCTGAGCAAACTGTTGGCGCTATATAAATCCTGTATAATAATAATAATATAAAATCCTGTATAATAATAATAATAATATATAAATCCTGTATAATAATAATAATATATAAATCCTGTATAATAATAATAATAATATGTAAATCCTGTATAATAATAATAATAATATGTAAATCCTGTATGATAAAAATAATTTTATATATATATATATATATATATATATATATATATATATGTATACACACGTGTGTGTCTGTGTGTGTACATATAAAATATATATATATATATATATATATATATATATATATATACAAGCACACACACATACAGTATATATATACATACACACACACATATATATATATATATATATATTTTTAGCGAAATACACACTGCATGTTGAAATGTGTTTTTATTACAAAATATATTAAAGTATTTTTAAATATACATTTTCAAATATACTGTAATGTCTTGAAAAATACAAATTTAAATTTTTGGAATGCATTTACAGATAGATGTAAAAATATATGTTAAAATTACTTTGCTGGGTTTTTTTGCCTTCCTCTGGATCAACTATGGGTATAGGCTTATACATTTTTTTTATAGTTGAACTGGATGGACTTTTGTCTTTTTTCAGCCAAACTAACTATGTAACTATTTAACAGTTTACATTTACTAAAATGATTGCATTTCCATGTTCTGTGTCCTGTGGGAGACCAGATATAGTGAATGCAGGGTCCAGGGAGAGCGGATATAGTGGATGCAGGGTCCGGGGGGGGGGGGGGGGGGGGGCGGATATAGTGAATGCAGGGTCCTGGGGAGACCGGATATAGTGAATGCAGGGTCCAGGGGGGGGGCAGATATAGTGAATGCAGGGTCCGGGGGGGGGGGCAGATATAGTGAATGCAGGGTCCTGGGGAGACCGGATATAGTGAATGTAGGGTCCGGGGGGGGGCGGATATAGTGAATGCAGGGTCCAGGGGGGGGCGGATATAGTGAATGCAGGGTCCTGGGGAGACCGGATATAGTGAATGCAGGGTCCAGGGGGGGGGGCGGATATAGTGAATGCAGGGTCCGGGGAGAGCGGATATAGTGAATGCAGGGTCCGGGGAGACTGGATATAGCAAATTCAGGGTCCAGGGAGACCAGATATAGTGAATGCAGGGTCCGGGGAGACCAGATACAGTGAATGCAGGGACCGGGGAGAGCGGATATAGTGAATACAGGGTCCGGGGAGAGCGGATATAGTGAATGCAGGGTCCGGGGAGAGCGGATATAGTGAATGCAGGGTCCGGGGAGACCGGATATAGTGAATGCAGGGTCCGGGGAGACCGGATATAGTGAATAAAGGGTCCGTGGAGAGCGGATATAGTGAATGCAGGGTCCGGGGAGACCGGATATAGTGAATGCAGGGTCCGGGGAGACCAGATATAGTGAATGCAGGGTCCGGGGAGAGCGGATATAGTGAATGCAGGGTCTGGGGAGACCAGATATAGTGAATGCAGGATCCGGGGAGAGTGAATATAGTGAATGCGGGGTCCGGGGAGAGCAGATATAGTGAATGCAGGGTCCGGGGAGACCGGATATAGTGAATGCAGGGTCCGGGGAGACCAGATATAGTGAATGCAGGGTCCGGGGAGAGCGGATATAGTGAATGCAGGGTCTGGGGAGACCAGATATAGTGAATGCAGGATCCGGGGAGAGTGAATATAGTGAATGCGGGGTCCGGGGAGAGCAGATATAGTGAATGCAGGGTCCGGGGAGAGCTGATATAGTGAATGCAGGGTCCGGGGAGACCAGATATAGTGAATGCAGGCCCCAGGGAGAGCGGATATAGTGAATGCAGGGTCTGGGGAGAGCTGATATAGTGAATGCAGGGTCCGGGGAGACCGGATATAGTGAATGCATGGTCCTGGGGAGACCGGATATAGTGAATGCAGGGTCCGGGGAGAGCGGATATAGTGAATGCAGGGTCCGGGGAGACTGGATATAGTGAATGCAGGGTCCGGAGAGTGGATATAGCAAATTCAGGGTCCAGGGAGACCAGATATAGTGAATGCAGGGTCCGGGGAGAGCGGATATAGTGAATGCAGGGTCTGGGGAGACCAGATATAGTGAATGCAGGGTCCAGGGATAGCGGATATAGTGAATGCAGGGTCCGGGGAGAGCGGATATAGTGAATGCAGGGATCCGGGGAGACTGGATATAGTGAATGCAGGGTCCAGGGGGGGGGCGGATATAGTGAATGCAGGGTCCAGGGAGACCAGATATAGTGAATGCAGGGTCCGGTGAGACCAGATATAGTGAATGCAGGGTCCGATGAGACCAGATATAGTGAATGCAGGGTCCGGGGAGACCAGATATAGTGAATGCAGGGTCCGGGGAGACCGGATATAGTGAATACAGGGTCCGTGGAGAGCGGATATAGTGAATACAGGGTCCGTGAAGAGCGGATATAGTAAATGCAGGGTCCGGGGAGACCGGATATAGTGAATACAGGGTCCGGGGAGAGCGGACATAGTGAATGCAGGGTCCAGGGGAGAGCGGATATAGTGAATGCAGGGTCCAGGGAGAGCGGATATAGTGAATGCAGGGTCCGGGGAGACCAGATATAGTGAATGCAGGGTCCGGGGAGACCAGATATAGTGAATGCAGGGTCCGGGGAGACCAGATATATAGTGAATGCGTGGTCCGGGGAGAGTGAATATAGTGAATGCGTGGTCCAGGGAGAGAGCAGATTTAGTGAATGCAGGGTCCGGGGAGAGCGGATTTAGTGAATGCAGGGTCCGGGGTGAAGAGAGGATATAGTGAATGCAGGGTCCGGGGAGAGCTGATATAGTGAATGCAGGGTCCGGGGAGACCGGATATAGTGAATGCAGGGTCCGGGGAGACCGGATATAGTGAATGCAGGGTCCGGGGAGAGCTGATATAGTGAATGCAGGGTCCGGGGAGAGCGGATATAGTAAATGCAGGGTCCGGGGAGAGCGGATATAGTGAATGCAGGGTCCGGGGAGAGCGGATATAGTGAATGCAGGGTCCGGGGAGAGCTGATATAGTGAATGCAGGGTCCGGGGAGAGCGGATATATATAGTGAATGCTGGGTCCGGAGAGACCGGATATAGTGAATGCAGGGTCCGGGGAGAGTGGATATAGTGAATGCAGGGTCCGGGGAGAGCGGATATAGTGAATGCAGGGTCCGGGGAGAGCGGATATAGTGAATGCAGGGTCTGGGGAGAGCGGATATAGTGAATGCAGGGTCCGGGGAGAGCGGATATAGTGAATGCAGGGTCCGGGGAGAGCAGATATAGTGACTCCGGGGTCCTGGGTTTAGTAACACTTTAAAGCTTGATAAAAAGGTGAATATTTTGGATTAGCTCCCAACAAGTATGATCATGGACATTCATTGTAAACTGTAGAGTATTTTAGTACTATCCATTTAAAACAGTTCATGAAGTTCATTGCTATTTGCCGTTTCCATCTCTGACCTCACAGCTTCTGAACTACGTGAAGAAGGTCAGGGTGAAACTGAGCAGCGGCAGAGAGCTCTTCTTTGATGACAATGGAGATCCACCAGCAGTCTACGACATTGTAAACTGGCAGCTGAACCCAGAAGGTGTCATACGTCACGTCAAGGTCGGCAGTTATGACACAGCGGCAGCTCCCAGTCAAGTCTTCAGTGTCAACACTAGCATGATATGGTGGCCCACTGGAGACCAACAGGTGTGTTGGAACTGAATATTTCACATTGCCAATTATGTGTTTTCCAATTATGCATTTTATGGAATTTGTGGAAATCCAGAGCAAATTGTCCAATTACATCCATGTAGATACATGGGGGTTTTCTGCTGTTCATAATTCCAGGGTCTTGCCAGGATCACAAGCTGCAATTAGAAATCTCACCGGCACATACACCTGATTGATAATATCTCACACTAGGTCCCATCAGATCATTTCTGATGCCACTCCGATGTGCGGAGGAGTCCGATTTTGGGGGTTTAAACATTTTTTAAAAATAAATGTAAAATAATTCAAACACCATATCTCCTATTAAATACATGGTAAGTATACGCACTCAAACCTACATTTCAAGTACTGCCTTTTCCAGGAATCAATAGAATTTGCAAAAAATTAACTCCATAGCCAGTCTTTGTACATTTTTTTGTGGTGGTCACGTGACAGCCAATGCCATGCATTGTCTTCTTCCTCTTTGGGCAATAGGCTGGGTCTTCTGATGTACCCAGGAGGTGGGTCTTCTGATGTACCCAGGAAGTGGGTCTTCTGATGTACCCAGGAGGTGGGTCTTCTGATGTATGCAAGAGGTGGGTCTTCTGATGTACCCAGGAGGTGGGTCTTCTGATGTATGCAAGAGGTGGGTCTTCTGATGTACCCAGGAGGTGGGTCTTCTGATGTACCCAGGAGGTGGGTCTTCTGATGTACCCAGGAGGTGGGTCTTCTGATATACCCAGGAGGTGGGTCTTCTGATATACCCAGGAGGTGGGTCTTCTGATGTATCCAGGAGGTGGGTCTTCTGATGTACCCAAGAGGTGGGTCTTCTGATGTACCCAGGAGGTGGGTCTTCTGATGTACCCAGGAGTGGGTCTTCTGATGTACCCAGGAGGTGGGTCTTCTGATGTACCCAGGAGGTGGGTCTTCTGATGTACCCAGGAGGTGGGTCTTCTGATGTACCCAGGAGGTGGGTCTTCTGATATACCCAGGAGGTGGGTCTTCTGATATACCCAGGAGGTGGGTCTTCTGATGTACCCAGGAAGTAGGTCTTCTGATGTACCCAGGAGGTGGGTCTTCTTATATACCCAGGAGGTGAGTCTTCTGGTGTATCCAGGAGGTGGGTCTTCTGATATACCCAGGAGGTGGGTCTTTTGATGTATCCAGGAGGTGGGTCTTCTTATATACCCAGGAGGTGAGTCTTCTGGTGTATCCAGGAGGTGGGTCTTCTGATATACCCAGGAGGTGGGTCTTTTGATGTATCCAGGAGGTGGGTCTTCTGATAAACCCAGGAGGTGGGTCTTCTGATGTAACAAGGAGATGGGGGTAGCATATCTCTGTTTACACCCTGGAGGCTTTGTCTGCCCTGTCCCTGAGCCGAGTGTAATGAAATAATTGATTAACTAATACAGACTTATCATTCTTCTTCAAGAAATCCAGGATTTCCAAAATCACTGGCAGGATCAGCAAGTTAACGACCTGATATGAAAGAGAATTTTGAATATACTGTAGAATGTATTTAAACGTAATCAAAGCAATACATTTTTACATCGATTTTGTTTTGAGGTGAAGTCCTTCTTTAAGGTTGGACGTTAAAATAATAGACATTTTGTGGTTGGCATACCTTCAGGTTCCTCAGTCAGTCTGCAGTGAAAGCTGCCCACCAGGATATTGGAAAGCTCACAGAGATGGACAACCTCTCTGCTGCTATCAGTGTGTACCTTGTCCCCAAGGAGAGATCTCCAACCAGTCAGGTAACTAATTCTACGGTCTGCAATTAGGTAAAAATTGAAAAAACAATAAGAGCTACAAACAAAAATCACTACTTTGATCTCTAAAGCATTATTTTGCTTTTTATTGCTCATGAACAGGACCAAAAATAATTGATGCCAAGAACATATGTGCACCATGATGCCCTCTTGTAAAGACATTTTTTGTTTACCACCATGGTATAGGATTACTCTTGAGGGCCCTCATCCACAGCTTACCATTGCAACCCTGATAGCCAGCTCTGCTCTGCACCCCTTTGGCACCACTTAGCTTTTTATCCATCACTTACCTCTGTGCCCCCTATACCTCTTATCCACAGCTGACCTCTGCACCCCTCTTCCACAGCTCACCTGTGCAACTTTGCATCCCTCTTCCACAGCTGACCTCAGCACCCTTCTTACATAGCTCACCCATGCACCATTGCACCCCTCTTCTACAGCTGACCTCTGCATCCCTATGTCACAGCTCACCCATGCACCATTGCACCCCTTTCTTCTACAGCTGACCTCTGCATCCCTATGTCACAGCTCACCCATGCACCATTGCACCCCTCTTCCGCAGCTCCCCTGTGCACCATTTCACCCATCTTCCACAGCCCACCTCTGCACCCTCTTTCACAGCTCACCCATGCACTATTGCACCTCCTTCCACTGCTGATCTCTGCATCCCTCTTTCACTGCTTCTCTGTTAGATAAAACGCCAATCAGAGGCTATCACAGTGATCATGAGACCCGGAATCGGGAGTCCCAGGTCCCGATCATTAGAACGCGACTTAGTGCTCTGGGTGACACTGCAGTCTTTGTGCTGGGAGCACGCCACGCGGCGCGTTCCCAGCACAAAGCCAGGTACACAAATATGCGGCCCCACAGAAAAAAGCCCAGTTCTGTGAGGCCACATATTTGTGCGACGTCGGCGTCCAGAAGTTAAATTGAAATAATTGAAACGCGAAGGAGATTCTTGGGAACATTGTATCGTTGCAACCCTATAAGGGATTATAAAGTGTGATTTTAAGCTGTAATGTATTTTTTAATAATCATTTTGTACAATAAAGTATATAGAAAAAACTTTTTATGAATACATGTGTGATGTCACGTTAGCTGCATTAAAGTCCCAAGGAGGGTTATTCTTTCTTGTATGGTAAGTATCATTGTACTACTGGTCTCAGAATACCACAGTACCAGAAATGTAACCTCTTCTTGTCCAGCCCATGTAGATAAACGGCAGGAAGGGAGCGCTGCCAAGGCGGGTGGACGTTTCTAAACGTCCCCCGCATCCATTGCCTGTGTGTGCTCCCTGGGTGCACTCGGCACCGCGATACAGTTCCCGCTGTGTCCTCCGGACACAGCAGAATGCAGATCGCTGTACGGGACCTCTGTTTAAGGTCCAGATCATGTGATCACTGATTGGCCAATCAGTGATCACATGAATAGTAGTAAACAAGATGTCACTTCCTAACATCATTGCTTACTACTAGTGAAATCTGTGAATGATCACAAAGGTCACATGGTACAGGGCCATTCACAACAGCCTTGTACAATGTGACAAGCTGTGACCAATCTCAGCTTGCACAGTATTTCCCAATGGCTGCAAGAATGCAGCCAGAGAGAGGAGAAATGATTGCTTTTACAGCCTTTATGTAAAAAAAAAGAAAACTAAATCTTCATCACCCCCCACGAGTGGTACAGTTTCACTATGGTAACACTATACTGCTAGGGTGACAGTATGTTTAAAAAAAAAATCTATCAATATATATAGAAAAACACTTTTGTTTCAAAATTTTTGGACTTTTTCATTTATATAGCAAAAAAATTAAAATCCCAGTGGCGAATAAATACCACCAAAATAAAGTTTTATCTGTCTCAAAAAAATGCTAAAACATTCATATGGGTACATTGTTGCATGACCACGCATTTGTCATTCAAAGTGTGATAGCACTGAAAGCTGAAAATTGGCCTGGGCTGGAAGGGGGTGAAAGTATCTGGACTTGAAGTGGTTAAGGGGCATACGATCCATCCAACTCCCCTACCCAAGGAGGAAAAGATGTTCAAAAAATTAGGCATAATCCAAGTTATAAGTTGTAATATCGGATCAGGGGCGGACTGACAACTCATGGGGCCTCCGGGCAATAGGGGTCATGGGGCCCCTGTGTCCTTGCCCAAACTCAAAAAAGCCTATGAAAAAGGTACCAGGGGCATCTCATGGGGCCCCCTACTGACCCCGGGCCCTTGGGCAGTGCCCGAGTTTCCAAATGGTGAGTCCGCCCCTGTACTGGATATGTACCCCTTTAAATAATGCATAAGTAGAAAACTGCTCCTCCTTGATGTTACACATATCAAAAACCAGCCAAACCAGCAAATTTTCCGACATGAATTATGGGCATGATTCTTCATGTTTTATCTGATTTGCTGTATTTTCATAATTATCGATTATATTCAGATTGAAGGTATACACTTTAGTATTGCTTGCTGCAAGGAACTAACTTTCTATCATTATTTCACAGATTCTGTTGATTGTTTTATGTGTCCATGGGATCATTGGCCAAATTCCTGGAAATCCATGTGTCTTCCTAAAACCATTGAGTACCTATCTTATGAAGATCCACTGGGAGCAACATTAGCCACAACCGCCATCATCTCCTCCCTGGTTCCTAATGTCATGCTGATACTTTTTGTCAAGTATAAAACCAGCCCCATAGTGAAAGCCAACAATTACAATCTGAGCTGTCTTCTCCTCCTCTCTTTGTCTCTTTGTTTCTTTTGTTCTTTGGCCTTCATTGGACTTCCCCAAAGAGAGATATGTCTCCTACGGCAGTCTGCATTTGGCATGATTTTCACACTTTGTATTTCTTGCATCTTGGCCAAAACCATTGTGGTAGTCTTTGCCTTCATTGCCACCAAAACCTGGTAGCAAATTGAGGAGATGGACAAGTCGTTGGGTTTCATTCCTTATAATATCCATCTGTTCCCTTTTACAACTAATTTTGTGTATCTCTTGGCAATCTCTTGCCCCTCCGTTTCCAGAACTCAGCACTAGATTCCATTTGAGGTTTATAAGCTTTGAGTGCAATGAAGGCTCAGCCCTTGCTTTCTGGGCTATGTTGGGGTATCTCAGTCTCTTAGCCTTCATTAGTTTCCTTGTGGCTTTCATGGCTAGGAGGCTTCCTGACAGCTTCAATGAGGCCCAGTATATTACTTTCAGCATGTTGGCCTTCCTCAGTGTCTGGATCGCTTTCATCCCAGCATACCATAGTGCTAAGGGGAAGTACACAGTGGCCATGGAGATTTTTGCCATACTGTCTTCTAGTTGGGCATTGCTGATTTGTATGTTTTTTCCCAAATGTTTCATTATATTGTTCAGACCAGACATGAACTCAAGAGGATATCTAATGAGGAAACCCTATCTAACACATCAATAAAAGTTAAAGAGTAACTCCACTTTTGATGAGAAAAAAACAATTCCCCTCTGGGTGATCTATGCATATTGTAGGGAATTAAACAAACTTTGTTGCAGATTCCTACCTTTTACTATTTTGAAAAAAAGAGCAAATTGTTGTTTTTCTGTCCATATCTCTTAGATTGTAAGCTCCAAGGAGCAGAGCCCTCCTATCCCTCTTGTATTGAACTGTATTGTTGCTGTATTGTCTCCCGTTATATTGTAAAGTGCTGAGCAAACTGTTGGCGCTATATAAATCCTGTATAATAATAATATATAAATCCTGTATAATAATAATATATAAATCCTGTATAATATAATATATATAAATCCTGTATAATAATAATAATAATATATAAATCCTGTATAATAATAATATATAAATCCTGTAATAATAATAATAATAATAATATAAATCCTGTATAATAATAATAATAATATTAATATATAAATCCTGTATAATAATAATAATAATATATAAATCCTGTATAATAATAATAATATATATAAATCCTGTATAATAATAATAATAAAAATCCTGTATAATAATAATAATAATATATAAATCCTGTATAATAATAATAATATATAAATCCTATATAATAATAATAATATATAAATCCTGTATAATAATAATAATAATAATATATAAATCCTGTATAATAATAATATGCAAAATGAATGTGAATGGGAGTGACTGTATAATTATTAATCAGCTGCTGCACTTGCAGGGTTCTAATGAGGAAAGTTGCAGATCTGCATCTCTATAGATGTGATTCCCTCACCAAAGATGACATTTTTCTTGTAGAGGATGCACAAAATCCAACTTTGGGGAAAATTAGTAAGCCAATCACACAAGCAGGAAATTACTTTTCTCAGTGGGGGGGGGGGGGGGGGGGTTTTCTTCCAGCGTGACTCCAGGTTACCATATTGCTTTACATTTTACAGAAAGTTACAGCTCTGCAGATTGAATAGGAAACGTCATTTTTAATACCTTTAAATTACAATATGACTTGTGTCACAATTATGCTATATACTGTATATATACACACACACACACAGATGTACCTCAGTTTACGAATTTAATGTGTTCTGTGGGACGTTTCGTATTGCGAAAAATTAGTAAACCAAAATGTGGTTTCCCATAGGAATACATTAAAAACCAATTAATCCCTTCCGGAGGTCAGAAATAAGTAAAAAAAAAGTCTTATCTGTTCAAAACTCTTTATAAAGTGCACTTTAACCTCCCTGGAGGTATTCCCGAGTGTAGCTCGGGGGTTTAAAAAATTTCAGTACCAAGAGCGGTAACCCCGAGCTACACTCGGGCTTACCATGCGGCATTGCTCAGGGAGTCCCTGCAGCGCTTACCTTGTCCTTCGCTCCCGCGATGTGTCCCCTGCAGCGTCCCCGGCCATCTCCTCCGGCTGATGCCGGAATCCGGCTTCCGTGTTTCCGGTCCCTGTGACGTTGGGACATACGGACGCCGGAATTGGCGGCAAATTTAAAAATTTAAAAAAATGTCATTTTTTTGTAAACGAATATTACATAGTATAACATTCCTGTATCAAACCATTTCACATACATTTTGTCCCGAGTGCTTTGTCCGGCGCCCTGCCTGCATTTTTACTGTTCTTTCTGCCTGGAAACTGAGAAACGTCCATGGCGTCCAAAAAGCGTCCCTTTAGGTCAGACGCGGTTTTAGACCGGCTAGAGAACAGCGATAGTAAATCAGAACCACTTGCAGAATTGAGTGATAATGATTGGTGGGGGAAATTCATCATCAGACACTGAAATGATTCTGCAAACTTTGCTCAGCGATGTGCGAACTTGGCGCTATATTTCACATTTCAGTGTTTTTGGTTTGATTATATTATTGAATTACATTTATTATTATTATATTATTATTTTTTATGATTATTTATTAAATTATAATTTATGATTTCGTGTTTCAAGTTTTATCATACCCGGGATGTTTACTAGACTCTTGTTCGGACAGATTTCAGTGAGTTATTCCTAAAAATTACAGCCTACAATAAAAAAACTACATATTTCTCATGCAAAATAATGGTACCAACTGAACAGCTTTCAGCACCAAAAATCTAAAATAATCATACCGCCGAGGAGGTTAAAGGCATAAATACTGAACAGGGACATGGTTTAAAAAAAAAATTTGTAAATTTTATTTTTTTTCTTTATATATTGAAAACCAATTAATCCATTCAGGAGGTCAGAAAAACAGTAAAAAAAAAAAAAAAGTATTTTATCTGTTTAAAACTCTTTATAAAGTGCACTTTAAAGGCATAAATACTGTAGAGGGGACATGATTAAAAAATGAATTAGTAAATGCACTGAAAACCAATTAATTTGTTTTTCTGGGGTCAGAAAAAAGTAAAAAAAAGTACTTTTTTATCTGTTCAAAAACTCTTTATGAAGTGCACTTTAAAGGCATAAATTATTGTACAGGGACATGATTAAAAAAAAAATTTGTAAATGCATTGAAAACCAATTCATCAGTTCCGGAGATCAGAAAAAAGTTAAAAGAAAAGTCTTTTATCTGTTCAACACTCTTTATAAAGTGCACTTTTAAAGGCATAAATACTGTACAGGGACATGATTAAAAATTAATTCATAAATGCATTTCCTTTTCCCTTTCCTTCTATCCTTTGTTCAGTCAATCTTCTTTGTTTCATTTCACTTAGTTTTCAAAAACTCACATGGTAAAATCATTTACTTTATGTCAGGGGCGGACTGACAACTCATGGGGCCCCCGGGCAATAGGGGATCATGGGGCCCCTGTGTCCTTGTCCAAACTCAAAAAAAAGCTTATGAAAAAAGGTACCAGGGGCATCTCATGGGGCCCCCTACTGACCCCGGGCCCTCGGGCAGTGCCAGAGTTTCCAAATGGTCAGTCCGCCCCTGCTTTATGATTGATCCATGTTTCTTATCAACTTAAGCCCAGCACTGCATACGCAGCACGGTTACTTTTCCTTCAACTGTCCTTTGCCCGCACTGGCATCTTCTGTTGTGTTTGGTCACCTTCATTATCTGGCGTGGGAGGACATCACCCCTGTGCATGCGAAGGAGTCAGTCACCCCGGCGCACAGGGACCATGCGGTGATACAAGCTGAGCTGCGCATGCACAGCTCGGTTGTAAATGCTGGAGAAGACGGTAAGCAGGCAGATGGGAGTATTTTATTGAAATAGAAGCATTGCACGTATCTTTTGCAATAAGGAGCCTACCTGAAATGTAGTTCTGCATTAACCCCTTTCCAAACTAAATTCTGCAAATGTTTCCTTGTATGATGTTGTTCTATGTTTTTTCAGCTGTGAGGCCCAACTGTCACTGACAGCTCCTGGTTGGGCAGCTCCAGTGGGTGGTTCACAATCATGTGATCAGCAGGTGGGCATGTGGCTGTGTCTACAAACAAAGTCAGTTGAAGAGTTTCAGAAGCCGGAAGGCGGGTGGGGTTTTAGGGTCATGTGGCCGCTGTGATTCACCATCATGGCGGCCACATGATCGGAAAATCTCCCCTTTCGATCGGGACCTTTCCATGAGTCACGGACATATGTGCTGGGAGCACGCAGGGCATGCGCTCTCAGCACATATGTATTTTCTAATTGAATGCAAATATGCAGCAGCTCGGTGTCAAGGCCCAGACGCCGAGAGGCCTCATATTTGCATGCGCACGCCATCAAGGGGTTAAAGAATATGGTAAAACATTATAAAATGGCAGCCATCAAATATAATCTTTTCATGGCTTCCCCTTCGGGTATTGGTGTGAAATCTAAAGAGATGTAAAATAGAGGAATACTTACCTTATTCCATACTGCCCAAGGCGTTTCCACCACTGGATGACCCATACTTAAGCAGGCCATATATGGGTTGAATTCCGAACGATTTTTCGAGCAAAAATTAAAAACATTGTTTGTTCTGTAATCCAATGGTGCCACCAATGTTTTCGAAAATTGGTGGTCTTTCCCGAATTTTCCACCATGACCGATAAACGAAACCACGAAAATCGCCAGGTGCCATTGCCCCACTAACACAGCGAAAATCAAACGATTATTTTTAGGTCTGATTTTCGAACGAAAAATCGTTCGGAAAACTGGATCCATGTATGGCCGGCCTTAGAAACCACTCTCTGGTCCTGTAGTAACCCCCCTTGCTGGCATCATCAATATTCCTGTATTGTATGTGAAAACGTCGAGGGGTTACGGAATAAAAGGGAAATATTCTTCTACTTTAAACCCCCATAGACTGAAAAAAATCCCTATCCACTGCCTATTGTGACTTAAGGGGGGGCAGCTGGCTGTTGGCCTTACTGCCTAGGGAAGGGGGAGGGGGCACCTTTTAGAAATCTAAAAATAAATAAATGAAATAAATATCATGTTTTGCAAATTTGTTTCCATTTGTCATCCTAAAAAAATAAATCTGAAAAGAAGATGTGCAAAAATATTTTACTGGGAAAAAAAAAAGTTTTAATGTCCTTCAAATAAAACTATGTACAGTGATTGAGCTAGACAAATTAGTCACATGGGGGTGGTTAAAGGAGAAGTTCACCATTGGGAATATGTTACATGTTCCATCCGTGTTTAGGGCAACATGTTCCCATAACCGCAGCCACCGCCCTTCCTTCCTCTGATATATAATACGGGGAGAAGTCTCCCCATACTATTTTTCAGATTTGAAAACAGTGTAGCCGTGCGGGGCTCTGCCCACAAGGCCACGTCATTCATTCATGGACTTCCGTGAATAAATGAAATGCAAGTTTCGGCAGTGTTAGCAGCTGTGGGCTTGTAGCTTCCTGTCAGTGTATCTGCTTGACCGTACAGTACATCCCATACACACCATACATCCAGTACATCCCGTACATCTCGTACATCCCACACACACCATACATCCAGTACACCCCCCGTACATCTCGCACATCCCATACACACAGTACATCCAGTACACCTCATACATCCTGTACATCTCGTACATCCCATACACACCATACATCCAGTACACCCCGTACATCCCATACACACCATACATCCAGTACACCCCGTACATCCCATACACACCATACATCCAGTACACCCCGTACATCTCGCACATCCCATACACACAGTACATCCAGTACACCCCGTACATCTCGTACATCCCATACACACAGTACATCCAGTACACTCCGTACATCTCGTGCATCCCATACACCCCGTACATCCAGTACACCCCGTACATCTCGTACATCCCATACACACAGTACATCCAGTACACCTCATACATCCCGTACATCTCGTACATCCCATACACACCATACATCCAGTACACCCCGTACATCTCGCACATCCCATACACACCATACATCCAGCACCCCGTACATCTCGTACATCCCATACACACAGTACATCCAGTACACCCCATACATTTCGTACATCCCATACACACAGTACATCCAGTACACCCCGTACATCTCGTACATCCCATACACACAGTACATCCAATACACCCCGTACATCCAGTACACCCCGTACATCCTATACATCCCGTACCTCATACATCCCGTACACCTCATAAATCCCGTACACCCCGTACATCTCGTACAACCCATACACACTGTACATCCAATACACCCCGTACATCTCGTACAACTCATACACACAGTACATTCCAATACACCCAGTACATCCAGTACACCCCGTACACCTCATACATCCCGTACACCCCGTACATCCCATACACACAGTACATCCCACACATCCATTACATCCCATACATCCCATACATCCCGTACACACCATACATCCAGTACACCTCATACATCCCGTACATCTCGTACATCCCATACACACCATACATCCTGTACACCCCGTACATCTCGCACATCCCATACACACCATACATCCAGTACTCCCCGGACATCTCGTACATCCCCCACATACACACAGTACATCCAGTACTCCCCGTACATCTCGTACATCCCCCCGTACACACAGTACATCCAGTACACCCCGTACATCTCGCACATCCCATACACACAGTACATCCAGTACACCCCGTACATTTCGTACATCCCATACACACAATACATCCAGTACACCCCGTACATCTCGTACATCCCATACACACAGTACATCCAATACACCCGTACACCCTGTACACCTCATACATCCCGTACACCCCGTACATCCAATACACACAGTACATCCCGCACATCCATTACACCACATACATCCCATACATCCTGTACATACCATACACACCGTACATCCAGTACACCCCGAACATCCCATACACACCGTACATTCCGTACACCCTATACACACCATACATCCCGTACATCCTGTACCAGGGGCGGACTGATAACTCATGGGGCCCCCGGGCAATAGGGGATCATGGGGCCCCTTTGTCCTTGCCCAAACTCAAAAAAGCCTATGAAAAAGGTACCAGGGGCATCTCATGGGGCCCCCTACTGACCCCGGGCCCAAAATGGTCAGTCCGCCCCTGTCCTGTACATTCCGTACACCCTATACACACCGTACATCCTGTACACACCGTACATTCCATACACCCTATACACACCGTACATCCTGTACACACCATACATTCCGTACACCCTATACACACTGTACATTCCGTACACCTATACACACTGTACATTCCGTACACCCTATACACACCGCACACACCGGACATTCTGTACACCCTATACACACCGCACACACCGGACATTCCGTACACCCTATACACACCGTAGATTCCATACACCCTATATACATCGTACATCCCCGTACACCACTTACATCCCGTACACCCCTGTACATCCCCTACAGCAAGCAGATATTCTGACAGGTTTGCAGGAGACCTGCATGGCATCAGATCTGCTGATTGCTGGTGCAATGCTTTCCAAGCTCCTGTAGACAAAAATAATAAATGCACATGTTTTTACCTTCAAAAAAAAATGTACATTTATTATTTTTTTCTAAAAAGTGAACTTATCCTTTAAATATCAGTGACTGTGATGTTCATCAAATATTTACTGCAGTTCAGTCACTGAAATTTAAAACACATGCACCAGGAAGATACACCTGTAGTGAATGTTTGGTGAATATCACAATCACTGCTTGGTAAATACGCCACATTTTGTTATTGTCAAGTTAACCGAAGCATACTGGATATACTAGACTTCTAGGATTCAATGCCTCATAGTCACAAAAGGGTTAAAGTGAAACTTGTTTGATCCTGTTTTCTGTAATACTCAACTGCCATATAATAATATTAAAAATATTAAAGATGATACAAACCTAATTTGTGAAACTGTTTGTGTTCATTTTCACTGGTATATAAATATGTTTGAACTTGTTTGTGCAATACCCAACTATCATATACTAATATTAAAGATGCCTAAACCCAATTGGATGATTTAAAGTGTCTTTAAATCCAAAATCCAAAAGTTATTTAAACGTGTTTGCGTGTAATATTACATTGCAGACATATTGCAGTAATCACTATTACAGTGAAGGAAATAAGTATTTGATCCCCTGCTGAGTTTGAATGTTTGCCCACTCACAAAGAAATGATCGGACTAATTTATTGGGAGGTAATGTTTTGGAGCTGGGAGTATAAGTGGGGGAGCTAATTCAGCATGTGTTGTGCCCTTGTGGACATGGCCTAAAAGTGGGCATGCCCAATGGCAGGAGTGGAAAAATAAAATGGTTTTTTTTCAGAGTCTGCGGCTTGTAGTCTATCGTTATTCCCCTTTGTATAGACAAAATAGGGCCTGGGGGCACACTAAAGAAATTAAAATGAACCTTGGAACAGCAATGATAACCCGCAGCAAATGTCTGGGCCAGCAATAATCCTCAGCAAGTGTAAGAACCAGCAATGACTGTAATAACGGGGTTATTGCTGGCCCAGACAGCCCAGACATATGCTTGGGCCAGCAATAACTCCCAGCATGGCATAATAATTAACCCCCGGTGTGTGCAGGTTGCAATGTGGTGCGCCAGCGGCAAAGAGCACACACTGAGGCCGAGGTGAATCAGTACAGTATATTAAGAAAGCCCCAACAATATACAATCAGGCAGATGACCGGAGCCCCTAACAAACAGTAGCAGAGGATTGTTGTCTTGGAATGATAGTACCAGATTCTGCAATGAGGAGCCGGAATGAAGCCTGGCCAGTCCACACCCAAATAGGAGGCTTTCTCAGAGGAGATAGCGTAGTCCCTGTCAGGGGCGGACTGACCATTTGGAAACTCGGGCACTGCCCGTGGGCCCGGGGTCAGTAGGGGGACCCCATGAGATGCCCCTGGTGCCTTTTTCATAGGCTTTTTTGAGTTTGGGCAAGGACACAGGGGCCACATGATCCCCTATTACCGGGGGCCACATGAGTTGTCAGTCCGCCCCTGGTCCCTGCACTTTCCCTACTCCTCTGGAACATCTCCCTATTACCAAAAACTGTCCCTGAAAGACAGGAACCTGTCCCTAAACACAATCGAAACACAATAAGAGCAACATGTAACTGCATGAAGCATAATTATAGTAACAACAAGAGAATTTTAAACAACATAATGTCAGGAACCATAAACCAGGCGGAGACAGAAAGTGCAGTTAAAATCACTTTAACTGCAGACCCAGTTGTACACAAGAACAGAAGCAGGAACACAGTGGAGCCAACGAATGGCTGGTAATTAACAGCTTCTGAGCACTGAAAGAAAAGATCTGCTCGTTAAGAAGGAGGAGCCCAGCCCTGACACATAATCAGAGTATTTTGCAGGGAGTTGCCCACAGTTAGACCGAATTGGGCGCCGGACCTTACTGTCCTCTGTGGAGTCATCCTCAGAACTGTCATCTTCTGCACAAAGCTCTGAGGCCTCAACAGGACCAGCCATATCTCCATCTCCTCAGATGGATGCTGTTTCCATGGAGAAGTCAGAAGGACCATTGGTGGGAATGGTTGTTTCTTCATTCCTTGCACTCCCCCTTGGGCTCCAACTGGCTGCCTCTTTCACATTTTGGATTCTTCACCAACGCCCGGTCACCCATGCGCAACAGCAGCTCTTCTAGGACAAAAACTTTATGCCTGTCCAAGACTAGTTGTTTAGCTTTCTTCAACTGGTCCAACTGATATTGTACCTACTCACTGGGCATGCAGGAAGTGGGGTATACTGTGGAGTCCAGCAAGAGGTCCACTGGACTTGAACCCAAACATTAGATAGAATAGGGTATATCCAGTGGCCCATGCACATGGTTGTTGTAGGCCCAAATCATGGCCTCCACATGCTGGTTTCAATGGTACTAGTGGCCTTGCTCTATAGTCTGTAGCATTCCCGGCAGCATATGGTTGAAGCCCTGACAGACTCAGTTACCCTGAGGATGATATGGTGTAGTGTGTGACTTCCAGATACCACTCAGTCAGACAGTATCTGTGATTCAAAGTTCAGACCTTGTCCTGATATGATGTATTGATTTTCAAGTCGATCCCACTGCCTCACCAGCATCCTCACTGTATCTGACAAATTTTAGCAGTCTTGAGAAAGCAATGTATGAGCTGTGAGTGGAGGTGTTGCACTTGAACAAAATTAGGGTCTTTCTGAGAAAGAGTAACACCCTCCTAGTTAGGTGCTAAGATTTGCATAGCTAGGAATAATATAGCTGTGTTTCTAGGCTTTACAGAGAGACAGTTAGGAAACTCTCATTGGGCTCTCTGCTCAACAGAGTGCTGTGATGTATTAGTCAAGTCTGCTCATGATGCTCTTATGTTTGCCTTGAGTTCTGCCCACCTTCAGGAAGCTAGGAGAGCCTTCCAGAACCTGTGAGGGAACTAGGCAAATGAGCCACATGACTGTGGATACAGCCTTGGCCAATTGCAAGGGAGGGTGGCCCCATTTCATGCTGGGAGTGGTATTTATGTTTTGTGAGCGCATAGATCAGTGTCTTTCCCTGGAGAAGATTGCACCAAGCCAGGCTGGAGGCAGGCTGCCTCGCCTGGCACTTGCTGTCATGCGGGCCTCAGGTGAGCGAGCTGAGTGTCTGATGTTAGGAAGGGTGATCCTGGTTCTACAGTAAGCTGATTGAGGGGAGCTGTCTGTCAAAGATCTGTCTGGTATCAATTGAGAGAGTCACTTGGGAGATTGGAGGGAAGCTGCCATGTTGTCTTCATCAGGAGCGGACTGACCATTTGAGCACGCGGGTTAGTAGGGTGCCCCATGAAATGCCCCTGGACCCTATTATAGGCTTTTTTGGGTGTGCTTTGAATGTGGGCAAGGCCACAGGGGCCCCATGATCCCCTATTGCCCGGGGGCCCCATGAGTTGTCAGTCCGCCCCTGGTCCTCAGTGTCTGAGTACAGACACTGAGAGGTCTTGGGGACTCTCTGTGCTTTGCTGCCCCTCTGGTGCTTGTTAGTCAGCGTGGGTCTGAAAAAAGGGAGCACTGGCTAGTTTTCTGAAGAGCTTGTCTAAACCGTTGCTACTGCATAGGACTTTCATCAGTTCTATTACTTTTGGACTGCCACAGTCTGCCATAGCAGGCCTGTACTTGAGGAGTTCAGCCCTGCAACTACTACTACTGCTGCTAAAGGGACTTTGCTCGCTCCTAAACTACTTGATACTACAAAGACATGCTGGTAGGTGAATTGGCTCCTGTCTAAATTGTCCCTAGTATGTGTATGTATGAATGTGAGTTAGGGACCTTAGATTGTACGTCCCTTGAGGGTTAGGGACTGATGTGAATGCAGGGGCGGACTGACCATTTGAAAACTCGGGCACTGCCCGAGGGCCCAGGGTCAGTAGGCGGCCCCATGAGATGCCCCTGGTACCTTTTCATAGGCTTTTTTGAGTTTGGACAAGGACACAGGGGCCCATGATCCCCTATTGCCCGGGGGCCCCATGAGTTGTCAGTCCGCCCCTGTGTGAATGTACAATATATATGTAAAGCGCTGCGTAAATTGACGGCGCTATATAAGTACCTGAAATAAATAAATAAATACTACAATGTAAATAGAAGTCTGCTACTAGACGTCCTCAGTGTGAATAGTTTCTAGACTTGTAGTATCCTACTGAATCCCCCATCCCTATCCCCAGTTCTAAATAAAACTCCAAAAACAAACATCCCCTAGACTGGTGAAGACAACAAACGAGAGATTGTGTGTACCTGGCTGCGGAAAATATGTTGTGCCTGGCTGTGGGGTAAACCTGGGCAAAAATACAAGCGGCTCCTCTCGGGGTAGCGCTACAAAAGAAAGAAAGTTTTTTTTTAGAATAATCACATTTTAGGACCAGCTTTCTCCAGATCTATATATTCTTATCTCTGAAAGTTCATTTTACAGAAAAATGTAATCCTTTTTTCTGTGTAAATTAAAAATGGTTTGCTGACTAAATTAATGGCAGCTACATTTTTTCCTACCACCCCTTTGGGTTGTGTAATATTGGTCATACAGACATGATACATTTATCTATAAACCAGAAAAATGTCCATATGCATTAAATATATGATAGTCATCTAAGCCATCTACTGGGAATTGTATATATCTGATAATAGATCATTCTGTCCCTGGTCATGCTCCCACCAGAACAGCTATTATCGCATTAGTGGAGCGGAGGGAAATTATTATTACAGTGCAATCCTGCTGGATGCAGAGGGTTTTTTAAGACTCTAACTAATGAGGATCCTAGTCATTGCTACTAGAAAAGAGGAGGGAGTACCTGGCACTGTATTGTGAGTAAAGTGTGCTGTATGTGTGTGTATGCCTGTGTCCATTGTAGAATTGATTTTGTTACAAAAACTTTGTACATATATTAAATTATATTAAGTTACTTAATTTACGGTATATAAAATGAATTATCAATATATATATACACTCACACACACACACACATATATATATATACATATATATGTATATATATATATATATATATATATATACTATATATATATATATATATATATGTGCGTGAGTGTATATATATATATATATATATATATATTGATAATTTAATATAATTTAATATATGTACAAAGTTTTTATAACACACACACTATATATATATATATATATATATATATATATATAATATATACACACATATTTATATTTTTATATATACACACATATATATATATAATTAGATAGTTAATATAATTTAATATATGTACAAAGTTTTTGTAACACACACACACTATATATATATATATATATATATATATATATATATATATACACATATACATACACACTTATACATAATTTATATTTTTATATATATACACACACACACACACACACATATATATATATATATATATACATACATACATAATACATACACACATTATATATATATATTATTGTTATATAGTTGTTGCTTTGAGCCATTGGCTCTGGTTACTGCCACCTTTGAACTGCACATGAGAGGGCCATTCACCTCCTTTAGATGACGTTGTATATCTAAATGTCCAAAATAAAGGGGAGGATTATTGTGTATATTTGTTAGTAATTCCTCAACTGTGGATTTACAGTGGAAATTCTAAAGTTCACTGATTAAGCTGCTTAGGAAAAATTTGCGTTTGCCTTTTCTGTGTTTAGAGGGTGCAGCTTACAAAAAGGCATATGTACAGACTATTGTGTGGCGGTCTGAAAAAGTCTGAAATCCAGTTACTATATAATACACAAGCCTTTCAAAAAGAATGCAAAACTTCCCAGAATGAGCCAGATCCTCCTTTGTTTGTGTCTCATGTTCACCCTCCCTGACACTGCAGCTTACAGTGGGAGAGAATTTTCAGCTACAGAGGCAGTGCCAGCAATCCAGAAATCAGTGGGCAGAACAGGGCGGACTGACAACTCATGGGGCCCCTGGGTAATAGGGGATCATGGGGCCCCTGTGTCCTTGCCCAAACTCAAAAAAGCCTATGAAAAAGGTACCAGGGGCATCTTATGGGGCCCCCTACTGGCCCGGGCCCTCGGGCAGTGCCCGAGTTTCCAAATGGTCAGTCCGCCCCTGGCAGGACTAGGTGTGGCCAGGTGCTGAGTGACAACCTTTCAGGCTGATATATCAGCAGTGACAATGCTGATAGCCACATCCACTGCAATGTCTTCTCATCCCACGGTAAAGCAAGCGGCGTCATAGTCTACCATCAGGGTATCGCAACCCGGGTTCTCCAAAGGTTTCTAGGGCTTTCTTGAGCAATGAGCAATTTCTGCCTCTCACATAAGCTCTCACTGACACCAATGATCTTTTTAGTTATCCGTATAAAGAGGTAATTCTTCCCAATGACGATCACATTATTGCATCATGAGTTGTAGATATAGTCATTTTTAGCAGGGGTTCTCTGAGGACTGGAAAGTTATTTCAAGGGTTCCTCTATGTTAAAAAAAGGTTGAGAAGGCTGGTTTACATGATGGTGACAACCCTGCTCTGAATACAGGAGCAGTGCAGCATTGTTGCCACCCATCGCAGAAGCCACGGTAGATGGACTTCACTTGCAGAACCATTGGGTATTTGTAGGACTTAGGAAAAGTTCTTGTTATTATTATATTATACATTTTTCCCTTTTCTTTCCAGGTGTATTCGGTGCAAAATGACTCATTTGCATGCGGTAGTCATTGCCATCATTTTATTCCAATTTATACCAGTTTTTTACGCCATGGATGGAAGGTGCAGACTGGATATTACAGAGCTGGAAGGTTTATCACAGCCCGGAAATATCATGATTGGAGCTGTGTTCCTCTTCACTTGGATAAGCTCTACCACCATATCTCCTTCACCGAGAAACCCAACAGAGCCATGTGTACAATGTAATTTCCTGTTCTTGTGCTTGAAATACAAACCACACTAAAAATTAGAAGTAATTCAGTATTCAGTAATATGCTATGCAATGAACAGTGGGAAAATAGTTATTCCATCTATTACCAGAAGTAAAAATGTCTGCTAAAGTTACTTCACTTTGAAGCCAAAATTTTAAAAAATGCCAGTTACTTATTACAAAAGAACATCGCCAAGCACATCAAATGTGTATTTTTTATTCATTGGTTCCCAAAAACTCACAAATTACAGGGATGTATGAAATGTAACATAATGTAGTAACAAATCAAATGTTTTAGGACCTACTAGCTGTAGTAAAATTGAACCCGCTGGGTGTATTTTCTACATTTTGTTTTCAGGTGTTTATGTGCTTTTAATGCTGGTTAACGTTACAATTGTTACATAGTTAGTCTTGCTGAAAAAAGACAAAAGTCCATCAAGTTCAACCATTAAAAAAAAAGTTATAATCCTGTATCCACAGTTTGATCCAGAGGAAGGCAAAAAACCCAGCAAAGCGCGATCCAATTTGCTCCTGCCTGGGACAAAAATTCCTTCCTGATCCCCCGAGAGAGGCAAACTCAGATATTCGTGGATCAAACTTTACCTGTAAATGTTTATAAGCGGGCCCGAACCAAGCTTGAGGGAATCTATTCCACATTTTCACGGCTCTTACTGGAAGAAAACCTTTTATGTTTGGAATTAATCTCTTTTTTCCCCCACAAAGTAAAGAGGCCCCCCCCTTTTCCTCTGTGATACCTCAGGGGGAATAGCCACACCGATTCACAAATTAACCACTGATGTATTTTTATACATGGAGATCTATCCCCCCCTTTGTATTATACATGGGATCAATCCCCCTTATGATTATACATGGGACATATCCCCCCTTTTGTATATACATGGGGATCATATCCCCCCTTAGTATTAACATGGGATCATATCCCCCTTTGGGATTATACATGGGTATATCCCCCCAGATTATACATGGAGAAACATACCCCCCTTATGTTTATACATGGGGATCATATCCCCCCCATGTATTTTTAAAAATGGGATCATATCCCCCTTATTTTTTTAATGGAGATATATCCCCCCTTATGTATTATACAAGGGGACA